>JAZDUA010000275.1:0-437500 GCA_038098605.1 Gryllus longicercus
AACTTGCTTTACATGACTGTGGTATAAACCAGGGCTGTTCACTTTCAGATGGCCTCATGGGCCACAAGTGAAACCTTTTTTAAGGATGCGGTCCATATTTTCATTACTCCTTAAATCTAAACTTAATATATGCTTACATTAAAGGAGAGTGGTTGACCCTGACAGGGAGTGGGCACACATTGTTCTCGCCCGACATGGATGCAAGGGACTCTTTCACTTTTATTAATAACCTTTCGCGGGTCACAATAAATGGCACCACGGACCGTAGGCGGGCCTCCGGGTCGCCAGTTGGACAACCCACGTATAAACTCTTAGTAATGAAACTCACGATGTCAAGCGGCTTATAATGTTCGGGTTAAAAGAGAAAAGGGGAAAAATATAGGAATGTCTACTTTGTAGGTTTGTTTTGTTACAAAGATATTAATTATATAGAGTTAACATTGCATTTAGAGCCCCTTTAACTTACGAACTTACGTTCCATGTGACCTGTCAATCCCGCGGGCGAGTTCGCAGATGGGAGAGGGACCCCGCGCGTGGTAGGCGTAATGCAACCACATCTTTTGTAGCCCCAAAATTTTTATTTGGAGTTGAAATAATCTGTAATTGGCCCATAATCATGAAATAAAAACGTTAGTGTTTAAATAAAGTGGGGGTGCAAACTTTGCCGTCATGTTTATAGAGTATTTAGAACAGCTTTCACTTTCGAATAGAAGGTAATCCCGTAATTACCTCGGCTCCCCTCGTCACAGGGCATGGCGGGCGAGGGGTTTCTCGCGAACGCTGAGGCCGGAGGGATGGGATCGCGGCCGGACGGGGGGGGGGGAGGGGGGGTACGCGACACGGGAGACGTGCTGTATCGTGAACTCTTGTAGCCCAAACATTTTTATATGTGGTTGATATGGTCTTTAATTAGCTCATACTTATGGAATAAAAATTTTAGCATTTAAATGAAGTGGGGATGCTTACTTTGCAGTCATATTTACAGATTGTTTAGAACAGCTTTCACTTCCGAACAGAGCACAATCCCATAATTACCTCGCTTGCGACGGTCCCTATGGCACACTTGGCGTTACAGGGCATGGCGGGGGAGAAGTTTCTCGCGGAAAGGGGGGGATTCGCGACGGGGGGGGTACGCGACGCGGGAGGCGTGCTGTACCGGTGGCGCGCGCGATAGCCCGTCGCCGGTGCTTAATATTCATACTATGTTAATGAGGCGGCGCGGCCGCGTGTCCTGCCCGCGGGGTGTGGGCGTGGGCGATCGCGAGGGACCGGGAGTGCGGGGACGCCGGGGGGCGGCGGTGCGACAGGGGACGAGGTCGGGGGACGTGAGGGGACACGGGCCCTGTGCAGGCATGCGCGCGCGCGCGCGGGCGTGCGCGGAGCCGTGTCGCCGCCCCACGCGGGGGCTGTAATCGTGGTTTGATCGCGAGACCGCTGGGGGACGTCCTGCTACACTAGCTGATGAAGCTGGGTCAAGTATTTATTTTCGGAGTGACAGGAGATCGATTTTGTTAGAGAGGCAATTCAAATACGAGTGCGCATTTTTTCATACAGGTATTTCCGCGTGAGGGATGGCGATTAGTTTCGGTTTGTGGAGATAAACTGTTTGTATTCATATTTGAGAGGGAGGAGAGTTGTGGTTTTCCTTCTGATTAAAATGTCTCTACTGTTTGTTAAAGAAAAAATGGATATTTTGTTTTTAAAATAATTATTTTCTGTAAATAACTAGGCTAGATATATTTGGTATAATTGGTTCCTGCACTCGCTTTTGATTTCACATATGCGGATGTTAATTTCGGATAGTAAATACGGTGAATATTGACACGTCTATTTGTCCAATCAATCGTGATTTCAATGGGCATTTGCATTCTACGCATTCGAAATCAAACATTTAAGCAATTTTTTCCCACAAATTCGTACAGTTCATCCTTATCTGAGATTGTAATAGCATATTAAAATTGTTTGATATGTAAAGTACATTTTTCGATATTTACAGTTTATTGCGGAACACACTGATATGTAATTAGTACGAATATGTAACTTACCCTCTTATCTGTCTTATAGTTTACACTGTAATTGGAATAATTTTGTAATTGACATGTTTTGTAATTGACATGAATTTGTACGAGAGCGTGTAAGTAATTGTTGAACAATAAGGCAATTCAATAAATAAAAACATCACTACAGTTTCAAAAGATGAGTGTAATTCTTCTAACATTACAATGCGTCTAGACACATTTTTAAAGGAAATAATGGATATCTTGTGAGCTTGTTTACATTTTAAAATAATTGAATTTAGCGCCCATTTACTGAGAAAACCGTGACCTTGAAGCAATTTCAATTGTTGGTTAATCATAACCAAGTATTTATTATCTTTTCCATTCTTTCTTCAATTCAGCAGTTTCTTCTTTAATTTTGAAATAGTGCACTTTGTAGGTTGTTGTATGGGTCATGCTAAAGTCATTTATGTATTGCGATGACTCTTAATTTAAACCCGGCGAGAAGAAAGTGATACAATTGTAAGGGAAAGAATGTTCTTAATGTGGTGCTTCAGTCACATTCAGGAAACAATAAGTTATTTAATTAATTAATTAATTAATTAATTTACGTCAAAAACTATTGAAAACTGTGTGTGACGTCCTATGGGAAGAAGTTACTTTGAAGTTACATAATATGGTAATAAATTGAGTTTCCTACTTTAAAATACATATATTGGATTTCAAATATTTCAAATATTCGAAATAGTCTTCTAACTAAACACGAAATATTTTTGCTCTCAATCATATTTTAGGCGCGTAACCTCCACACTTACTAGTGAAAGAATAAAATAGACCGTATAATTTCTTAAATAGGCTGTATGATTTGACATGAAAATGGCATTATTTATACATTTCAGTTTTTAGCATATTGTTTTATTAAAAACGTCAGTGTACAATATTAAAAGGGATACATAAAAAATTACTGTTAAGGTGTCTTTTTCTTTCATTCAATTACTTGATGCGCAGAGAATTATCTACGTTAACTATTGTGACTGATAGTGTGACTTCTTGAATTGCATCGTTCTCTTTTGACACATTTTGCAGCCAGGGAATTAATAACAAAATCTTTCACATTCACCTTCAACCTGATTTTTTTGCATAGGTTCACTTTCGAGTTTGTTTCCCAACTTCAGGTATATGAAGTAGGTAAATTTAGGAATTTGCAAAACCGATAGGGGTTTTTATCCTCTTTTGGTGAAATAAGCATTTGAGTCAAAGTGTGGTTTCTTGATATCATAAGTCATGAAATGTACTCATTAATTAATTTTGGGTGTCGATGCCAAAAAGAGCAGCTAATGATATGCATTACCCAAAAATTATGAAGTTATTCGCGCGTCAATTTGCATGGTAAAGGGATTCTGGCAGCCGCGAACGAGAACACCAACGCAAACGGGAGAGTAAAGAAAGTTTGATTGACAATCCGCGCGGGTGTTCACAACAGGACTGAAACTCGACGCAGGGCAGGAACGTTTGCCGAAAGAGTGGTCGACAGGAGAACTCTAGCGGCCAGCTGCTTTGATGGGTAGTTTTCAATGGTTTCACTAGGCGAATGTCAAAGCATTGCCCTAACAAACTGGCCCCAGACCGAACGCAATGTTTCCTGCCTCTTCCTTCTTCTATCCCCTCCCCAACAAACACTTATACTTCCATCACGTATGTCACACTATTACGCTATGTCGGGGGCTTAGGACTTGTCCCGGCTGGGGCGGCATGCCGCTGATGGAAGATACCTGGATGGGGAAAGCCGGCGTGGTGATGGGGAAAGCCGATATCAAGGTCGGGGCCGGATCTCGCCTTTAGAGATGGAAGAACACCGCCACGTCCAGTGATAAAAACATCCACAACACATACGGAACTGAGGACCGTAGCCGTTGTCATGTGCGGAAACGCGAGATAATGAATGAATCACAGATGCCTCTTCGCGTTGTATTTTATTGTAGAGGGGACGCCACTCGTGTTCTCGCGTGGGCGTTGTCGTTGGCGTCCGCGCGCCGCTGTGAAGCTGCCTTTAGCGCCCAGCGCGCGCGAGTACCCGCAGAGGCTCCGCTGCTCATGCCGGTGTCTGCGGGCTTAATCCTTGCGCTGACCGCTCTCCCGGGGGATTTTCGTGCGCGTTTCTGCCCCCTCCTCCCGCAGGTTCTCGGCCCCCTTCCCCCTCCGTTGCCCATTTTTCGTGCCCTGCGGAGGTCGCAGTGTTGCGCCGGAACTGGCGCTTATGCCACGTTCGCCGCGGGATTTCGTTTTGGTGTTATTTTCGGTGATTTATCGTTTTTAACTCCTACTATATACTCCGTTCAGCTGTTCGGCTTGCTACTCTACATTTATCTTCCCTATAATTCCGTTCTTTCTTCATTGTGTCCCATTTAGGTCCAAGTTTTCAGCTCGGTACCGTGGATTATTTCAGGTGTAAATTCGGCATTTTATAATCTCTTCGGTGATAACCGCCATGTTAATCGTTACGAGTTATCCTTGGAACATTGTAATTTAAATATAATCACAAATTAAAAAATGTATGAATTGGCTGCATTTATTCTTTATTTGTGATATTAATAATAGGAATTATATACCTTGTTCCGGAATAGTAATTGAATCATTAATTTCTAAAAATATGTTAAGTGAAGAAAGTTTTTAGTGTAATTTTGACTTGGCTCATTTTCAATTACGACTTACCCATAAACAACGTCCAGTTATAGCCTCCTTTAATAATGTAGAAACAAAGATCTATCTGAAAATTGCAATGCCATTATTTATTGATAAGAAATGTATGTGCTTCATTGTTACAAAGACATTAATTAGCAATATCGCCATTTGGGAGAACCTATTGTTCGCACCCCCTCTATTTTCTTTCCATAATTCAGAAATTTAGCAATAAAGTGTGTTTGCACCGTAGCCCCTCGCAGGGCAATATCCGGGTAGTTGTTTATTACTGGGGGCCGGACGCACTCTCCGAGGCGGTGTCCTCCCCTTAATAATCAAGACGATCGTAAATTATTGACGATGTCCGGCTTGACCTGTCGCATGGGGTGTGAAACAAGCCACATCATCCCGTAACAACCCGTGATTCATCACTTCTCGGCGCGTGGGTCGCATCCTTCGATGGAGCAATGTTGGAACTGCGTGACGAACGTTTCCCTCCCGCTAATCCCTCGGGAGTCGTGAGTCGTTCGGAAAAAAGGGGATGGACCTAATAATGCGGCTGTCTTTGTTAACAAGCCAGTTGTCGACACGTAATTCAGTGTGCAGAACTCCCTACGATGATTCAGGCTTATTTGGCTACATACTGGAACGATGACTTGAGAGATCCTGCCATGTTAATGAGATGTAGGCGTGTCACGTTGATGTAAGTTATCCGCATACATTTCTCACACCTTTGTTTCGTGTAATGGGCAACTTCATTTTGGAAAATAAAAAAAACTAGCAAAGGCTAAATGGCAGCATCATTTAGACTTTTAGTAGATACAAAATAATTGACGTAAAAAAAAATTATCGTAGACAAAATAACTTGACAATCAAAACTTTAATGATTATCTTGAGTCTGTGCAAAATAACTGTGCAGGTTTACTCTTTACAGTTTTTCTGTGGACGATACAGAATTTTTGACCTCTGGAAAAGTAAAACGATTAGAGAATCAAATGGACTAGGAATAAAGTTCACAAATTTTTACGGAATAAATGGAACTTAACATGTTAACATAGTATAACTGGAAACAGAATCAAATAGAAATCTCTAAAAGATCGATAGTTTCCCTCTTTTCAAGAAAAAAATATTTCTATTGTAAAATTGCCATACAAAATTATAACTGGAATTAGAAAAAATGTTGAATACAGAAAAAAACACCATCAAAGAAAAAAATACAATACTGATGCCATCAGGAAAGCAGAGTAAATTGGAGAGTCTTCCACGGGAGCCTCCATACCCTTCACCCACGCCTTCGCCGGCGCCGCAACAGAAATTTGTCGCCGACGAAATCGCATGTCTTGCGCGGCTAAATCCGTCGCAACACTCGTAGTCAATATGTGCGCTCACTAGAAACCGGATAAGAAGCGGCAGAGCATGTTAGGCCTATAGCGCCACGAAGCCAACAGCCAACGAGCTTTCAAACGGAGGCGCAGCGGGTGCTTTTATCGAATTCAATAAATGGCCGCTCGCCCCAAAGGGTTGGTGGATGGTGCGGTGCGCTTCACAGATGAACAAACCCGGGGCGCTCTTTCAAAAGGCCCTGCCTTCCTGCACGAAGACCCTGATTTGGCTCCGAACGTTAGCTCTGGAGAGGGGGAGAAGATTGGAACGCCGCCGTCTCTGCTGCTACTGCTGCTACTGCTGCTGCTGCTGCTGCTGCTGCTGCTGCTGCTGCTGGCGCCGCCGCCGCGGCAGACCGCCGCTCGATCCTCGCAACCCGCATGTCTCTCAATTGCGGGTTTCCGACGGAATGGCTGGGCTAACTGCGTGTAAATGCCGAGCCGACCTAGTTCGCCGTTGGTCATTCAGCGGCGTTCTTTTTCACGGCGTAATCAGCTCCATCAACGTACTTCGTTTTGCGGGCGGAAGCGCGAGCTGAGCGGAATGAAAAGAGATCTAAGATTTTTTCGGGGAAATTCGTGTTCGAGATACAGCGGTGGAATGCGTTTTCGAGTGAATGTGGAAACGATGGGGATAATTTTGTAATATTCGAGGAAAATATACCTCTAAGCGAGGCACGTACGGAATGCTTTGTATACGTATAGTCTAAATACTTTGGTAAACTTTGTAATGGGGGGAACGAATATAATCGAATCTGGCATACGTTGTTTTGTTACGTGGACAGTGTTCGTAAATTAGAACTTATTATCCTTCCTGACAATTTACTTGTCGTACCTCGGAGAATTCCTCGTTTATAAAAGAGACGGTATTGACGTACGGTGTTAACCAACTTCTAGCAGTAGGCATATTAATTCTTAAGATATATTATTAATCTCTTCATTTACCGTAGACAGTAAATTACAATCCGAAACCTACACGTATTTTAAAATGATTCGTAGTCTGAAGATTTTACAAGCTATTTTCCTACACTGCCATAATAACGTACTATTTAAAGAATGAATCACTGCTACTGAGGGTTTACTGGATATGTTTCTAATATTATTTATTTCAACAATCCATAATTTATTTACGACAAGTAATTTATAATTGCATTAGCAGCTGCATTCAACTTTTAGCTTTACAATACAGCTCTTGGAAGTTGATGCTGTTCACTTGCTTACCAAGTCAGATTGTAGAACTGATTATTCCAGTCATACATTTGACTCACTAAGATAAAAAAAAATATCCCCATGTTTTATCGTTTCAATACGACGTATCTACCGGCTGAAGTTGCTCAGAGCAGCAAATGATGTCACTGGACTGCCTCTACCCTGGAGGTTTGGGGCTCCAGTTCCGACAGTGGCTGGATTTTCTACACTTGCTGGATAGCTACGTCGAATTCAACCGCCCTCTACGGAGAATTCTGGCGGTCGGCTGCTATGATCGATAGTTGCACCGATCCGTGTCCGTGGTTTCTCTGTTCAACATCAGGATGCCGAAACAGTACCCTAACAAACGTGCCACGAAGCGCCCGCTATCATTCCTTCCTCTTCCTCTCCTTCCTCCTCTTCTATCTTCACCCCTCACGTGCACTTATACGTACACTATCACACATGGCGGTTTAACTTGCCGGGAGCTTGGAGATTCTCACGAGTGGGACGGAGCCCCGCAGGAGGAGATACTAAGAGGAGAAATATCTAGTCGGCATGTAAGTTGGCGCCGGGTCCTACCATCCAGTGAAAGAAGAACACCGCCACCTCCCATAACGAAAATCATGCTCCAAACGTACAGGAATATTGACCTTAACAGTTGACGCGCTCGGAGACACGAAATAATCAACGCTGTATCGTTTAGTATCCGATGCAACGAACGATCTGGTTCAGAGAGCCGTCGGAGCTGGAGGGTGAAGAGCTATTGGAAGGCGCAGTCACGGGCGGCAGGACGGGGTGGGGCGGGGGCGGGGGCGGGCCGGCGTCTGACCGGCACCAGGCGGCGTCGCGCCGTGGGCGTTGCCAAGGCAACCACTTCGTCGCGTGAGACGGACGCGCACGACGCCTCGTGCATTCGTTATTCCCGCGGCGCGACGCGGCGGCCACCCTTTGGAAGACGGCGAGCGGGGAAGAGGGCGAGGAGGCACAGGACATATCGCTCGTGTGGGGGTGGAGTGTGATGGACACTTCTTTCCGATCTGTTTATTTGCTTAACCCCAATAGCAGTGACAACTCTAAAGGAAGGCACGCAGTTTAGCGGTGAGAT
Organism: Gryllus longicercus; assembly: GCA_038098605.1. Taxonomy (NCBI): domain Eukaryota; kingdom Metazoa; phylum Arthropoda; class Insecta; order Orthoptera; family Gryllidae; genus Gryllus; species Gryllus longicercus. Next base: position 8,355 of record JAZDUA010000275.1, read on the forward strand.
CTACCCTTCTCTGGCTGATTGGTTTTCCGGGCATGTCAAAGGCTTTGGTCATTTTCCCGTAAGTGTGGGAAATGTTTTTAGCCCGGCAGGTGCCGATGTTCCTCTACCTCTGGATGGTGAGATTCGGCTCAGACCTACGCGACGGTTGTGGAGTAAAAACCCCTCCACGTATCTCTCTCCAGGAGGGCACTGCCCCAGCTGGCACAAGCTCTAAGCTCCCGACTGGTCTCCATCCCGTCATGTGCGTGTGTGTAAGTATGTATGTACATATGTATATGTGTGTGTAAGTGTATGGGGAGAGGAGAAAAGGAAGGAGAGAGCGCGCGCGATCTGTAGCTCATTTGTTAAGGGTACTGATCCGTCATTCTCTTGGTATTGATCAGAGAAACCACTGATAACAACCGAACAGAGGAGTCCGCCGCAAGAATTCTCTTCCAGACTGCGTGTTCTACCTGTCTTCCACAGCTGGGACTGGGTTTCGTTTCCCTGTGGGTCCAAGCGAATTTTGTGGTGGACAAAGCAGATTTTCGGCAGGGTTTCCCGAAGTTATTCGGTTTCCCCTGCTTCAGATTCGATCATTGCGATCAAAATTTCAGTATCAACATCAGCCCTTTACTTTAATTTCATTATCTGCACTGTAGGCCGGATGGTGTAGATAGAGGAAACGCAATGTAGTACTCAAAAGTGTCGTTATGATTATGGTTATTTGTGATTGGAATGCCTTTGATATTTTCTCCAATCAGGAGTTAGGCAGACACACTGTGTGTCGTTTGGGAATGTCAAAAATTGCATTTGGTACTAAAAAGTCTGAAGTAAATAAGCGACCATCGAGATTGCCGTCATTGTTCCAGAAACCGATTTCAGTCTTGGGAGGAGATTGAGGACCGGTAGCAAATACGCTAAGCTATAGCTAAAGGTTAGTTCAATTGTGGAAGTATTCATAAGACGTTTTTGGCAGGATGCTAAAATGAAATGAAAGATGTCATTTTGATCAAGACATATTTACTAATGAAATATTTGCGTTTGTCCAGGATGAAATCTTTTGTCCCTGTTTTTTTCTCGAAAATTCATTTACTCTCCATGATGGAAATTGCGGTTTAGAGTGGCAGGAACTAATTTTAGTTTTCTTGAAACTATTCCAAAAAGGTTTTCTGTTGCGAAGATCATCTAAAACTATTACACACGCATTAAGTTATTTCTTTTATATTGTATTACAAGTAAGTTTTCCTTTAAATATTTTAATTAATAGTATATATACAAAATCATATATTTTAAGGGAATAAATTATGTGATGCAACCACAAATATTTATTTTATATTGATACAGAAGTTTGTCTGTAGTAATTTTGTTTCCTAATACATTAACTTCTGCTGTTTGTTTATACGCAAATATATATGAGATTTTTTAGTACATAGTGTGTTTCCTTTATGTTGCATATTACTGGTTAAGCTGGTTACAGTACGCAGTAAGCTGTTACAGTGGAACTACTTTAATAGGCGTTTTATCTACATTCTGTCCAAAAGCTTTTTTTCAAATATTGTTATAAATTTTCTTTGGTTTATCGTACAGAATTCTAGAATTTTTAATGCATATTTAACTAACCGTTCTTTATTACGTCAGTTAATATTATACTTCATAACCCTCTTTCATGTATTTTCTGTGGATTCCCTACTATACTACGTCAATACCTTTAATATATCATTTCTTCTGTGAACATAAAGAGAAATAATTTATTTTCATTTTCCAAGCATCTTTATTCTTCTTTATTTTATAGCAGTCTATTTACTAGTACATCTGTAATATATCTGATATTACCATATTAATTCAGTCTCTTATTAATAATGTTCTAAAATATTGTTGTTGTTGTTATTTTATGTGTTTAAATTCAAGTTACACCACCAAATGAGCAAATTCATGGCAAAATGCTTGGTTACAATAATACTAGCGTAATGAGATTATCTAACTCGCTGTCAGGAAAATGCCCTTGAGTTCACTTCTTTTCACTTTACCACACATTTGTAAGCAAATTAAATATTGGAAATTTCATATTTTGTCTGGTAAGAGTTAAATCTATATATGGTAAATTAAATATGATAAATTAAAGGTGTTGTCTGGTGTCAAAAATTTATTTTGCTAATGATCGTTTCGATCATGTAGCGATCATCCTCAGAGCTATAAAATTAGAATTATCGAAATGAAATTATATTAATACATGAATTATAAAAAAATAGGGATAAGTTAATACAAAATATTATTTACAAAATATAGACATTGTATACCAGATGCATAAGCAAACTGGATAGTACATACCTTGCAGCTTCCGGGCCAAAAACAAAGTTCTCCGATTTATTTATTTATTTATTTATTTATTTATTTATTTATTTATTTATTTATTTATTTATTTATTTATTTATTTATTTATTTATTTATTTATTTATTTATTTATTTATTTATTTATTTATTTATTTATTTATTTATTTATTTATTTATTTATTTATTTATTTATTTATTTATTTATTTATTTATTTATTTATTTATTTATTTATTTATTTATTTATTTACTTTTTAGGTAAATTTAATTTAGAATGGTATTTAGTTCAAACGAGATACGTAGTGGATCATGCATTATGATGTATACGCCGCTCACTATTCTCAGTTCGAAATTCTGTTACGGAGCGGGCGTTTACGGAACGTGCTGAGATTCATTTGCCTGTACTGGCGCTGCCGCAACCGGTCGTTCACACTAAGGGCTACTTGATCAGAGTCAACGTCTCATCTCAAGGCAAGAGTAGAGAACTTCTTGCTTCCTCATTGCTTGGTAGAGTGTCAGTTTTTTGTTGATAAGAATTTACTGACAAGTTGTACCTAGGGATACTGTACCCGTACATCTTGATCAAAGGCACTGAAAGTGGTTACTTACTATTAAAGTAGTTCTACATTTCTGAGTAAAGAGAGGATTGGATGATACATTACGCATTTATATATTTCTCCTCAACGAATATTTTCGGTTTTTTTATTTATTGCGTTTACATTTTTTTACACTTTTAGACACTGCTACAACCTATGTAAGATAAACGCAAAAGTAACAACCACCACGTCATCAGTTCTGCGTCCAAAATCGAACAGGGAACATTAAAGAGTAAACAGAAAATGTGAAATTAAGGGAAAGGGACATAGACTAGGGGAGGCGCAAGAACTCGTTTTCGCGATGAGAATTCGAGTTATTTGTTTATTTTATTGTAGCTCACTATTTCTACATTGTTTGTGTTTCATTATTGAACGAATGTTTATTTTATACGCTGAAATAGAAGAGCTGATCACGCACGTCGGAATTCAATTATTTATTTCTCGTTTCTCATATGGGCCGGAGTGTATATTATGTAAAAAGAGCGCACGTCCAGAGTGTACAATTTATAATGTAAAAAATTCAACTTGAGTGTTGCACTACGAAATGCAAAAGGCTGACGCAGCGATTGACAATATTAGAATTGTCTATCGCTATGTCAATATTAGTTGGTAAGGTAAATATAACATTTAATACAAGTAGAGGTATTAGATGTTATATTTACCTTGTCAAATCAACCGTCATGTTAATATCGTTAATATCATACATTAGGTATAAAAATATATAAAAAAGTATTTTGAAAATTACACAAAAAAACAACATTACGCAAAAACCATATACATGTGCATTTATCGTGATTTAATATTATAATTTTGTTGTATTTCTTTTGTCTAAATTTAATGGCTTGAAACGAATTTCGGATCATTTTACTTTCTTTCCTTACTTCATAAGAAGAGAAAATATTGTAATCGTCCGACAGAAAACGGTAAATTTTTGACAAAAAATCTTTATTGCTGTACCTTGGTTAGGAGAATGTGGATCAATCTTGTTCCTATATGTAGTAAATTACTTCCTCTGACAAGTCAAAATCATACTTGGTGACTACTTGATGCCAAAACATCGATTGACGGCATAGTATCTGTCCGCGTGGTTTGTACTTTTCTTAGTTATCTTACTTTGTCGGAATTTGCATTAGGATTTAGACGTTTCAATACATTTTTGGATAGTACCCAAATTAGCGTGTGTTGTCAGAAACGTTCGAACGTTTGTTTCCTATATGACACCAGTTTCACTTTTAAAATAATGATTTACCAATTTCGAAATATTTGCACAAATCCACCTAGTTAGGTTATTCGTTGAATATTTGGGAGTTCTTTATGGCATATATGAGTAATATTGTTTCAGAATAATGAACGTAGATAATTCTCTATCAGTAAATTAGTGGAGTGGAACCACTTGAACGTCCAACGTGTAGAAACGGTTCCACTTGACGTGTCCCTTTCGTCCCGCAAACCGCTCCACTCGAGCCGTTTCGAAACCTCGACAAATAATTCCATTTACGAGATCTCTCGACGATTCTTATGTTGTCAAAGAGCAATCAAGGAAATGATTCGGGACGATCGGCAGCGCTTGTGGCCGCCTCTGGGGCCAAGGGCCCTCCTCCAGCCTGCTCCGCGGGCCGGCCGAGGGAGTTGTTTACTTCGGCCCGCGGGAACGGAAACCGTCGATATGCTCCAGAGACTCTTTCAGCTGCCTGCGTCCTCGCCTGCGCATTAGCAACCCTCTCACGACAACGACGACGACTGGGGGCGGCGGCGGCGGCGGTGGCGGCGGCGACGGCGACGGCGACGGCGGCGGTGAACACAAGAGCGCGCGACCCGCGTTTTCAATCCGGCCGGCGTGCTTCGCGGGCCGATGAGCAGCATGCGTCAAGAGGGCGGGGCGGTGGCGCCGTGTTGCATGATGGCGCCTGGAGAAGTGTGTTTGTGGACGTTCGATGTCTCTGAACATTTTCTTTTCTTCTTTTTTTTCGTATAGTACCTACGCTACACTGTCAGAAGTGTCATTAAATTTAATGTAGAGTAATGTAATTTATTGTACACGAAAATCAATGGAAGCTTGTGTATTAAAAATAGCTTAATGTACTTGTACATTAAACTTAACGCACAAGTTAAAATCAGTGTAGATTTAATGTAGAGGTTCTCCGGTTTCACTTGCGTAGATTTAATGTAGAGGTTCTCCTGTTTCACCTGCCTCTCATTAATGATATCATATATTCATAATCGCCAATCCATCAATATCATTAATTCATTCCTTCCAGATATGACCATAAGGCTTTGACTCTTGCATTCTAATGTGCATGTGTACATTCAATTTATTGTGCCTTCATGATAATTACTTTAATGAATATTTCATTAAAGTAATGCGGAAATTTCTGACAGTGCAGCAATGCGATCAGAAAGAAATACGGTGAATATAATGTGGAAGTTATTTTTGAAGTAAACGAAAACATTTATCTTTCAGGAAAATGTGATTTAATTCGAATCTCCCTTCGGTGAGAATCTTTCGAAGAATGTTTTAATGATGAAGGAAAATAACATGAAAAAGTTTGGTGAGTTCACACAGTAAGGGATATTAATACGATGGAGAATTTCGTTCATACCTGCGTCAGTTCTTATATGTAGACGTAATGGACAATATTGTTTACTCACACACAGACTTGAACGGATAAGTATGCTAAGAAATGAGAGGTGTGGAAAGGACTGGAATGAGCAAAACGACTTAAAATATGCAGTGTTAACTACATACAACTTGATTAACTTACGGTGATTTAAAACTGTTGGCAGTAAAGTGTAAATAACACTGTTCTGAAGTGCCTGAAGACATTTTCTCCGAAGTTTTTCAGCGGCAATGTGCTTCACGTTTTTCATTCTTATTTTACGTAGAGATTTATTCGCGTCAGCTTTCCTTCACTTTCATGGCGTGAACCATCATCACGAGCCACATCCTGTCAGCGTCTGCTCCCCATCCGTCATTTCTTTTGTACTTACTTCAACTCCTTCGAGCCACATCTAAAAAAGCCTTTTTGGGTCTAGTTTATTGCGTTGATTAACCATGCAACTGAAAGAGAAAATTTATCTTCGGTGTAAAGTTTCTTGTGCCTGATGTTTTTCGGAGGCGATTGTCGGGTCTGTTTTCACATCCAGTGCGTATCAAAACGCTACATACTAGTTGCTTTATAGTAATTTATTTTGTGAATAATACATAAAGATTTGAGACAATTATGTTAATTAATGTTTTAGTGTACGTAATTTGAAATATTCGAGCATGACAAAAATAAGTAAGCTCGCTCTGAGGGCCCTTTTTTCAATCAACAAATTTTTGGAGATCCTTTATTGGCCTTCATTTTTCTAAAACAAATTTCAGTACATGATACTCCTGAAGTCTAATATTGAAACTTTGTAGCAAATTGTACTTACTCTTCTAACATTTTCACTATTTTAATGGATGCAATGAAGATGTTATATGAAATTATGTAACTATTCCCAAGAATGATTTGTCTTTGAAATTGTTTTATCATTGATTTTATTTTTTACGAATCGTGTTGGTCTGGGATAACATCGAACTTCACAGTGCTAATACCTATGTAATACCAAAATAGATTAGCCGTGAACATTGATCTACCGACGTTTACGAATATTTTTGTTAAGTTTGGAAATACTCATACGTACGATTATTATTTTCCTTGCGTTTCTCTATTCGCCCAGAATAAAGCTTGAATATGCCAAGTGATATACTTATTATGTACATGTTAGAAGTGCCTCCCCATCATTGGACTACGCAGTTAGTTGATTGATTATTTCATGTTTCCGGGCGCGACAACTGCTATGGCCATTACTTCTGTAAATGTAGTGCATGTTTTATCGCGGGAGTTAACGGTATTCTTCCCATGCTGGATGTTGATATTCGAAGGAGGGTACGTTACGTTGGCTTGCGGGGTTTTCCTCTCGCAGGTATTTCCTACCAACGAGGCATCGCCCCAGTCAGAACAAGCCCTAAGCTCGCGACTAGCCTTACGATATGGGTAGTAGTGCAGTGTATGTGTGTGTGTAAGTCGGGACTTGAAAACTAGAACCTCCCGGTCAGAGGCAGCGCAATGGCATGCAGTAAAATCACATCAGTGACATCAGTCGATGCCCTGAGCCACGACAGCCGGTCCACGCAATTAACTTCACATTTACTGCTGAGTCTTCAATGTAATCATCGATCGAATCCAGTTCTAAAGGATCACTAAATCCCCTCCCTCTCTCTTCCGCTACCAGCTAATCCACTCGTGTCGCACCATCTCTACCCACTCGAGCACTTCGCCCTTCCCAGACTTCACGCTATCATCTCAGCTCGCGCCACAAAGCAACTTCTCTCGCCATTCCAACGCAGATGTTACCCTAGTGCTCTCGTCCAGGCCTCTCTTCTCGGAGCCCCGTCCCCGCCCCCGCCCCCGCCCCGCGTTCGGGGTCAGTCACGCTCTCCAACATTTGCGGCCACCTCCCTCTGTGTGAGCACTGTCCTCTCCTCCCCCAGCCCCCGCCGTCGCTCATGTTGCTCGAGCGGCTGCACCAGAAAACGTCCTACGTCGACGCCCGGCTCCGTCACACTGGCCCTAGCCTCCGTTGTCTGCGCCGCTCGTAACTCTTCGGCTCAGTCTCCTCCTCCCCCTCCCCTTCCCCCACCCCCTCCCCGAGCTGCCTCCCCTGGCACATCGTCGTCCTTGTACTCCGCTCGGCGCTGCACCGTGTAACCAGCCACTCGGAATACAAGCCGTTGCCTCTTGTGTTCTCTGCCGTCCTCGTTCTCGCGACTATCCTCGCTGCGGCGCGCGCTGCAGGCGCGTTGTCCGCATCGGGACGTCCACTGCCCGACGCCGTTCCTCGTCTTCGCCGTCGTCTTTTCGCCGTCCCCACCCGCGCCTCCAGCCCATCCCATCCCAGCCTCCACCCTCGCACTCCCTCCTCCAGCTGCCTTCAGCTGCCAGCCAACGACCCTTCTGGCGTCTGGGCGAAGGCGCCGCTCACAGCCCCAGATTGTTCCTTTGTCTCTTCCCTTGACAACTATTTCACTGACGTAGCAGGATCGGCGACCGTCAAATTTAGGTATTTTAGCACAAGGGCGCGTACTCGCCCTCTTCAGGACGGGGCAACTTTGGAACTTCAATTTAACATGCATGCGCCCAGCTTTTGCCCTCTCCTCTCTCTTCGCCATTTCGACTTAATGGCTGGAACACGCTTGCTCTTTCGGTGCGGCAACAATTCGCATACATGAGTTGTTTTATTTAGTGAGGTTGGTATTCAGTATCTTCAAGGAGGGACGTGAGAGAGTCATTTCAACTCCTTAATGAAATTCAGCATTTTCTGACACGAAAATTCATTTGAGGAATGCAAGCTCTTCATTGCGGTTTTAACTGCACGTGAAATGACGGAAGATTGCGAAGGAATGTAATTGTGAAAGTTGCGAAGACGTTGCAATGACGTTGGGGCATCCTTTACGAACAAGATCATAAATCACACACACTAAGCAATTATTATATTGTTCTCACGACCCGTCGTTATTTATGCAAATATTTCTCTGTAATTTCTTAAATGAAATACTAATTCTAGTAAATATTATTAAGAATTATTTTCTCGTATGTTTTCAATCAGTAATATTTTTTAAAATGATTGTCATATGACAATTTCTTACGAGTCTACAGTATTCCTGAGTACGTGCTATCCACACAAGTGACAATTTCTATTCTATAAAACTGTTTACACCATTATATCGACATATGTCATTCTTATTAAACACATACCGATAACAATTTAATAGGATAGATCGTAAGACTTGAATGGGATGCGAAACGTTTTCGAACAAAAGAGGTGTTGGAACGAAGAGTTCCTGTCGCAGAAAAAGCCATAAAATGAGACTTAAGCCACTAACTGTTGGCCGCGGCGACAAGTCGAAGGCATTGCCAGTGTCGTAGGCGCCGTTCTGGCTACGCGTTGACGCCAGCGTTGGCTTATTCATCGATGCGTTGGATCCTGAGAATGGGCGTTGGCAAACGTCACTTATCCGCTCCAATACGGAACAATGGGAGCCTAATGCTGCATATTATGCGGTTGCCCAACAAGACTGAACTTGATTATGAAGTATTGTAAAAATAGAGTACATTATCATACGTCGTGCTCTTTTATTGGTAGTCATTACCTCATTCGTCGTTAGTAAGTCGTCCGAAGTTACTTGTGGCAAGAAACGGACGGGAAAAACATCGTAGTCATTTATTGCAGCAATACAAATTTTGTGGAAAATACATTCTACCACTGCAATGACGACAAATTTTACTTCCACCGGTATCATTAATGTCGACAAAATGATAAAAAGAATGGAATATTTGGCTTTCAAATTTCGTGATTGTGGCATTTATTCTGCTGTGCGAGGAGATAAAATACTATTAATTACAAATGATGTGAAAGGTAGAAATAAACAAATATTACTTCCTTAATACATATATACTTCCTTGCCTGCGAATACGTTCAGATTTAACTTCCTAAGATATAATATGAACATATTCAAGAACCAAATTATGGAAATCTTTTGTAAGTTACAGAATCTGTAATTTAAGAAATGCCAAGATTGCACTTTTTTATGAATATAGGAGTTAGTGGCAGAGGACATTATGTCTTTAGAATCAGTCTTGAAAAACAAATGATTATTTCATTTTGTCCTTTCCACTAAAAGCCGTAATGAGCATGTTGTAAGGACTTTTAAATTATAATTCAATTAGATTTGATTCAGTTACAATTCAATTCTAGCGGTTACATCTCGAATTATCATTGCAATGTGACCCTTATAGTCGATAAATTGTACTGAGTGGATGGAAACCCGTGAGAAAAATAATTACATTTCTTCAGTTCATCATCAATGACTTTTGAAAACAAGCGTGAGAGGTAGGCCAGCATATGTTAATTATATGGCAGATTGACTAGCTTTTGGAAAAGGAAGTCAAATCCAGTAAAAAAATTATCTCATAAAGTTATCATGATATCGGCGTTTTTTCTTGGAAAAAATTGAATTTGTGGAAAAAATGGTGCTTGGAAAATTATTTGAACCTTAAACGGACCGTAATGCCTCCATTGCATCTTCATTGTTTGTGTGTATTACTACCATACCACACAATTTCTTGAAATGTAAAATTTCAAATGAAGAGACCTACAGACAATAGAATCCTAGTTTTCCCAGTCCCATTAAAATATTTCACGTTGTTGACAATATAATCCATAACTGTCAAAATACAGAATTTCGAAACATGCATGCCATTTATTTTCGCCCTCGCGTGGATTTCGACGTTTATCCTTCTGTGCGGTTTTAACGACCAAAACCAGTTGGTGTCGAATGTCGCACAAAACCCCATTCAATATGCGCGTGGATTTTCATGCGTTTGACTGTCAGGGCAGTCGTTCAGCTCGCATACTATTTGAGGACTCTCAATGGCCTCAGAGCCCACCGGTTGCCATGGCTTACGGCAACAACTGTTGCTACTGCAGTGTCCCTCACCGGGATTTCCTAGGGTTCGAGGCCCGGAAGTAGCTGATGTTTCATACTAGCTTCGTACCTAGGTGCAGTTCAGCCGCTCTCTGGAGGTGAATGCTAGCGGCCTGCTCCTCTAATCGGAAGTTTTCCGTCGTTACTCCCATCAGTTCCAGACGAATTGTTAACAAACAGGAGCATGCGCAATCTTCCGTTGTTCTTCCTTGACTCCACCTTTCCCGTTACAAACAATCACAATTATATACACTACACTTCGATATTTATCTTAAGGCCTGAGAGCTTTTCACGGTTGGGACACTGCCCCGCTGACGGTGATCCGAGATGGAGGAGACACCCATCTCAAGCTGACATAAAGCGGCGCTGAATCTTATCTTCAAGGTAAGAACACCGCCACGTTCTTGGTTATAACACTTACTACACTTAGTAGACATATGGCCACTGCAGTTGACGCGGGAAATAATCAATCAAGCCTTCCTGCTCCTCTCCTGCACTTCTCTATGGCCTGTGCGGTACCCCGCCCCTACCGCCCTTCCCCCTCGATTTCCCGCCGGACCTCATTAACAAGAGCACGGCAGAGGCGGTGCACTGCTGTTAAGTTCCACGCCGCAACTATTCGCAACTTGGCGCAGCCACCTCGTCTGGCACTTCCCCTCTCCCACCAGCCACCACCACAGCCTCCCGTCCTCCCGCCTCCAGCCCGCCGACCGCGCTATTCCACCTCTGCCCCCTCTTGGCAGTGCTGCACTCCGGACAAACACGTCTGCCCAGCATCCTCCCCGTGCAGGCCCGGAGCTTCGGTCGCTACAGTCGGTCTTGTCCTGGACTCGGCAATTCCACTTCCTCGCGTTTGCCGCTTTTTCACTGCCGCCTTCTCTCGAAATGAATTGGGTGTGAACTCCGATGCAACTGCATCGGTTGGACGCATCGTACCTCACCGATCATTACATTGCCGCTCAGCGGGATTTCGTTTCTGCTATCGACAATAGTCCATTAGCGTCTCCCGCACGCTTCAGATTTCTGTGTTCTTACATTTTGTCTCTTCTTCGTTTCTTTGTTCTCTTTTGCCTTACGATCACCTTCTTTGTGTCATCGCCCTTTTTCTGATCTATTTCTTGCCTTTGTTTCAATTCCTTCTCGTCCACGTCTTTCGTGGGCGAGATTCATTCCTCTTCATTCTTATTTCCGCTTCAGCCTTGCTTCAATTTCTCATTTATTTCGCTTCAACGAAGCATAAACCTCACTTGAATGCTGTCACTACCACTACCTCGCTATCAACGTTATACCTCCACTGCATTACCGTACTTCTATTTAACCTCTCTTCTCACTCGTACCGCGCCTCCGCTACTCCTTTCCGTGGTTTCTCCGATCCATATCAGGTCAATGCCGGGCAGTACCTTAAAAATGGGCCACAGACTACGCGCTCACTTTCCTTAGTCATTCCCGTCCCGTCCACTTCACTTATACATATTTACACTTCCATACACTAACACTCGTGTCAAAAGACCAGTCTGTAGTCTAGAACGTGTACAGGCTGGGGCGACGTTCCGTTCGCGTAGATATCTACAGGATGAAACCTGCAAACCTTCATATAGTTTGGCGCCGGATTTCACGTTCCAGCGTGGAGGAACGCCTCCGAGGATGTAACTTGCACTACACGTAGGGGACTAATGCCCGTAGTAGACGAGACAGGACACATTAAATAATAAGTGTTTCCATCACTCCTCCAACCTAAATATATGTCATTTCCAAGCTACCTCCATGTTACTTCTCTCTTCCAGATCACCCTGTTACTCCGTCACCACGTCCACAAGAATGTCGCTCCACTCAATCTCATATTAATTCCACTTGCCTATGTTTAACTTTAGCCTTCTTCATAAGATCTCAACCTTACAGCAACTTCTTTCTCGGGATCTCCAATAATCTCATCATTTTCACTCCGAGTGTATTGTTGTCACTGCTTTATTGCTTCTTAAGTGCTCAAATCGTTATTTCTTGATCGCAGACCCGTCTCTCTCCTTCCATTTCTATCGCGTACTCCAGACATCTCGCTTGACCATCCCATGCTCTCCGACCCTTCGCCCCAGAGATCTCCCCACTGCCCGCCAGCCCCCGCAACTGGGTCGCACCACGATGAGCAGATTTCTGTTGGATGGGTAATTAGGGTGGTATGGAACCGCGGTAAACCGACGGAGATGGAGCATCAAGTTCGTGGTTAGTGCGGTATCCTAGTATTCAAGAGGACGGAGGTTTGATTCTAGTAGCCCGGTTATTCACGATGATGCTCGTGCTGTCCGTAATAACGCCAGAGTAATACATACGTAACGAGAAACCACTCTTGCGGATTGCCTCAAAATGCGGCTTGGAGGCGTCTTCGCGGAACCGCAAATCTGTGGAATTCTGCGTTTATATGGCTATATCATACTAGAATGTACTTGACGTGTTGTGGCACGGCATCAATGTGGTTAGCGGTTAGGGGCAATTTTCATTTAGTTAACTGTAATGATGATTATTTATTATACATGCATGATTGCGTTGGTGCATACCATTTATGTATGCAGTATACGTATAGCCCCATGCATGTTTTATATATTGGCTGCAACAGGTTTGTAGTCGCCATTAACATGGTCGATAATATGACGCAAGAACTTTGTGAATCTCTCAAAGGACGTTGAGGAAATTATGTTCTTAATTCTAGAAAGGCGTCATGCTGGGTGACTGCAGAGTGTGTGAGAATGCGTGATAACTTCTGGGAAACTGAATTGGATACCGGTTCTGCCGTTGTGAAACTCAATGTAACTGGTGTATGGGTGTGTGGTTGGCATGGAGGTTGACTGATTTTTCTAACATATTTCTGGCATGTACTCATTTTTCTCTCGTAGATTTTAATCGCGTGCGTTCTTCATTTATTGTATTTTAAATTATTATTCATTATATTGTTCTCTAAAAGCAACTTGATACGGTTCCGAAACTCTCGGACATATTCGCTTATTCACACATAAAAAGAAGCTCACTTGAATCGCGTCTAAAAATCGATCTATTCGTTTCATAATGGTTCCCATCTCGTTTCGTGTCTCCAGTTTTTTCCACTTCCACGATTCGCCCAATTTTCGAGACCGCTGTCGGAGCTGGTGAAGCAGAACTACGCGACCGTACCCCGCCGGGGTTTTGCGGCCCCTTCCCCCCCCCCCCCAAGCCACGTCTGGCGGCCCGAAGGCTGGCTTCGTCTCCGCTGAGCGCAGATGGCGACAACCGCCCGACGCGACGGAAGGGCAGATCCCTGGCTTCGTTCATTTCCGGGACGGCAGCGGGGACCGAAGGCGGCGGAGGCGAGGCGGCAGAAGGCCCGGGCGGACGGGCACGGAGCTCCGAGCGGCAAGAGCGACTAGGGGCTGTGGGATCGGGCCCAAGACGACTCCGGGTCTGAATCGGCTTTCTCTGGGGACATCAGGCTCTTCATTTTGACACAATTTCTTTGACAACGCGTTCTCTGTGTTCGTTCCGGTGATAGATACCGTAGCTTTTAATTCAGTGTCAGTGTTAAGCTTCCTCGAACCGTTTCTCGCGTTGTATTTTTCAAATAAACGGTGGATATTCCTCTGCCGTTTTAATGTCTTTTCAAATCTCCATTTTATTTTCGCCTTTCCAAAGATGCCTTACTGCGCAGTTTCTCATCACGCTTTTTGTTGCAATTCACGTTCCGATTGTCATTCTTCTACCGACTTCGGTGGCTCAGAGCATTAATCGACGGCACTGTTATGCCTCTTACAGTATGTTCTAGGGTTCCAATGCGGGCGGCGTCAGGATTTTCGCCTCTAGCTTATGTCCTAGGTCGAATTTAGAAGAATTCTAGCGGCCGGCTGCTCGGATTGGTAGTTCTTGGTTCCTCCGATTCAAACAAGCTGAATGTCAGTGAAATATCGTAACAAGCGGGCCGCGCGAGATGTTTCCTCTCTTCCTTGTCGTATCCTCACCCCCTATGTCCACTTTCACTTCGATGCGCTACACTACCATACATGTGAGGAGATCAGTCGGGAACTTAGATTGTCGCGGCTGAGAAGTTTCCCCGTCCAGATGCAGATACCGGGTTGGGAAAATCCCTCAAGTCTGCGTATAGGTCCGCGCTGGATCGCACCATTTAGTGTAGGACTCCGATGAAATTACTCTTACGGAATTAATGACCCTAACAGTTGACGCGCCTGGAAACAAGAGTTAATGAATTAATCAATTTGCATTATTCTTTCTCGTCTGGCTTCCACTCCCGTTTCGTTTCACATTTCTTTGTCGCGTTCAATGATTTAATTCCTATTTCGACTATACGCAATTTCAATTCCCTTGTCTCTCCCCATTTGATATGTCCATTCCGATTCCGGATTCATTCTCGGTTTTATTTCCCTGCTCTTGCCTCTTTTAACTCCGACTCCGATTCCAGTTCCTAATTCCTTTTATTCTCATTTATTCCAAATTCATTTTCAACTCCACGACTGCCATTCCAAAATGAAGGGAAAGCGCGATGTTCCGGCGGTTGCTCCCGTTGGGGCGGATGCGCGAGCGCGTCGCACTGCGTCACGTGACTGCCACGGGCCTCGCGTCACTGCTTCCGCAGCCGAACGCCCCCTGTCCCCTTTCCCGCCACTCACCCGACAACCCCCTGCGCCCGCAATGAGCCCCCGCTGTCGACTGCTTTCGCGAAATTCTGCCCGAGACGAGGACGTCTTTGAAGTACATTAAGCAAATGTGGGCTGTATAAAGAGAGAGTATAAAATACTTAACCGTTCATGAAATGCGAAATAGAATGAAACAGCCTTTTGTTTTTTTGCCTAATCACGTATGCTGCATTATATCTGAAACGGACTTTATCGAATGCTCCGAGAGATGAAAATTGTGCGCCTCTTTGACGTGTTTTGGCAGAAAGGAACTCTGCTGATAAAACGTTTTGCCCACTCGTGAATGCCAGTCTACTGAATGGACGGAAGGGGATTTCAGATGTCATTCCTGAAAACAATAAACACAGCAATATTAAATTGAATACCTCTTAATTCAATTGACCTCGCATTAAATTGAAATACTAGTTTTCTTTTGATCGGGCCACATACCCACATAAAGCACTGTGAAAACGTGAAACTGTTTTGGACATTTATGTTTTTTTTTGTTTTTTTTTTGCATTGCAGAAAATGCTCGAATATTTTGCCATTAAACGCATTATTCGATATTAAGTTGAAGATATTGGAGTTATAGAAAAAACATTTGAATATTTATATTTGGTATTCAGAGAGGCGAGAGAAAGATAAAAGAAAATTGAGAGAGGGGAGGGAGGTAAAGAGAGGAGGGAGGTAAAGAGAGGAGGGAGGTAAAGAGAGGAGGGAGGTAAAGAGAGAGGAGGGGGGTAAAGAGAGAGGAGGGGGGTAAAGAGAGAGAGGAGAGGGGTAAAGAGAGAGAGGAGAGGGGTAAAGAGAGAGAGGAGGGGGGTAAAGAGAGAGAGGAGGGGGGTAAAGAGAGAGAGAGGAGGGGGGTAAAGAGAGAGAGGAGGGGGGTAAAGAGAGAGAGAGGAGGGGGGTAAAGAGAGAGAGGAGGGGGGTAAAGAGAGAGAGGAGGGGGGTAAAGAGAGAGAGGGAGGAGGGGGGTAAAGAGAGAGAGGGAGGAGGGGGGTAAAGAGAGAGAGGGAGGAGGGGGGTAAAGAGAGAGAGGGAGGAGGGGGGTAAAGAGAGAGAGGGAGGAGGGGGGTAAAGAGAGAGAGGGAGGAGGGGGGTAAAGAGAGAGAGGGAGGAGGGGCGTAAAGAGAGAGAGGGAGGAGGGGGGTAAAGAGAGAGAGGGAGGAGGGGGGTAAAGAGAGAGAGGGAGGAGGGGGGTAAAGAGAGAGAGGGAGGAGGGGGGTAAAGAGAGAGAGGGAGGAGGGGGGTAAAGAGAGAGAGGGAGGAGGGGGGTAAAGAGAGAGAGGGAGGAGGGGGGTAAAGAGAGAGAGGGAGGAGGGGGGTAAAGAGAGAGAATGAAGTGAACTTGCAAAATGCGGAAAGCGCGTTTTCGATCTTATCTTAGCCTGAATATTGATAGCTTCTGAACATATACGATAAATATACGAAAAATCGTAACCCTATTACGTAATCGTAACCCCATACTATTAGAAACTCTGTGTAATGTATACGAGACGAGTGCAATTTGTTCAGATTTTCGCGAGCTCCGAAATACCTACCCTCGCTCTTGTACTATACTAATTAGAATTATGAAGAAAGGTACCAACGAGCGGAAATATTCTCTCCCGTGTAATAAGAACTATTTGCATCCGCATTTCAGCTACAGGATGTCCTGATGTCATTTGTGCTTACTAGCATCGGTAACGGCCGAGCGTAAAGGCCAACACCGTATGATTGAGTGTAGCAGTGGTTGGGTGTTCGCCGGTTCGATTCCGGCCAGGTGCCAGAAATTGTTTGATGTTTTAAACGTGTTTGTGGCGCCTGCTGTTATGGGGTTCGTTGACAGACCGCTCTTTACGTAAGTTTCCGTGATTTCCTGATCATCTCCTGGCGCTGCGACTCGCAGTGCAACGAGCCACAGGACACGCAAAAATATGTCTATTCCTTCCCATCGTCTTTCCCAATCTGGACCGGGAATCTGTGGGGGAGTACGTTCCGTGCCTCTTCCCGCAATAACGACATATTCCGAGGACGAGGCATTTGCTCATTAAAATGTTTGTTTTTTTTTACTTCTTCTTCATGGATCTGCCTGACACGTCATAGACTTCGATTGACCACGCTGAATTCTTTCGTCTGTTGATAGCTTCTCCGTTTTACAACTTCTGTAAGTATGCCGATCTTTCGTTTCCAACAGCCTCTTTCTGCATCTATTTGACGGAAAATAAATTTTATTCTCTAATTAAAATCTCTAAATTAAACTCTAGTTGTTTTTTGCGATATGAACATTTT
Organism: Gryllus longicercus; assembly: GCA_038098605.1. NCBI lineage: Eukaryota > Metazoa > Arthropoda > Insecta > Orthoptera > Gryllidae > Gryllus > Gryllus longicercus. The sequence continues at coordinate 25,698 of JAZDUA010000275.1, forward strand.
GGACGTCAAAGACTGTAAACCTAAATCTATTTCCTGTTATTATGTAATTTAGGGGATGCGTGCACCTGTGCAAAAATTTGAATGAGAATGGGAATAAATGCATCTGAATTCGAAAATTGGCTTTCGATTTTATTGGTTATTCCGAAAAAGCGACATTTCCAATTTTTCCTAAAACTGGGAAAGCCAGTCATTTGATTCAGAACACACTACGAGAACGCCCGTTGTTTGTTAACGTAACCTAAGCGGACGCGGTTGTCTACTTCGAATAAACTACCTTCCCAGGAATGTTGCCTTTTCAAAAACGTAACCGCGCTGACCAACTGACGGATTTATACTTGACTGATTGATTCGTTTCCGGGCATGTAAACTGCTATGGTCATTAGTCCCATAAATGCATCCATCCCATAGTGCATGTTTTATCGTGAAAGGTGTTGGTGTTCATCCCTCGTTGGATCATGAGATCCGCCGCCCAACCAAGTGTCTCCTGCAAGTGCGACACCACCCCAGCCAGGATACTCTCTAAGCTCCCGACTATCAATAATAGTTTGGTGCATTAATGTGTGTGTGTAAATGAGCGATGAGGAGAGGATAAAGCAGAGGAAGGAAAGTTCGTGCGCGGTCCGTGGTCCGTTTGTTAGGGTACTGCTCCGGCATTCTCCTGGTATTGATCGCTGAAACCCCAGATTACTACCAATCAGTGCAGCCTGCCGCTATAAATCTCCCTTAGACAGCGGATTCAGCTGATGGAGATGCAGCCTTTTTGAAATAACCAATTCAGCTGGCGGCGCCAATCGCGAAGACCGTTCTAGAGGACAGGAGGGGTTGCGTGGGCGCCGCCCGGAGGCGTTGCCCGCCTCACGGAGAGCACTTTACGGCCGGCGGCGTCGTTAGCCCGTCGTCGCCTGTGGAGCGCGCGCCGCGCCGCGCCGCGACGCCTGCGCCGCGACGCCGGCACTTCACGGTCGCCACTCGCGCGGCTCTCCGCGGAGCGAGACGTTTATGACTGAGGGCGGGGGCGCAGGCGCGGGGTTGAGGGATTGAGGGGCCAAGGGGGGGAGCGACCGTCACGGACTGCAAGGGTCTCCTCGCGCCGGAACTTCGCTGCGCGGGGAGCGCGAACCGGCGGCGTCCCCCCCCCCCCCCCCCGCGAGGTAGGAGATGGGGGTGAGAGGCGAGCAGAAAAAGCCCCGGTGCTGTAGCGCGGCGCGAATCCTCAAAAAATGCTCCCGGCGGCGACCGACAAAGGCGGCGACGGCGGAGGCGGGGCGTCGCGGAGCGGAGGGGCGGCGGGGGACGGCGGCGCGTCGGCGTCTATGGCGGCATCCCGCAAACCGCCACCGACACCCCGCGAAACGGCCGGCGGCCGGGCGGGCCGCAGCAGAGCGGGGTGCCGCTGCCTCAAAACTCCGCTGTCGGAGGAAAGGGAGCGGGGAGGGGACGGAGGTTTTTGGGGGACTAGTTGGCATTTTGGCTTTCATCCAGAAACTTTTCAGTCTTTGTACGGAGGAAACCACGCAAAGTGAATGGCAGAATAGAGGGAGGGAAGTTAGGAATAAACGGCGGTGTGCGCGGGGTGCTGCCGGACGCGGTGAGTGAAAGCGTGAGGGAGGGGGAGGGAGGGGAGAGCGGTAGGAAAGGGTAACGGTGAGGCGGTGTGGGGGCGGGGCGGGAAAGGGCACTGGACTTCACCGGCCACCGACGCGACGGGGCTGGGCGAAACAGTCGAACGCGTGTTTTCTCAAGGATAACGCGAATACGTAACGAGCTATTTGAACGCGGCGAATGGCAGCGGCGCGGGCGGGTCAGGGTTGGGGGCGATGCGGGCGGCCGCGGGGGCGGGGCGGGACGAGTGCGGCGGCGGGGCGATGGACGGCGCGCCAGTCGATAGCCCGAGGCGGCGGCGCTGGCGGCGGCGGCAGCGGCAGTGGCGGTGGCCGGCGGGTCTTGGCCACATTCCAGGACCCCGTGTCTGTTATGGCTGCCAACAACTGCGACGGAATATGAAAGGAAGCGGAGAAAATGCCTTCGAGTCCGTGCATATTCGCTGTGTTATCCCGCTGCCGCCCCCGCTCCTCCTCCGGTTTCTCAGACTCAGCCGCCTTCTCTCCCCCCCTTCTCTTCGCCATTATGATTTTTTTCCTCTCCCTCTTCCGGGAGTGCTCATCCTCCTCCTCCTCTGGGCCTGTGTCCTCGCGGGCCAGTTCTCATCCTTTGCATTCCCGCTCCCGTTCGCGCTCCTTGTTGCTCTCACTGTTCCTCTACGTCTTCGGTCGAGTCCTACCCTGCGTCTTACCGCCCCGTTGTCTGCTTTGGCGCGTTGGGCCGATAATGGCGACAACAGCAGGCTGGAGGAGTTATTGGCGCTGGTATCGACGGTCTGGTGGTACCTCCCGCCTGGCCTTGCTCCGCGCCGGTCCGGACCCAGGGTAGCGACGATCGCCTGTGTTTCCTGAACTGTGGGTCAGAGCGCGGGCAACGAAAGAGAATGAACTCTTTCTTCCTTTTCTCGGCCTCAGTCGTATACAAAGCGCTCGATTTGGAGGGAGGGTTTTTCGACAGGTTTCGGAAACTATATCTTCCGTCTCTTGAGTGTGTGTTTTAAATGGTCTCTCGAGAATCAAATTTCGAAAACGCGTATATTCGTGTGGCAATTTTATAATCAGAAAAAATGAACCTGTTAAATTGGAATACAAGAGAATACCAACAGTTTTTCAAACTTCGAAGTTTTTTCTCAATCTGCAATCTGCAATCTCAATAACAGCAATGATGAATACTAATTCAACAAAATACGAATTTTTGTCAGATCCTGGGGAAGTTCTTAAAGATTTTAGTAATACAATGTTTTACCCTGCAAACTACATTCCATTTCATGATACAACGTTCAATAATGTAATATGTGCAAAAGGTTATGGACAATATTTATATATTGGATTCAATCTGTTATTTTAATTAATGTTGTGGATGGATTGTTAAATATGTATTTTACTTTTGAGGGCATTATGAAACACTCTTTTGATTCAGAAGATATGTAGAAGCTCGTTGATGTATCCATGTTGATAGCATCACCACGATCAGTATTACCTAATGTTCTCTGTCCGGCTCCAGAACTTTCATGTTATGTTAGTAGTATCTAATCAACATGACTACATGTTTTCGTCGGAATGGAGATTCACGAACTTGGCACTTGCTTCCTGTTTTATCCATTTGTGAGAAAGAGTGTGAATTGCTGCGATATTTAAAAAAGAAGTGTTTGCTTACATAAAGAGGCCAAAACTTTAAGATATTTTAGATTTATTAACACAGAATCCCATCTTGAAACTAAATCATGGACTATGTACTGAATATTTAGTGAGTTCCATTGCATCATATGTTCTACCATGAGATAGTACTATCTCATATTCGATCTGGAAGATAATTGTACTCTTATAATTGTGACAAATATTAAGATCACATATCTTGGCAGCCATTATAGCATATACACAATAATTTTTATATCCTTTTTCGTGCAAACTTTAAGTCAATGATTGGGAACTTAGTTTTGTAATTTGGCCATGGGAACTTCTTCAGGCAGCATTAGTTATCATCGCTGAGAGATTAAAAAAATCATTATTACATGTTAATTCATATCATTATTACATTATTAATGTTCATTTAAATACTATGTTTTGAGTCGGCATGGCAGCATAAAACTGCAAGCAGTTGAATCAGTAAAATACAGTTTCAAGATATCATTATTGTTTCTGACGTGATAAAATTATGTCCAAAGGGAGCTTCGGAGTGAACATTTACTCAATTGTAACCGAGGAACTGCCACGGACGTTTCTAAACTAGTAATGTCCTTGTCCTTTTTGGAATTATGTCACTGCGTTTACAGAAGCGACCTCTTCTCTTGTTTCCTTCTCACTTCTCGCCATCTGCAGCAAAATATATTAATGCTCTACAGATGTCAGTAACATTTGTCCTCACAGTTCCTTCATTAATTATAATCATGTAAATCTGCCCTGTAACAGTCTTTGGACAATCCCCAAGGCGTTAAAGGCGGGAGGACATCTTGGCTCTTACCAGATACGCCGAATTTAAAAAAAATGTATTTCTGCTTATATTTCGATTCTAATGTATGTTCATCGAAATGTTTTTTTCTACAAAAGGTACTTCGTTCTGCATATGCATCAGAATTAACATAATGAATATGAATTACAAAATGAGTTTCATTTTGATTTTTAAATTTTTTTAAACTAAAACACACGGCTCAAATGTACTGGACCGTGCTAAATGTGTAAGACGGATAATTATATTTGTAGTTACAGTTTGTAATAACATAATATCGACGGGCTAGTTCCAAAAAATAATGACTCAAAATTCTTAGTTTTGAGATACTGACATTTTAGTGTAATATCGCTCATAAAATGCCTCATTACTTGAATTTGAAATATGTAGCATAATAGTAGAAAAATTAATAATACTTTTCAAATTTAAGTGATGTAATTGACATTTCCAAAGAGATATTAAACTTAGTTGATGCAATAACTCAAATCTTAGAATTTTGTGTTGTAGCTTTTTGGAACTGAGCCGCCGATATATTGGGGCAAGATTATAAATATCAACATTACGTAAATCTATTTTTTATTAAATGCTTCTTGTTCTCAGAACATATATAACGTTAACAGTTGCAAAATACCATGTTTCAACTCGTCCTCATGTGGATGATTTAAGTACATTTCCCGTTGTTTGACTCTAGTAATTAAGTGAGGTAATAGCAATCAATAGTTTGGAATGTTGTTTCAGATTCTTTCATAAACTGCATATTTATATACACAGAATTCTATATAGCCAGTCCATAATCATTTCACACAGTTTATCGTTCATTTATTTAGTGCATCTGTCTGAAATAACTTAAAATTTGGCTAACAGTATTTTTGTTACCCCACTACCGGACCACTTGCTTTTGGTGGCCCGGAAATCACAGTAATGTATAAATGATAATTACGAGTATGTTAATGTTTTTATTGTGGTGCAATTTTAATGAAACTTGACGAACCGGAAATATATTTTACTGGGAATTTCGAATGATCCTAAAGAACCACCCAATTCTCTATCAGAACCCAGATTCCCTGCCTTCGCTGCAGAAGAATTCATGAGTCTCGGTCGAGTGAGGATCCGAAGAACGAAGTTAAGAGTTTCCTTCGCAAAACTTCTGGGTAAACTGGAAACATCGGCGCCTTCTTCGAATATGCGACGATCAGTCATAGCACACTGCAAAAGTTATTTTCTTTTCATTTCTACGGAGCATTGACTCCAGCCTTTTCGAAGCCTGTAATCTTTTCCCTCAAAATGTAACACAAAAGTGGTTCGTGAAGGGGCGATAAGTGATCGACTAAGAGTTATTGTGTTTTGCCAATGTAGCGTCCTCTTGAAATTTTAAATTCATGAAATCTGAGAAGAGGCCTTCTAAGTTGACATTTTAGCAGAGTTCTGCTTCGTACATTATTTTTCTTTCCGGCACTTGTCTCGCGACTACCTACCAGGAAACTGATGAATTGCAAATATAAATTTCCATATCTTCACAGGCCTGAAATATAGGGAGTTCCCCGAGTTAAAAGGAGGGCATTATATTTGAATGTCAGCAAAGGAACTCTAGTATCAAGGTGATAAAATGCTGCGGAATATTTTAGCGTTTAAAAGAAGGGTTCTTTAAGCTAGAGTTCGTGTCAATTGCCATTACTAATTGGGCGATGGATTTAGTTATGAAAAAGTACAGATCCAAATCCATTTCGTAAGTTAAAAAATCTTCTGCATGTAAAAAGTCGAATGTGTTCGAAATGTATAAATTCAAAGTGTGACTAGAAAAGTTGTGTGATATATAGCGACATTTTAATGTATGCAAATCTCTTTGAATCTCCGTTCAAGTTTCTTTACCCTGTCGTATTCGTTCGCGTTGTTCACTTTTCCTTGTCTTCTTAGCTCTTCTTTTTCTTTCTGCACACCTAAATCTGCATTTCGTTTGTTGTCACATTCATTGCTTTCTTTTTTATCTGTTCTCTTTGAATTGAATGTAGATCGTATCACGTCTGCAGTTAATTTTTCTCTACGTACTAGGGACCTCAGTTGCACGGGCTTGGAGCAAACATATGTATGTGGAACGAAAAGTTGAGTATTCGTGCCCCGCGGAACCATGACTGTTTTCGGCTCCTGGGCGTGGTTCGTTTCTCTTACTTTCACGTGTCTTATCGTTCCATTCATAACATTCCATCATCGATTGAAATTCGAGATCATGTTGTGGAATAAATTGACAACTCATTACTGTGGTCGCCTACCAAGTAAATGGCACCCCAAAGATAGGAAAAGTTTCTTTCTCTCGTACATTCAGTACTTGAATCACCATTACTTCCAATTCTTTTATTTCATTTTGTAACTTATTTGGTTATCGTTTTTTAACAGTTTCTTCTGCCTTCAGCCAATTCATTATTTTTAAATTTCTTCAGATTGTCAGTATCTTAATAGCTTTTTCCCGTGGAAACGGTATACAATCTTCCTGTCACAATTTAGAAAATTCATTTGAATATATCATTGCTTAGAAAATAAATTATTACGTAAAGGGACAGTGCATTGATTTTATTTCTTCTGTGTATTATCTTCCTTCTCGTTAAATCCTTATAAAAGATATCGATAAATTTTCTATCAACTAGTGACCTGCATCAGCAAAAATGCTGCTGAACGAAACCAAGCATAATAGTTTTCCAAGAACGTAGCACGCACATCGCTCATGAGCCACAAATCAAATACTCTCGTATAATAATGGGAAATATTTAATGATGATCAGCCTGTTTCTTGCAGCTTGCTATTGCATGACGTTAGTTGTATCGTAATCGGCTATATTGTGAAGGAGAATTCAGTTCGTATACACAATGTGAGGTTAGGCGTAATAACATAATCAACTATTTTTATTTTTCAGTCAAAATTAAAACTGTGTCATTTGTTTTGTTTTCCTGAGTTTCTAGTTTTCTAACGAACCCACGCATACCTTTCAAAATGCTTGAGTGTGCATAAATGTTTCAATTTCTGTTCGCGTTGGAAATCTAAAATAGATTATAAGAAATCATTCAATACTCGATAGTTATATAGTGTGATTTTACATTTCTACATTTATCTCGACGTACGATGAATATATGCACTGATTTGAAACATCAGATACAAGGGGAAAATAACACATGTTGGAAGCGAAGGAAATTTAGTTCAGAAATCGTGGTAAATTCGTTTTGTTATCTTTATCTTATCGCAACACATGGTGATAATGATGAAGAATGTACAAACGACAGAATGTCGCTGTACGAAATGTAAATACAAACGAAGTAGAAGCGCGAAGGAGCCCCAAGAATATGAAAACTCGGAGGAAACTTGCCGCGCTCCCACCGCAAAACCCTCGCGGAGTGACAGGAGTCTAACCCTTGCGCCCTGGGACGGGAGCCGCCTACCCCAGGCTCTTCGCCTCGGCGAGTTCCCGCATGACGCGGAGGTTCGAATCCCGGGTAAGCCCCGGGACACGCGTTCAGCCGCTTCACCTGCCCCCCCTCCTCCTCCTCCTCTTCCGCGTCCGCCTTCCCCCCTCCCTCGCTCTAGCCCCTCCTCATCCGCGTCCGCCTTCCCCCCTCCCCCGCGCTAGCCACGCCCGTGTCCCCGGGCCAGGGCGCGAGCAACAGCTGCAATGCCGCGTTACGCTGCGCCCCGAGGACGCACAGCGGCGGTAACCGGGGCGCACGCGAGGGCGAAAGGGTCCGAATGCCGAGGGAAGGGGGAGGAGTTACGTCAGAGAAAGCGAGGGCGTTGGCAGCAGGAGGGAGGGTTGCGAGGAGATGGCGATGGCGGCGGCGGCGGCGGTGCAGCTGTATACATACCGTCGAATAAAGTACACGTCGATTAACTGAGAGCCCCAGGGTCTCTGAAGCGAGGCAACGGTCTCAACACAGCGCATGTGGGCACTGTTCGCGCTGCCATGAAAGCATCATCTTCGCTTGATTACTTGATTCGGACAGAAGAGCAGCGTTTAGAGCGATTAGTTAGTATGATCTGCAGCAACAACAAAAAAACTGCTGAACATAACCACACAAAATGGATTACCAAAAGAAGCACTGCTCAAAAACAATTAAAATAGTTTGTGTAAAACTGCGGAAGAAAGAAAAGTCTTAACAAGCCCTACAACAGCGTTAAGTTGTATATACGGATAGACGCTATACCAGATCCTTACATATCTTGAATGTCAAAACGATTGTTCTTCTAAAGCACAACACGTGAATAACATTTAGTGGCGGACGGCCTCTTCCTCGGAGCATTGCTGTCGCATGACGTTAGGTGCCTTAAGAAGTGACCCATTGAGTATGTACATTCGGTCTGCGGGCGCAGTATGGGAATAAAAGGAGTAACTTAGGCAAAAGATTGCATAGTTCAGTGATAATTGAAACTCATTGGTTGTGACTTTTCACCGAGTTCCTGGGTATCTAACGATACTATAAATACCTGTCTCTTGGCCGGGAGTGCACAAGCTCTCTGAGCTCTGCGACGCGGGGCAGCAGCAAGTTCATGGGAGGCGGTCGCCGTTTACGGATGCCGGAAGCCGCGCGGGCTGCGCGGATGCGCGCTCTGCTGGGCCAGCGTCGCTGGAGACCGAAGACGTCGCGGCGCCACGGACGCTTGAGTGAAGTCGGCGCCGTGGCGTGCTTTAAATGTGTATATAGTGTTGTGAAGTGTTGTGTGTTTGTATGAATGGATGGATGGATGGATGGATGCGTTTGTAAATATATTTAATATAAGTGTGAATGCGAGTGAGAGAAAAAAATAAAAGAAGAACATAGAACAATTTAAAGATCTTCCAATTAAAAATTTCAAAAAAAAAGTCTAAAAACTAACAAACCCCAAAGTGGGAATGTATGTAGTTATAGTTATAAGATAGTTCTAGTTTGTAAGCAATAAAGCCTTCCCCAACTGCACAAGCCAAATCGGCTGCAGTTATACAAAATGTACCCCAAAGACAAATAAATTCCTGCCTCTCCAGGGTAACTGGAGGGGGGAAAACTGAAAAAAAGGAGTGCATAGTTTTCTTTCAATTTTTGGCGCGCAATGGAAATTACTAATTAAGATGTTTTCAGTTTGTATACTCACTTCTATCTCTATTTTGTAACCGGCACGTCACGTCGAGAGAGTAACATCGTGCGAGTGAGACTTATTTGGCGCCATCTAAATGTGTGAATTCGGTCCTCTTCAATGATACTGAAGAGGATATGGCTGGGAACGGATACTATCGTCGTTTTATCATAATGTGAACGGCCCTGTCTTTGGAACTGAAATAATAAATTCGTTTGAAACCAAATACTACACACAGGGAAAGTGTTCGCCATTTTTTTATGCATGTCTTACGAACCGAATAATTTAGTAAATTTCGATCCGAATCCACTTAGTGGCGAAAATTTCCGTCAATGATCTGACTATTCTTTATCCTAACCACGAAAGAATCAAAATAATACCAATAACATAATTCGTCATTTGTCAAGGTAAGATATAATTTAACTGTTGTCTCTTTTACCGTCAATGTTAATAACATGCTTTTCTTCATTCCTCGCCTCATCTGTCCGCTTCCCCCGTCCCCCACATCACTTCTTTAACACTTCACGCCGCCATTCCACTTCGCGATCAACCAGTCATGGGTCTCGACCTCACGTGCCCGACCTCACGTGGGCAAACCAGCTCGTGGGAGCAATTTCGTGAAAAGGCCTAATCTAAACGGTGAAGTCACCGGAGGCAGTCGAAATATATCCAGGCCTGCTATTGGTGGGAAAAATTTAACATGTAGTAGGTTGGCAGATAAGTTATTTTATGAACTATGCAAGGTGTCTCAGACAAAAATACATACTTAAATGCAGAGGAAGACGCTCACTTTTTGTCAATAAGCAACTGCTCGAAAATCTCATATAAAGTAGTTACACATGTTGCATTTGCCTCAAGTTGCTAGGCAACTCATCGTATGTGGGTGTTTGGAAACACGTAATATCTTTGAACGAATCAGAACGTGACCTACGAAACAGCAGTGAATAATGAGTTGCTTTTCAATCAGGTACAAATATCATATCTGTAACTTCATTGTATGAAATTCCCCATCACTAGATCCTTGACAAATGGTGATCGTTGATCCTCTACTTGACTTAAGAGTTTACAATTTATTCAAATATAGGATTTAATAATATAAAAAGTATTATATAATGAAAAGTTCATAATTCAGTGCGTCAGAGAGATACATAATAGATAGTTAAAATCTAACGAATTGTTGTGGAATCGCCTCCATAATATAATGAGTGTCGCAGTGATAGAATCCCGACCCGAAGCGGGGTGACAAAGTCTAGAGCCATAGAAGAGCTATATAAAAAATAGGCGAGTGTAGAAGCGGCGTAGGCGCAGACCGCGGGCGTTGGCGGGGGCGTGCGGGGGCGGGCTCAGCGGCACTGGAGGCCGGTCGCCCGCCAGCGCGCGGGACGGGAGGGGGCGCAGCTCGGAACTTGGCGGGCGGAGGTTAGCAGCTGCGGCGGACACCACAGCTCTCACGCAGGCCGCCGCCTACTCCACCCCGCCCCGCCCATCCTCCCCCACTCTTTCTCACCCGCACGTCCTCCGCCCTCGCTTTCCACTTCCTTCTGCCGCCATCTCCACGCTCTTTCGTCGCGCCGCATCCCCCATCCCCGCCCTCTGCCCTTCCCTCACACCCGTCCACGTCTCGCCCCCTGCACTTTGGCACTCCTCGCACCACGTCTTTCGCTATTCCTTTCGACACCTCTTCGCCGCCACCTCCAAGTTATTTTCCCGCGTTTCATCCCTCAACCTGCACCCTCTTCCCTTCCCTCACACCCGACCACCTCTTTTCCCAGTCCTTTGTCTTTCCATACACCGTTCACAGAACTTCACCCCGTCTCTACCGGCCACGCCCCACGTCAGTCCGCCCCCACATCTTTCGTCATCCCTCCGCCACCCCCTCCACCCCGCTCCATCCATCCCTTCCCCTCCCCACACGCACGCCCTCGCCATCCGCCCTCCACCCTCCACCCTTCACCCCTCTTTCGACTTCCTTGGTCGGCCATCTCCATGCTCTTTCGTCGCGTTTCATCGCCCGTCCCTGCCCTCTTACCCTTGCCTCACACCCGACTAAGTCTCGCCCCCGCACTTTGCCTTTGCTGGCACCATTTGCCCAACCCCGCGCCGCTTCGCTCTGCCCCGTCCCCCCACGATTCTCGCTGTTGCTTACGACATCCCTCCGCCGCCACCTCCAAGTTATTTCCTTGCGCCGTCCTCCACCTCCTCTTCTTTTCTCTCCTCTCACAGCCGTCTACGTTTTGCCCTTCACCTTTCCCCGCACCACTAACTCCACCCTCCCATCTGGGCCCTCCCCACTCCACCCCGCCATCCCCTCCCCTCCCCGCCCCGCCCGCCTCGCCTCGCGTCGCTCCGCTCCCACACTTTCGCTGTCACTTTCGTCATCACTCCACTGCTGCCACCAAGTTATTTCCTGGCGCTTCGTGCCCCATCCGCACCCTCTCCCCTTCCCTCACACCCATCCACGTCCCACCCTTGCCCTTGCACCGCTTACCCAAACTCCGCCCCGCCCTGCATGGCCTCGTTCCGCTCCCGCGCCTTTCGCTATCACTTTCGTCATCCCTCAGCCGCCACCTTTAGGCTCCTCGCGCTTCATCCCTCTTCTCCCCTCTTCCATTCCCTCATACTCGCTCATATCTCGTCTCCCCCAATGCCACCCTCCCCACGCCCTTCGCTTTCACTTTCGATGCCCCTCCTCCGCTACCTCCACGCTCTTTCCTCGCACTTCATCCCCCATCACTATACCTTCCCTTCCCTCGCATCTTCCCCCACGTATCGCCGCCGCCCCTTACCTCACCCTTCCCTGCCTTTCCCTGCCTTTCCCTGCCTTTCCCTGCCCTTCCCTGCCCTTCCCTTCTCTTCCCTGCCCTTCCCTGCCCTTCCCTGCCCTTCCCTGCCCTTCCCTGCCCTTCCCTGCCCTTCCCTGCCCTTCCCTGCCCTTCCCTGCCCTTCCTTGCCCTGCCACGTCCGGTCGCGCACGCCCTTCGCTATCACTTTCGATTGCCCTCCGCCGCCACCTCCATGCTCTTACCTCGCCCTTTCACCCCTCGCTCCAGCTCCGCCCCTATCCCCCATCCTCTGCCCGCCGTCGCCCCCGCGCCGCCTTGGGACGCCTCCCATAAAAGGTGGCGGCGCCCTCCCTCGCAGGGCGGCAGACGCCGCGCCGCCGTTTCTATACCCGTTGCGCGTCATCGTGTACCGAAAGCTTTTATGATCGCGGTACTGCTGCTCTTAATGATCCCTGGGTTAAAAGTGGGTAATTTAGCGTGATAGGGACGAGGATAAAGCTGAGAATAAAAATAGTGGAGATGTAAATGGCGCTTGCTTCGGTCCATGATTTCTTTAATGCATTTTTTACTGCGTTCTTTTTGGTTAATGAGTTGAAGAAGCAAACAATCAGTGCAGTATGATTATATTTCGTTAACAGTAACATGTCTACATCTATACAATTTATAGACAACACTTGAATTTGGAATAAAAATGAAAATTGAAAACTTTTTAAGGAGATTTGGGAATCATATGCAAATGCATAGAATTATTGTGACTCTATGCATATGATTCTTCCTTATTTTCTTCATTCACTCTCACTTCCTTATTTTAGTGATCACGAATAAGAGAAAGGATAATGAGTGAACGTGTCCATGGATAAATACATTACCATTACCATAATAAAAACTCTTACATTTTTAAGTTTTTTTCACTTCCCTGCTAAAGTATAAATAAGTGGCATCAGTGGGGATAAGAAAATATCACATTCAAAGCAGCAATCTCGTTTTATTGTATAGAATTTACACTTGTTACACACTATACATTACACTTGTTAATATTTTCGATCCAGAACATGAATAGGTGTTAAAAATCGAAACTCGTGTTATAAATCTAACACGCGTATGTATTCAAAGAATATTCCTTTTACGATTTCGCATTTTTTGTGTAATAACATTTTACCACGCAAAAAAAATGAAAAATATAATGGCATCAACCCACTATTGAAATTTTTGCTAGACGATAGACACGCTGGCCCTAAATTAGTGTGATGCCATTCATTCTGCCCATCGCACACCACTTGGCCAGTTTTTAATTTCACGAGCGTCAACACAAAACGGCTCGGGGACGCGATTGCCCTTATTCCGCGTCAGCCCCGCCGCCGTCATTTGCAAGGCCCGGCCCTTCCCTCCGCCGCTTCCCGACCCGGTCCCGCCGACTGGGCTGGATCCGGCGCGCGCCGCAATGGGTGGATTCAACACGTCGTGCGGGCTGGTGTGGGTGGCTCCCGCGTTTATTTGTTTATCTAGCGCCGGCCGGGGCGCGCTCTATCCGTTTACGTAGCGACCTCGAGCACTCGGCGGTGGTCGCAGCTCATGGCACGCGCAGCCCAGGGGCGCACGTGCCCCTGTGCGGTTGATCCCCCCCCCCCCTTTCCGTGATTCGGCCTTATTTTTTTAATTGTTTTATGATCATTGTTCGACAAAATCATGCATTTCAAGGGTTTTCAGGTTTCATACTATACATAAACGGGTTTTTGAACTTCATTTCATCGTACATGAACAATGTTTGAAAGCAATAATATTAAAAGATAACTGTTAAGGGCAACCAGATAGGGTACTTCAGAAAAATACATGAAATATTTGGAGTACAAATACATTTTGAATATAAGAATGTCTGAACCTGTTTTATAGGTAATATCTTGATTTGATTCTTGGAAAAAGATTGACTGATTTACCTAGAGTGTACACGCGTGAGGCTGGGCAAGATGAAAGAGAAACGTAGAAATGGGAAGAAAGGTTAAGAACCCAAGTTTTTAGAGGTTCCATAGATGATTCTTTTAAAATATGGCCATTTTTTATATTCCATGGTGCTTTTAAAACTTCTCTTAAGAATTTGTTTTGCAGTACTTCCAGTTTACGAAGGTTGCTTTTAGCGTAACCTCCCCATATTGGGCAAGTGTAGGTCAGTGACGGTGTTATAATGTATTTAAATATTATTAATGATGAATCTATGGATAAATTAGATTTTCTATTTATGAATGAATACAATTTTAATGCTTTTATATGTGTTTTATTAGCTATTGTAGTAATGTGGGTTTTCCAGGTTTGTTTTGTGGCTATTTGAAGCACAACCTATTTAACAGGAGTGTCATTTGGAAGCCATTTGACTGCATGGTTATAAATTATTAGGGGATAAGTAGGAAGAATCCGTTTTAAGGAGAAGATTCTTAGCTTGAGATTTTTGATGATTTATTTTTATTTGCCAATACTTGAACCAAGAAATATAGGTCATCTTGGAGATTATGTGTACTTAAAAGAAGATTACTACGCGTGGTAAATATAGCAGTAACGTCCCCAAAAAGGGCAATGTCTGAATGTAGTGACTCGGCCTAATTGTGGAGTGTGGAGCCCACACGCTGCCACGAACCGACAGGCAGAGTTGCCCACGCTCCTTTCGATCCAAATCTCGCTACATCGCTCCTGGTTTGCGTACAGCTTATTAGTCCAAACCAGCTTCTGGTTCTATTGCCCCTCACGCTTGGGCATACCTGGCAGCTTACGCCCCTCCCCGTGTCTCAGACGCAGTGTGAAGTGTGGAGCGTGCACGCTTCCGCGAACCGACAGGTACAGCCATCCATTCTGCTCCAGATTACGGATCCGAAATCTAGCCACATAGGTGGTGGTTTTTGGACGACGAGGACTTATTAGTTCAAACCAGCTTCTGGTTCTATTGCCTCACCCCCACGGACGACTCTGGTGGGGAACTTGAAGGACATTTCCCCCTCAATAATTTGGAGAACGTCAAGTACCTTTTTCGAATTTATTTTTTAATGGAGACACTTTCAATAAAATAGTATCGCGATGATATTTATATATTGAATAACATGCATACTGTGAAACAATATCAGGGTACACAAATATTTTTTGCTGTACTTCACAATCAAATAGTGAAAATGTGAGAGAAACTGATATTTTAAAGAAGTTCACGAACTCTTTAGTGGTTGTAGTGCTACCGCTACGAACTTTCATTTTCAAATCTTGCGAAAACGAAAGGGTGCAACAAACACATTACTTCCCACTACTAGTGCTCTAACTGCCGGCACTGGCATAATCTCTTAGGCTGTGGTCGTTTTATAAGTTTAAGATCTGATTAAATTGTTGAAATCATGAATAGATTGAACGTAACACCTTTTTTTTAGTCTCCAGCGTGCACACATATTAATAATTTAAAACATCGTGGCTAAAACTAAAATCTTTGGTGACACTTTCATTAAATTACTTTCTTTGGTGTGTTCACAAACAAATTACCTGCCAGAAAAACCCCGATGCCCAGCACCATGAACAGCTCCCACCACAGGTCGCCTCCTTAGCTTCACCTCCATCGCCCCACACCGGTTCTCGTTCGCATATCCTGAGTGTACTCCGACTGGTTTTCACGAAGAGCATTGGCAGCTGATATTTGTCGCAATCGCAATTTTCGCATTTTCCGAACGGCGGGTGTTTTGAAATATGTTTCGTAAATGCTCTGAGAGAACTCCCCT
The DNA here is from genome assembly GCA_038098605.1 of Gryllus longicercus. Taxonomy (NCBI): domain Eukaryota; kingdom Metazoa; phylum Arthropoda; class Insecta; order Orthoptera; family Gryllidae; genus Gryllus; species Gryllus longicercus. Next base: position 41,356 of record JAZDUA010000275.1, read on the forward strand.
CGTGTTAAGAGGTGCTTAAGAGAATTTGCTCCAAATTAATTTAGATGTGCACATGCGAATACCCACGAACCGCCACTGTGAGCGTCATTGTGTTTAACCGGCGAGGATAGGACACGGAATTAGAAGGAAGAATTCTCCTCCAAACAGCTAGAATTCTCCTCCAGACAGTGAAGGACTGAGTTCGACCTAGCTATTTAACCAGTGTCCAAAATCCTGCCGCCGGCGTGACTCGAACCTTGGACCTCCCGGTCAGAGGCATGCACTGACATCAGTTGATGCCCTCAGCCACCTCTCCCGGCGCTCTCCCTAGCTCCCTAGGCTCTCCCTGGGCCGCGTCGGGCGACGGGGGCGGCGAAGCAGGAGGGGCGGCAGAGAACAGCGATCGGAAATTACGCAAAGCAGGCGATTAATCGGGCGGGGCCGGGGGCGGGGGCCATTCGGGAGAGCGGGCCGTGCGGCCGAGGACCGAAGGCAACGTGGCCGCACGCCGTCGACTTGCTGAAAAGCGCTCTGACTGATTTAGCTCGGAGCTAGCATTGTCGTGTCCCTCAAGTGACTGACCGAGTGGTCGTACGGTTTAAGTCCCGAAAATGGTGTCAATTGCCGATATGGGCCATATAGCTACGATATCGGCCATATAGCTGGTCTGCAGCCGGTCTGGAAAAGAATTATAACGGCCAGCTGTTGTGATCAGTAGTTTGCCGGGTTTTACGTAGCAGTACCAGGCGAATGCCAGAGCAGTTTCCTAACAGGCCACGGTCTTTCATTCTTCTCCTTTGCTTCTCTATATCCTCCCCAATACAGACGCATGCATATGCACTGGAATACCACACATGCCGGGAAACCAGAGCTTGTCTCGGATAGGGTGACACGCCAATGTGAGAGATATTTGGGTGGGGTATACCCCGCAAGTGGGCATTAGGTCGGCGTTGGGTCTCGCCATCCAGCAGGGGATAACGCCGCCCCTCCGGGAATAAAACATTCACTGTACTAAAGGAACTAGTGACCACAGCAGTAGACGTACCCGGAATCAATCAATCAATCTCGAGTCCTGTCGGTTGGCCAGCCTGCGATCGAAGAGCGGACGGGATGGGAAGAGGCTATGCTAATGATGGTGCCGGTATGTGCGGCTGTAGAGTCTCTGACTGAGCCGAAGGTTTGGGTCCGTCGGTGGCGGATTTTCGAGTCTAGCGTGAGGCAGCTTGCTCGAATTTAGCCACTGTCTGGAGGAGAATCCTACCGACAGATTGTTTTTTTCGGTAGTTTTCAGAGATTTATCCTATCAATTTCAGGCGAATTCCGTATTCGGACCGTGCGCGATCTTTCCTTCCTCGTATTGTCCTAAACCTCGTCTTTCAATCATACACGCTCTTAAATGTACTACACTCCAGTTAAGTCGGAAGTTAAAACCTTTTTCTGACTATGGCGATGCCCGGAAAATCCTGAGACCTCCTTCCGTGAACCCGCTTTTTCAACCACAAATTCTACATTAACGTCTGGGATTTTAACCACAGTACCTAGAGGTGAAAGGCGAGCGGTCTGACCAATACACACGGGTTGTTACCTGATAAATGCGTAATAACTATGATTGAAGTGGATGCATACCAGTTAAAGTTGATACGGGAATGCACCTGCGGAGCAAGTCGCGGTTTGGACGTTGTTGATGACAGTTTTTAGAATGTGTCAGGTGGACAAGACAGACACACAGGCGGACAGACAATAGTAAAGAGCGGTGCTGGGAGAGATTGCTATAGCAAGGCTGACAATAGTCGTCATAGACGGACGGTCACAACAAGAAGGATCGAGGAGTGGTGTTCGAATAGTATTATTTATATAGTGTAAGTAATGACATTCGTAAATACCTGAAGTTTGATAGGGAACAGAAGGAAACATTAAAGAGCGTTAGGTGAGATCCGTGACAATGATAGTTGAGTTGTACAATGGAAGTAGGGGATAAAACAGAACTTAGCTGAGCTCAGGCTCAGAAGTGGGTAGGGTATACATCAACAGAAGCTAATGACTGTTTCGATGACGTTGATAAAGTTATGATGTACGACAGAAACAGTTTTGTAGGAAGGTTAGTGAAGTACGATCGCATCTTCCGTAAAAATAATGTATACTGTTCTAATAAATGAAGTTTGAACAGCCTCAGAATGTGGTTTGAGATAAGAGTTGCTACAAACATAGAGGCAACGTAGAAGGAATGTTTTGTAAAATAAAGGGACTTAGTAGTTATGCTGTTGAAAGGACGTTCAAATTTCAATTAGGTGCTGTAATGGTGCATGAACAAATTTAAATGATGCCCGAAATCCTACATTCACTTCAAATTCGCAAATTCTCGACATTTAATGATCATCTCACAGCATTCTAATTTAATCATCTCACAGCACTACGAATCACATAGATTCAGCAAGAAATACGCGAAATATTTGACGGCTGGAAAGATCGGGCGGTATTAATCGCGACATTGTGAATAAAAGGAAATTAATGAAGGGGGAAATAGATGAAATGAATACTATGAGTGAATAGTGAAAGTTGGTGATATTTAAATTCATTTCTGGTTAATATGAAAATGTTAAGCGTCATATGGAGAAGGGAGGCCTGGTTCAGAAGGGATATCGCCAAGAGTGGCAGTACGTAAAGGTTGGTGAAAAACGAAAGGATGTTAATAGCAGTTCGTGAACGTCTATCCCGGTCAGTTGGTAAAGGAAAGTGAATTAATTAGGTCGGAGTTAACATTTTCGTTTCGTATTGTTCAGTACGTGGGAGATTGAATTGAGTATACGTGGCCTGGATAATACATTACAAAATTGGTCATAAATGCAATTTATCACGCGTTAAATGGTTTCCATTCTGATAAGAGGCTCACTGATGATCAAACACGAAAATGAACAGGAAGAAAATGAAGGAAAAGAGAAAATGTGACGAACGTGTAATATGATGGACGCCGAATAAAAGGTTTGGATTAAAGTGAATAATGAAGTGTTGGGGTTTAGAAAAGTGAGTGTAGGGGGTTAATAAGGGAATAAAGTTTGCCCTTAACGTGCTTCGCTCGGTTAAGAGAAAAAACACTTCGTTCGTGAAACCGGCTCTCCCCTGGTGTTGATGGCAGGCAGTGCGCCGCAGGAGGAGTAGTGATTGGCGGAAGCTGATAGTACCGAAGGACGCTAGCTAGTTCGTGAAGAACGACAAAGAACGACGGTGGACGGTCCACGGGAAGCGATTGATGAGGATGAAGAGGCGATTCGGAGGGAAAGAGGCGAGGGCCGAGGGAAGACCGCGCCCGGCGGGAGATGAGTCCGGGTCTTCCGCGCGACGGGGCGGGGCGGGCAGACGATGGACTGCGCGGGGAGCGAGCGCCGTGGATCCGGTCAGCGCAGGGGGGGGGAGCGGGGTGGCTGGATGTGGGGAACTGCAAGCGTAGGCAGGCCTGGATCGGGGCGACGGCGGGCAGCGGCGGCGGCGGCGGCGGCCGACGGCGGTGGACGGTGGTGGACGGGGGGTGGGGGACGTGTGCGGACGGTCCGCGTGCACTGCCGTCCCCTCGCCCCCCCCCCTCCCGGCCCCCGCTGCCGAATCCCACCCCGGGGAGGCGCGGCGTGCCGCTCGCCGCTGACTTACGAGCCGCGTCCGTCGGCCCCGATAACTGCTCGTCCGCTCGCTCACCCGCTCCAGCCCCCGTCTCCCTCCGACCCCGCCCCCGCCTCCACCCGATCCCAGCAGTTCCCGGATCGGCGACCGGCCTGCGCGGGTGAGCCCGCCAGAGCCCCTGTCCGCTATTCGCCGATCCACCCCCTCTCTTTCTCTCTCTGCTGAGCCCGCCCGTTTGTTGTCTCTTTTCTATCCGTCTTGCGCCCCGGCCGGCCGCGGAGTTCCGGAAGCTACTTATGATGCGTCGTTGTTCCGGATTAGAGTAATGCTTTCGATTCGGTTGGGATCAGTTAATTAATGACAGGATGTGCGTTCTCTTCGACAATAGGCAGAAAGGTCCCGGGGAGGATGATTCGCTAAATTAATTTCCACAAGCAAGAGAATTGCCAAATGATGATGAAGGATGTAATTTTCGGATGTGCATTTAAGTTTTTAATTTTATTTTTTTTTGGTGAAAATTTCGTTTTAAGTCGTTTTAGTTCCAGCCTGCTCGGCGTACACCATCACAGTCTTGACAGGTGATGTGTGATATTTTCAGTGAGGACTCGACAGATTTTACAATTTTACTTGAATATCAAATGATATACCGACAGTGGTGTGATATATTTTAATGAAAAAATAACTTACCAATATTACAGGAACGTACGTTCTCCAGTATTGTCAGTTACGCGGAATGCGATAGAATATTCTTTTCTAAAGTGCTTTTCAAATGTAATTAATATTCTCTATTTGACGAGGGGTGGATATGGGAAATTTATATTGATCCTATAAACATAGAACTATGTTTCTGGAAGTGTTTATTCAATCAGTGTAAACGTATTATAACAAGTGTTTTATTAAATAGAGTTAGTTACTGTGCATCACATTTCGTATCGCCCTTTACAATTGATTGTCAGAAGTAGATCTTCACTTAGAGTTGATTATAATTCTCTATGGACCTTGAATATTTTTACGAGTAGCTGTATGCCTGTGCGCTCCTTCGTTTTCTCCTTCTTTCCGTTAAAACATTTTGGGTTTTAGAACACATCCCATTAAATAAAAATTAGCTGTACTGGCGAAAAAATAATAAACAAGCAATATAAAAAATATCATTATATTGTCAAACAAATTGAAGGGAATACGCTAGATACATCATAGTTGTAGCATTTGCTGATAAATTACGCATGTAGTTAAATACATTTGGTACGTATTGTAAAACACACTTCGCAAGCTGGCCTGCAACTTTGATAATTAATTTATGTTATCGCGTGGCAAATGAAAGTTTCTCCAAGTACATTTCGTTGAAGGCGTCCATTAGCTGGAAATTTCAACACTATTTGAACTGCCCAAATCACCTCCTTAGCACATCCTCAAGCCACTTAAGCGCATCCTCTCTGCCATCCTTCTTCAGCGCTCGCACCCACTCGGTCCGCTGGCTGCAAGTGCTCCCCTCTCCCCCATGCCGTCCACTCTGCCCCTCGTGTGCCCACTCTCCTTCGGAAACGCCGTGTAACGTACCGGCGGCGTGTTAATTTCCGAGGTGGCAGCTCGAGCAGGGGCGGGCGGCGAGGGCGATGCATTTCACGCCCGCGTGCAAAGCCACCGCCCAGGGAAGGAAGGGGTTTGAGAGGAGAGGGAAGAAGATGGGATGAAACGAAGTGGAGGTGACCGTCTGATGTGCGATGGAGGCATCAGAGGGCCCGGCGGTACAGCTGGCGTCACAGCTGAGAAGGAGGTGGAGGTGCAGGGATGGCAAGAGAACGGCGCGCTGTGGTGGAGGTTGTGAGAAGCCTAGAGATAAGATGGCACAGATGGTGTGTTGGCGTCGCTATGGGTAAGGGTGCTGGAGGCCAACTGTAGAAGACCGGAGCAACGGCTACGGCACTGTAGTAGGTGCAACAGCGGGGTTGGTAATACGGTGGAGATGGTTGATGGGGCGTGCTGTGATGGCGGTGGTGGGATGCGTAGATGTGATGGCGACAGATGGTGTGTTAGCGTCGCTATGGGTTAAGGGGCTGGAGGCCGACTGTCGAAATATCGAGCAAGGACTACGCCACTGTAGTAGTGGCAACTGCGGAGTTGGTAATAAGGTGGAGATGGTAAGCAGCGAATGCAGCAAATGAACTGGCAACGGCAGTGGTGACTGTAGGCGGTGACAGTGGCGTCGTCTGTGAGGCCGACTCCTAGGCTGCGTGGGTCGCGTCGACAAAGAGGAGGGCTGCCGTGGAATTGGGCTGGTCGTGAACAGCGTCGGGTGTGGGATGTGTATGAGCGACGGCGGTGGCCGGCGGGATGGCCCCGTGGGAGTGGGTGGGAAGGCGGGTTTGAGGTGCAGATGGAGCGGTTGGAAGGGAGAGGCGGCAAGGGCGGCGTCAGAGAAGCCAGCAACGTTAGTAGCGGTGGCGTTGCCGGTGGCCGCGGGGGCGGCGGCGGCAGCGGTGGCGGAGGCTGATGGCGATGGCGGCGCGGCGGCCGGACCCAATTAGGGTCTACTTGACAAGCTTCATAATTTAACACTTGCCTGGCGGTGGGCGGGCGAATTATGACGAGACTCTTCAAAGCCGAAACTCGCCAGAATTTAATGCCCGTGACGTGGAGTTTTTAAAAACATGTTTTTTAAAAAGCCAAGTCACGTTCCGGCGGCGTGTCAACGTCAGGGCGACCGCGCGGTGATTCATTCGGCGAGCGCGGCCGCGGCGATTCATCATCAACCCCGCCCCCGCGGGGGTACCCGCACCCCCTGTTCCCCTCGCCCCCCTGCTCGTCCCCCCTCCGGCGCTTTCCCGCGCTGGATGGCGGGCCCCCTGCTCCCGCGCCGCCTGCCGCGGTGCGTTCGCTCCGCGAGGCTGCGGTTCCGCGCCGCATGGGGTGTGGTCGGGCGGCGGCGACCGCCTTTGTCGGGCGTATTGTCGACCCGTATTGTGGGTCAGTCGGCTGCGGTAGTTTAGAATGCTCTGCGGTCGCTGGCTGAGGCATCGTACACCCGGGCATAGATCTCAAGTCTCAGTCCTGGCAGACGTAATGCGCTGTTGGTGATCAACAGAGGCCTTTATAGGACGGTCGTGTATCGGCATCACCGTTCTCATAGCTAATCATAAGAATTGAGTGGGTGTACGTTACGTTTTCAATATATATATATATATATATATATATATATATATATATATATATATATATATATATATATATATTTGATCCGAACTGGGGATGAACAAGCTAATAGAGTAGCTGTGCGAGGTACCAGGAGATTGGGTGCACACATTTCTTGAACATTGCTATTTTTGTCGTGAGATTGTTGCATTGAAACAAAATGCCCATTTTCTCTTTTATCACCAGGAGAGATGGCTCGGGGCATCAGCTGATGTCACTGCAGTCCCACCGAACGGGAGGTCCTAGGTCAGTCTCCACGGTGGCAGGATTTTCGCCACTAGCTTGTCAGCTAGGTGGAATTCAGTCGCTGTCTGGAGAAATCCATCAGCCGGCTGCTCTGATTGTTAGTTTCCCGTGGTTTCTCCGATCAACATCAAGCGAATGCCGGAGCAGTACCATAAGTAACGGGCCACGGACCGCGCGCGATCTTTCCTAACTCTTCCTTGTGCTATCCTGATCCCTTATACACTCTTACACTAGCGACTCGCCCTCCAGCATGCGAGCAGCAGACTAGAGTCCCCAAACTGCTTGCGGGCGCTCTAGGGTCTGGAGCCCGCCACCCTGACCACGGTGCCCAAAGCCCGAAACGTTGAAGCCAACACCTGGCTCCAGGCCAGCAGCCCGGAACCCGAAGCACGCAGCCCGAAACACGGAGTCCAAACCCGGAGCCCGAAACATGACGCCCAGAATCCGGAACGCGTGGCCTGGTACTCGGAGCCCGGAACCCGTAGTGCAGAACGCGGGGCGTGGGCGCGGTCGGTCGGAACCCGAAGCCGGAACACAGAGGCTGGAGACCCGCCGCGCGTCACATCTCACGTGCGGCCGCAGCCCCGCGCGCGCTATCTGTCATCCGCGTCGGGACGCGGAGTGATGTTTGGCGCGGCGCGCGGTAGTTGTGCGGCGCGGGCCAGTGCCGCTGCCGCCGGAAGCGGGCCCGCTTATTAGCATCGTTATTGTTCCGCCGCCAACGCGCGCGGCGTCGCCACGCGCGCGGCCGTGGGGCGACGTGGATTCCGGGACGCGGTGAATGCGCGAGATGCTGCGGGTAGCCGTGTTCGGTTCGCCGGTGAGTTGGGTAGGGGATGGGGGACGGAAGCGCTGTATCGGCTGCGATGGATCAGTGGCAGCCTAACCGTTGCCTCTGCAGTGTCCTGACGGTTGAGACCCGGTGATGCCTGATTATTTTCCCGAAGCACGCGGGGTTTGCGACTGTAGTTGTGTAGCTCGGTCGAATTCTAAAGCTATCTGGGCGAGAACCCTAGCAGTCAGCCACTCTGATTTTACATTTTCTTGGTTTCTCCGAGCAATACCAGGCGAGTGTCGAAATAGTGCCTTAACAGGTAACTCCCAATCTCTTCCTTATTTTAACCTCCCCTTTTACACGTCCTCCCATGCACGACGCTACCACGCATCTTGGGAGCTCGGAGCTTCTCCTTGCTGGGAAAGTGCACCACGTTGGAAAATATGCAGAGGGCGAAATAGCCCCGTATACAAATACACTATTGTTTCCTAATAGTCCTGCAAGCCTATGTGAAGGTCAGCCCCGGATCTCACACTCTAGCAGGGGAGAAGCATCACTCCCTCCCGGAGTATATACTTAATGACTAATGACCATAGCAGTTGGCGTGCCCGGAAACGTCAAATCAGTTAATCGATCAAAATGTGAGCAGTGCGCTAACAAATGGATCACAGACTGTGCGGTCTCTTTTTTATTTCATCTTTTGTTCCCTCCTGTCCTTTTACACCGACACTTGAGACTTACAAGCTCTATACTGTTCCACACTGAGGGACACCTGCCGAGAGCTTCGAGCGTGTCCAGATAACGCGTTCCAACGAAAGAGGAATACCGCCACCTCCTTTGTTATGACGTACTACACCCACGGGACTAATGGCCATATTAGTTGATGCGTCCAAAATCAATAGCTCAATCAGCCAATCAATCAAAAAGCCGCTTCACTTACACTTGCGTAGCCTAATTCAATACAACTCTTAGACGGCAGAACTACGACATGAATTTTTCGCAGTTGTAAAATTCAGGTATGATTTTTCGCCATTTATCCTGTTGTTAAACAGTTGAATACCATAAATTATGTTGAACATGAATAAATAAATCTGTGCCTTACAAGTGTTGAAGTATATTACAACTCCTATCAGAACCATCGCGTCCATTGTCAAATTGTACTGAAAACAGAAAATTCTTAAAGAAAAACAGTCTGCTTCTACTGTCAGCTGTATTCAAGAAAGTCTACGTCTTTTCTTTACTCTAGATCAAAATAATTCTAATATAACTGCAATTAATTTTGTCCGCGTTATATCTCTTTCCGACAAGTAAAGGTTGAAACGGTGCAACAGCGGGTTGTTTTTGCTATTTGCATGGTACCAAACGTTTCTTGTTGTTTAGATTGTCGTAAGATATTACGGTATGATGGATGACGGCGGGGAATTGTAGTTCGTTGCAATTCTGCCCAACTATTTTTGTATGTTGTATTCACAAATCAGATAACACAAATCTTGTTCAATATTAATAATGTATATTCCCAGAAGAAGCAGCTGTCAAAAGGAATTTAACGAAATGTAAATGTGATTTGCAAACATTGTCAAAAATGGTAAAGCAGACTTTCCCGTTGTTGAAAAATGTCTCGTAGACTAAGTTAATGTCATCCGACTTGATATAGCTGTATAACACGCAGTAGCACAACATGAAACAACACTGCGAAACTTGTCAAACGAGGATGTGCTACTGGATGTATATCGTGGGAACTTTTAAAAAACCGCAGAGAGAAATTGCGACTTATTCAAACATTACTACATTATTCAAACCATTAAGTGGTGACCGTCTATTGACGGAAGCGCGGGTAAGATATGAAAAGCCGATTTGTTCGTACGTCACGCGGAAGGATGAGGCTCGAACATTCGACAAATAAAAGAGAGCGAATGGGATAAATTTATATTTGTTACCAGAACAATATAATATTGGAACAAATTACTTGCAGCGGCGTAGGAAAAGTCAAAGAGGAGTGTCAAAATGTAAAATTTGATTAAATAAGTTTTTAATATTATTTAAAATATGTTCGCATTAACATAAATTATTTTGTAGTTGTATGTGAACGTTAGAATGGTAGGGTTAGGACATTAATGCGGTAAAATTGTATTAAGTAGATATGTAATTATTATATTTGTTTCTAGCAATTGTATTTGACCACCGCTACCGCCGTGAATACTTATGGGTGAAAACCAGAACAGTATAAGTGACATTTTACAAATTCTTAGAAAAGGTGTTTATTTAGGGCTATATTTCAATGGCAATGCATCTTCGTGGTTTTAATAAATTGAAATGCAGTGATTTCAATGATGAAACAAAGCATCCCAAATTTACAGTGATATTGACTAAAATAAACAGATTTCTCATAATATATGAAATGTCACTTATACCGTTTTGTTTCTCACCCATATATATATATATATATATATATATATATATATATATATATATATATATATATATATATATATATATTAACATTGCATTTCTCTTGATATATGCAATTGCTCATCGTATTCCTAATGTTGAAGCGGGCTGAGTAGAGGGTGGTACTCGGTGCGAATCGCCCGGGGAGCAGGCCGCCGACGCGTGCCGCAACCGTAGCCGCAGAGCCGTCCGTCCAAGAGGCAGACCAAGAGGACGCTCCCCCGCCGCCATCCCGCAGTCGCCGCCGGACGGCAGGCTCCGTCACTCGGCCGCCGCGCCACCCGCCGCCATCAGAACGTCATTAGCGGTCATTCATCATCGTTACCGCGTGGCTATTTCCCGTCGCGAGCGCGTCTATTGTTTTATCGGAGCCGGCGGCGGCGGCGGTGGCGTTGGCTGCGGTGGCGGCGGCGGTGGCGGCGGCGGCGGCGGCACCGGTGCGGGCGGCGGTGGGCCCGGGGCGCGCAGGGCCGGGCCGCTGGCTACACGGACCCTGGCGCCGGCGCCGGTGGTCTAGTCTGCGCCGCCTGGAGAGCTGCGACCGGCCCGCAACCCCTCTTGAAGCCGTCCCGCCCGCCCCCCGCCCCCCGCCCGCTGCCACCCGCCCTCTGCCACCCGCCCCACGGCGCCACCCCCCCCCCCCCCTCGTCCCGTCACCAGATGGCTCGCTCGGTTACTTCGCGTCATCCGTTAAAAGCGAGCGTTCAAGCAGCCACCTGAGATTCAATTTGGAGAATGGTAGCTGTTGGCGAGTTCTTGAAAAGCCAAACAAGCCCCCCTAGTGTTTCAATCCATTTTAAGGTATTATCTCACTTTCTTTCAAGTGAAGGTATCCTATATGCGAAATATAATTATCTGAAGTTACTGACCTTCACGTATTTTTAGTAGTAAAATGTTTCTCATCTTGCTGAAGGAATTAAGCATTCGTATGCCATGTATTTTACTTCCATTTCATTGCATTTTTCAATTATATATATATATATATATATATATATATATATATATATAAATAAAATTTCAGTTACATATAAATCTTACTTAATGTGTCGTCTCTACTATCACCACATACTTCCATGTTTCTGACATTGTTGAATTACCGTTTATTTAGATTTTCATTTCATTCTTGTTTTCATCATCACTGAAAGATCTTCTCTCCTTCAGGTCTCGTCTTACTATTGCTTTCTTCCCTTTCTGCCTTCCCATCTTTCTCGAAATTGTATATACCAGTGCTATGTACTTTACTCGTTCTATTTGTTTGTTTTACCGTATCCACTCTCGCTTCTTTCACTTTTGACTTTTCTTGAAAAGGATTCTCCTTCCTCCAAACTTGACGTTTCTCAGCTTCTCCATCATCCCGTGCACTTCTCTTAGCACTTCCACGCCTCCATGCAACCACTTCCTTCGTCACGTTCGCCGCTCTCCGCGATCTCACCGACATCAACGCCCCCTCCTCTCCAACCTCTCACCCATCACACTCGTCCGCCGCCACCGTCCTTGCCGTTTCCCCCATGCCATCCCGGGCTTCTCTCTTCGCCCCGTCCGTCATCCCGCTGCCGGCTCTCTCCTCGCTCTGCCCTTCCATCCCTCACGACCGGCCCTCCAGCCCTCTCGTTGCTCCGCCCTCTCATCCGCCCCGCGTTCCCACCCTCTCGCCGATCCACCCTCCAACAGTTCTGCTTTCCCGCCCTACCACCGCACCGCCCTCCCACCCTTTCGTCGCTCCTGTCCTCTCACCCTCTCGCCGCACTCCCATCCCACCTTGCCGCTCCGCCTTCCCACCGTTCTGTTCTCCCGCCCTCTCGCCGCTCCACCCTCCCACTTCATCTCTGCCCGCTCCACCTACCACCTCCATCTACCACCTACCACCTACCTCTCGTCGTTCTGCGCTCTCGCCCCCTCACCGCGCCACCCTCCTACCCTCTCGTCGCTCCAGCCCTCGCACCTTCTCGCCGCCCTTCCTCCCACCTTCTACCCGCTCCACCCATCAGCTCTCTCGCCGCTTCGCTCTACCACCCTCTAGTCGCTCCAGCCACCAGCCCTCTGGTCTCTCTGCTCTCCTGCCAACTCGCCGCACCGCCCTCCCACCCTCTCGCTGTTCCAGCCCTCTCGCCGCCCTCTCCATCCCACTCTCTCTCGCCACTCCGCCCTCCCTCACGCCGAACCCCCTTTCGTTTCCGTCGCCCACCCTACACGGCCCGCTGTCCCCTTCCCCCTCCGCTTTTCTCGGCCCCACTCCATCTGCCTCGCTCTCCCCCACCTCCCTCTCGCCTTACCAGTGCCATGTCGCCCGCGAGCCGACAAACATTCGCTTTCTTTGGGCGGCCAAGTCGTGGACGGCTGCGGCGACTACGACTGCGAAGTTCCCCGTCTCCATAGCAACGCGCGCCGCGGCTCCGCCGGCGCAGATTAAAGCTGTAAAAAGGCTCTAAAGCTGCGCGGGGAAATGTATGGTCGCGCTGGCGGGCGGGCTGCGGCCGAACGGACAAGCGGACATGCTGGCAAGTGAAGTGGAGCGCGTGGTTGGTCGGGAAGCGGTCAGATTGATATCCGAACGAGTGAAGGAATTGGCGATACATTGGGTTCGTTGGCCGAGGAGACGAGAAGGCGAGGGATGGTTGCGAGTGAGCGGGGAATGCGAGTGTGAAAAGAGATAAGTGCTCGGTGAGCAAGCAGATAAGTGGAGAAGGAGGGGACGAGTAGGCAAGGCAGAGACGAGTCGATATTATCGAGACGAGGAGACAAGGGGGGACGAGGAGACAAGGGGGGACGAGGAGACAATGAGGGACGAGTAGCGAAGGAGGGACGAGTAGCGAAGGAGGGACGAGTAGCGAAGGAGGGACGAGTAGCGAAGGAGGGACGAGTAGCGAAGGAGGGACGAGTAGCGAAGGAGGGACGAGTAGCGAAGGAGGGACGAGTAGCGAAGGAGGGACGAGTATCGAAGGAGGGACGAGTAGCGAAGGAGGGACGAGTAGCGAAGGAGGGGACGAGTATGCGAACAGCAGTTTGCGAACAATAGATTGTCGGACAGGCAGACGTGCGGTGGACGGACAGTAGGCGAGTGGATGGGCACTTGGGCGGCGCGGTCTCTGGCGGCGTGCGCTGCGGTTGTTAGCGCCTCTGTGCTGATTGCTTTCCGGGGTAATGACTGGCTGTCACTGCCCCCGCCCGTTCCTGTGTAGCCCTTCAGTGCGGGACGCCTGTATTGCCATGCCAGACAAGAGGGAGAGATCGGGGCTCCCTAGATCCAGGGACCCAAACGCTGTCCTCGGTCAGGTGGGCGCCATCCTACGAAGTGATGCAGCACCCGGTGACCCGTTTGCTTTGATAACTTACCCAGAAACATTCAGAACTGTCGGCATACAAAGTTCTGCATAGCAGATATTTCGATTGAGCATCCAATGGGGATTAGTTGAGAATGTTCAGACAGAGAGGTGTCTTAAAAAGATTTTTTTGCGCTGCAACACTCGATAGGAGGATGAAAAGCAATAACGTAATGGGCACGGAATTTTTTTTTGACCTGCGACATTTTAAAAGTGACCCAGGGCTCGGGATTTTCAGGAACTGAATTATTTGTCTAGTATACACGTCCGTATTAGGGAAGAGGCAGGGGCTCCTTCGCTCTGCAACCCGCGCTGCAAGGACTCTAAGCCTGGCGCACGCAATACGCCGTCCCCGCCTTCTCACACTCATTCTAGCCTCATACTAGCTTTTCGTTGAACGATTTTGACCTGCAGTTGTCAAGATACAAGAAATAGGTTTTTATTTTTTTCGACTTCTTCCTTTATTCCTAGAATTAGTTCTAATTCCTGTGTTTCATAATAATTTCATTTCTCCTTTGGGTGTCCGTCACACATACAACGATTAGCGTACTTAGATATAGGTGCATTCTTCGCGTTTGCGGTTTTAGGCCTCTTCTAATCAAAATTCTTCATCGGATTTCCAGAATTTGTGAACATTTAATTTAATTTACAAGTACATATTAATTTATATGTTTATCCACATTTTTCTACATAAACAAACTTTTTCAAATGTAAATATGCCTTATTTTTATTCTCGTATTCTTGAAAATTACATATCTTTCGGTTTATGATTTTGCACGTGAGCATACGGTGATCTTTTGCATACGAATTTCAAGTGATAAAATTTGTCCTCTCTGAAATTAAATCATTAGAAATTCAATATCTACATAGTTTTAAAAAAATCGTATCACTTTCCCGTTGTGTTTGACACCTATTGTGCTTTACATTGCTCCATAATTTAGCCACGGGATGGTGCATACTGTGCATACTGTATGAACATTTAACCCCCGAAGAAATCATCTCTCGAAAGTAAATAGGAAGAAATGAGCAGAGTTGTGCCGTATGAGATAGTCTCCTGAGGTCAGGCTGGGTCGTTAGAAACCACGCTAAAAACTTGAGAGAAAACGGCCAGCGATCCTGAAGCTATGGTATGGTCTCAATTTCTCTTTTTTGTTTTTCAATTTTTTACTTCACCTCTAACGTGTTTTCAAATTCTGGTTTCATCCGTCTCTACTTTCTTATTTTTCTCTTTTGATTATTTTTTCTTTTTTCTTTTTATTTTTTATTATTATTTTTTATTATTATTTTTTTGTAAAGCGTTCTCTTACCTTTTTTTATTCACCCACCACTTTTAGACTTGATTTTTAGTTCTTATTTTGTATTTTTCAGCTTTCCCTTCCATACTTGCTTAGTTTCTTTTGGTCTGTACATATTTTATCTCGTTTCTCTTCACTTTTTTCCTCCTCACACTTTTTTCCTTCTCCCATCTTTATATCTCTTCTTAACATCTTTACATTCTTACTTACTACTAATATGTATTATTATTTACCCTCTGATATACCGTGGAATAGAACCTCACACATTTGATTTCTGAACGCGCCGTAACAGTATATTAATTGTAAGATCATAATCGTATACCGTACTCCTGGTTCTCGAGAAGAAAACTGCGCTAATGTATATCTGTCCCTTCCTTCGACTAGTACCTACTGTGTGGCAGTGGTTTACTTCTCACGCCTTTCTCTTTTTGCGTTCCCCTTCCCCCCTGCCTCGCGCCCCTACACCTCCGCCACCCGCAGGTGCTCTCTGTATAAATCTCTCCCCCCCCCCCCCACGCTGCGCTCTCCACGCCACGCCGCCGCACCTCGCCACCTCCACCCCTTGTTTCCCGCCCCTCTCCCGCCACCCCTCCGCCGCCCCCGCTCGCCACCCCCTCTGCCCTTCCTCGTCCTCGGCCTCGCGCCCGCTCTCGTGGCCTCCGGACGGTAATTCTTATGTTAATGCTCCGTTGTGCCTGGAAATAGATTTAAATTCTAGCGCTTGGTTATTCCACGTGTAATTGCCGAAGTCAATCTCCAGAGAAGAGAAGAATCCGCTACCGTGCAGTTTCCTGCCGGCGGGCGTGTTCCGAACAGTTTGGAGAGGTGCTTCTCCCTGTCTGCTTTCTTTCTGTCGCGTTTCTCGTTTCCGGCATAAAATTAATGGAATTTAATTGTTCTGATAGTCCAATACGTATTTTTATTTTCCATTTTCTTAGTAAAATCGAGTGGTTCGTATAATGTAATCCATTAAATGTGCTTGAATGTCCTGGAAAAAATACTTGAATTTTAGATTGAGTGATAGAACAATCATAGACACGTTTTACTTTCACGTTTACATTTTGTCTTATATATAAGTATTGGCATATAAAAGTTACTGTATTATCGTAAGTCGTGATAATATGTAAAATGTGATGTTATGATTGGACATTTCGAAATAACTTGAGAAATTCTGAATAGCAGTGAACCTTGTGCAGCGGATTAGAATTTGGTTATCCTCTCATCTCATCTCATCTCATGAAAGTTTTCCGATCCATATAATCTTCTTCTAAATTACGCCGAGAATTCCTTTCACTTTCAGTTTGCAGTTGTTCAGATGCCATTTTCTTGTGGGATAGTGCCGTATACTTGAGAGGTCCAATCCAGATGTTCGTGCCGACAATTCTGAAGAACATATTGTTTACCCTTGGTGCTCCATTTTATACACTCCATTCTAAAACATCTAAATTCTAATCTCCATTCTAAATCATGTTTAAAAATGCCTTGTGTAAATTTTGATACTGTCTTGTATTTGATGCCACTGTTCTCTTAATCCGTGGTATTACATCGATTTATAAGAAAGGACCTAGACTGTCAATTGTAATGTAGACATTGCATGGGTGTATTTCACGTTTTAACGTTGGTTAGTATTGGTATGATACCAGAAAACCTTCCGTAGTTCCCAAGTTTTTCAAAAATTTTAATAATTTAAGTCTGCATTAAGGGAGAAAGTCTTAATCTACTTACAAGTTTTACCACGAAGAGCTAATAAACCAAATTGTAGCGACAGATAAAAAATATTCTCAGAAGTAAATTAAGTATATTTATGCTTCAAAAAAACATTGATTAGAAGCGTGAATTTATTTTTTGAAGTTAGTGATCAGGACATCAACACCTTTCAAAGCAGCCTTTCAATAATTATAGCACCTCATCTTTTCGTCTTAACTGATGTGGCGTTCTATTAATATCTTATGTAAATTAAACATCTTCATTAACACGGCGCCTCATTTCGTTCCCCAATAATCAACAAGCTCCCTTTGATACACACCAAATGAAAACGCGAGAAAAAAACTGCCAAACTCCATAGGTATCAAATACAACCTTTTGAAATCTCGTTTAGAATAACGAGAACGTAGCGCGAATGCCTTCGGAATCCAGTCGTTCGGATGCAGATCGTGAGGGGAAAAAAACGACATTCGTCTCTGCGGAGGCGGTAGAGGGGAAGTTACGGGCGCAAGCCGGGAGCCGTGGCGCGAGGAACCGTGAGTAAGGGAGCGCGGGAATAAGGAGTGCGCTCCGCACCTGTGATTAGCCTCCTCGAGTCTAATCAAAGGCGGTTCTCAACTCCCCACCGCTTAATTACCAGGGCTCTCTCGCTGATGATTTAAAATTGCGCCGATACAGCGCGCAGCGGGCGCAGGCAACGCTGCCGCCGGCGAACCGTGGCAGGGTCGGAGGGGGGGGGGATGCTGGGAGGCGAGAACGACGAAGACTGGGGAGAAGGGCGACGCCTCCTTGACGTGGCGCAACGCCGCTGCCGTCACCGGCGGCGACGCGCAGATCCTCTAGGCGGGCCTCGCTCGATAGTGCCGTCATTTCATTTTCGCACGTTGTACGGCCTCCCACGCGAGCGTTATAATCTCGCCAAAATTAAATCTGCATTTCCCACGAAGATGCGTGTTTTGGGATCTCTGAAAGTGTTCGTTTTACAATTGCGTTTGATCAGTCTATCCGTCTGTTTCGATGAGTGTCTTCGGACTGTTTTTTAAACAGGAAAATTCCTTTTTTATCTTGCCACCGTTTAGAGTTATAAATTCTTCTGTTTCTGGAAGATTGTCGAGGTGTGGTATTGTAGAGGTTAGGGGATTGACAGTGTGACAAAGATGAAGAAGGAAGAAATAATATAAAATATGGATTTATCACAGTAAATGAGCCAATGAGTTCGTTTAATAACGGAAAATGAGATACAGGGTGTCCGTAATCTAATAACAGTAGCTTTAACACTCTTTGTAAAAGAATAAAGATGACTGTATCCTTATTATCATTTCCTTTCATTATAACGAAATTCGGAAAATAAAAGTAGTGTTATATTATGTTGGCAGCAGAGAGCCAAAACTTGTAATAAGTTATATCGCCAGTATCCTTAGTAGTTGCCGAGTCTGAGAACAGAGCAATTCGTATAATTTCAGGCGTTTTTTTTATTACATCGGAACACGGGAGAATCAATGCGGCAATGATTATATAATGTAAGTTATCAATATGTAATCTTATCTACGAGTGTATAATGGTGATGAATGACAAATTCTGACGGAACTGAATTATTCTCTTAAAAAAATAATTAACAGGCACGCATTCACTCAACGTTGAGGTATTTGATTCTATCCTGAAAAAAATCTCTATTTCATTCTATATGTGACCACCGTCGCTTATCCAAAGTAGACCTAAAACGAAACAACGAATAGTTTTGCCAAGGCGGAAAGCCAAAAAAAGACGAAGAACAGTGGAACCCAAGAAGGATAACGCGAGGGACAGATCTACGTAGTTTTTATGGGGCGTGTGTGTTAATTTCTGTTAGTAACCTTTAAAATACTTTTTAATGAGAATTTTTTTTGGAAATTCCATCCACTTGGGTTTGATGGGAATACTCGTTTGGAATGTGATTGTTTTTTGTCAATATTTGGTATTTTTTAAATGAGCAATTTGCAAAAAAAAGTGTTATTGGGGGGTTTGAGGGGAGGGGTAAGG
The DNA here is from genome assembly GCA_038098605.1 of Gryllus longicercus. NCBI lineage: Eukaryota > Metazoa > Arthropoda > Insecta > Orthoptera > Gryllidae > Gryllus > Gryllus longicercus. The sequence goes on from JAZDUA010000275.1 coordinate 59,943, forward strand.
GAGCGATACTCCGTTTCTGGCCAGCAAGTGGTTAACGTTCAGATGCACATCGAGAACAAAAAAACCTTTAAAGGCGTGGTTGAAAACGGATAAAATGCATGAGAACTTCTAGCCGATACGAAGCAACGTTTTTCAGCCTAAGGCACAAACTCCTCAGAGGAACGAAGACTGTAGCACGAAAGGATGATGCACTCCTGGGATGTCGTCCTCAACGGTGTCGCTGTTCCAAAGATCCACGAAGACGCATAGTCGAGGTGGCACGGCGTCCTCATGGGAGAGGGATGTGGTGGGGGTCAGGGAGGGGTAGGAGGTGGAGGGGGGCACCAAGAAGAGGCACGTCTCTACGAAGCGAACGACGTAACAACTACCCTGGCTTTTTCGCCCAGTGTATCAGGTTTCATATTGTATGGGCTTATTTTACGACTAACTATTTTATTACTTCAATAAAAGTCAAAACGGCTTGTCGATAAAGAGCGGTCGAGCCGCCGCCGACGGCGGCGGCGGCGGCGACGCGGCGCCGTCTCCAGGGAGGAGAGGGAAGGGAGGCGAGGGCGGCGCGAACGCTCAGCCTGTCGGCCGGGTAGCGAGAAGGAGGAGGAGGAGATAAAGGGCGTAGTGGAAGCGGCAGGAACGACAGAGTGTGGGATAGACGCAAGTCACACAGACAGCACAAAAATGATAAACATAACCAATCAACAAAATTTACAAACTTCTACCACCGACAACAGCAACAACCAACACCTTACTCCCTGCACCCATCCAAAAAAAGGGTCATCACCTACCCCCCCAAACCTCTCCACACCCCCACCCAGCCGCCCAGAAACACACTAATAAAGTAATCTACCTACCTAAGCAACATACCCCATTTACCCCGACTCCCAATACCCGTCCCCGTACGGGGGAGAGGAGTCATGAAACTCTGGAGGACAACAAATCGTCAACCTGTTTGTAGAGAGCCTCCAAAGGCTCAAGCGAACAATACCAACAGCCCATGGAGGTCGGAGGTCGGACGCAAGTGGGCGGTCTGTCGTCGGGGAGGGATGGTTCGAAGGCGGCCACGATGAGGTCACGGAACAAGCCTCGCTTCTGAGAGGTGGGAGTGCTTCTGGACGGATTGGATGGGGTAGCGGTTAGAATATAGGACTGTTCGCAGGTTCCGATCCATTGATTTTTAAGGGTGAAAATAGTCTTCGTAAGCCTTCTGACGCAGATAGGTAAAGCCGCCAGTCTCATGTTGTATGTTTTGTCCACGTAAACGATCCCCGAACCTAAAAAGAGCCTCTGAGCACAATTCTATTCGCTAGTTTTCCAGCCTTCCTTCGATAATAGAAATGAGGACGGAGCATAGCGAAATATGTGTGGCCTGGAGAAAGAGCACTGTCAGGCCTGGAGAAAGGTCTGATGCCCAGGGATTCGTCAAGTGAAAAATTGCACTATTGAATTGAATTGGGGTAGAGGGATTAGAATACAAGAGCAGAGTACAGAGAAACAAGTTGGACGCAAAAGACGATGGCCAGAGAAGGCGATGTGGACTGCTGAACGAGAGTGGCATAATTTAGTGATCGCCTGCTGAGCGGCCGATTTTGTTGTGGTCAGGTGGTGGGGTAGTTGTAGGTAGTGCGGGCATGAACACGTAAGGGAAGAGTACTGTTGGATAACGGAGCAGGGTACATGAATGCTCGCCTAATCAGAGGCTAGTAGAATGGCTGACAAGTGGTGGGGTAAGGGTTGGTGGTGTGGTGTCGGTGTGTGCGGCAACACGAGATGCGACCGGAGGGGCGCCAGTAGCGACCGAAGACGATAGGAATAGATTAGTGGCCGCAGATATTTCGGAAGGACGGAGAATCGGCCTCGGAGGCAAAGAAACGAGCAAGATCTCGAGCGGCGTCGAAGGTCGTGGCGCTTCGACGAAAACTAAGGCAGAGGCCGCAGCTGGGGAAACGGACGATGGGAAAGCAGTTGGGGAAGCGTGGTAGGAGCGTCAAGAAAGGGCTCTCGACGAAACGCGACGCTGCAGCAGCTTGGGAAGAGAGGCTGGGGATAGGGAGGGGGCGGGGAGAGGATGGGCGTGGCGGAGGCAGGGATCGAACGAGGTCCTGAGAAGAAAGAGGCAGCCCGAATCGGCGCCGGTCTCTCAATCCGCTTCCACTTCGGCTCGCCCAACCCACCCCGTCGCGCCCCCATTCTCTGATCTCCCTCCCCTCCGCCCGGACGTCGCTTCTGCCCACGACCCCGATCAGTTCCGCCCTGCCACGCCCCACGCCGCTTTGCCCCGCCCCGTCCTGCATAACACAGTGTGCCGCCATCTAGTGACATACCCCGCTCCGTCATGCCACGCCCCTCCATGCCCCCGCTCGCCCCGTCCCGCTCGCCCCGTCCCGCTCGCCCCGTCCCGCTCGCCCCGTCCCGCTCGCCCCGTCCCGCTCGCCCCGTCCCGCTCGCCCCGTCCCGCTCGCCCCGTCCCGCTCGCCCCGTCCCGCTCGCCCCGTCCCGCTCGCCCCGTCCCGCTCGCCCCGTCCCGCTCGCCCCGTCCCGCTCGCCCCGTCCCGCTCGCCCCGTCCCGCTCGCCCCGTCCCGCTCGCCCCGTCCCGCTCGCCCCGTCCCGCTCGCCCCGTCCCGCTCGCCCCGTCCCGCTCGCCCCGTCCCGCTCGCCCCGTCCTGCTTGCCCCGTCCTGCTCGCCCCGTCCGACTCGCCCCCTCCCGCACGTCATGCCATTTCCCGCCCCACGCCGTCCCTTCCCGCACCATTCCACTCCACCCATCCCACCCCACGCTGCCCGAGGGGCGATTTGGCAGGCAGGCGGCAGACAGCATGGACGGCGCTGACATAAAGACGCTCTCTACTCTCTGTCTGCTGCAGCCCCCGGTCGAGTCGATTTTAGTGTTTGGAAGCTGCATAATCCTTTCGAGGATAATATATTGCGTTTTGCGTCTTGACAGCGGCTCTTCCCCGCTTTACGAGTGGCGGCCGGCGGGGCGCCGGCGTCATGGAACCTGCGCCCTCTGCCGGCGTGATTTTTGATGGGTCTTCCTTCGATCTCTGCCCGAGGCGGAGAGGAAGATGCATGTTTTTCGCGTTGGGGAAGCACGGTGCAGTCGGAAAGGTTTGGCGGTCAGGGGCTGGTTTTAAATGTCTGCTTTGGAGTTCACGGCTCAATTGAGGCCACTGCTTTCTAGCGATTTGCTTACACGCTCATGTTCTTTCTTTGTTGTAAGGAGTTGAATTATTAATCGTCATACCACAACATTTCGTTCTTGTTTTTAGACCATCCACAAATATTTATCCTCGAACGCATAATGTATATGATATGACTAACACTATGTTTCCATATTATACGAGTATTTATGTGGCATAAAATAGACATCCGTCATTCGATACCTAGTCTTCGGATTGCTGCTTTTAGTTACCCATAATTGCAATTTTCGGAATTTATTATTATTATTATTATTATTATTATTATTATTATTATTATTATTATGAAATATTTTATATTTCTTTTTATGTCGACTTAAGATTATAATTGTGTGAAAGGTTCTTCAGAGGTTTACATATTTCAACGTTCATTAGTTTTCGTATATAAATAATATGAAAATCTTTGCATCAAACAGGTAGAGGGACCCCTCGTCTACGAGAAGTCAACAAGACAAATATGCATGACTTGGAAATACACGTTAAAATGTATCTTTTGTTATTGGAACCGGTACAATCTTTTTGGAAGATAATTACCATTTAAATTGAGGGTTTAAGTTACCTCGTTAAATATTACTACATGTAAGCAAGAAGTTTATTGAAGGAAGCTATTTCACGCGGCATACAATTTTGAACAGGTTTAACGCGCTTAACTACTGCATTAATGCACATAATCCGGATGTTGTGAAGTGGAGAGTTGGAAGTGTGAACCCTTCGCTAAGAAATTTTGCTCAGCATTTCACAAATAACCCTATTTACGTAAGTTATTTAGTAGAATTTTTAACGTAGTTTTCTACATGTGTAAACGCAGATATAAAAGAACATTTTTGCTGCCATTTGCTCTATGGTTTTGTATGTCTTTAGTTCTGCGAATGCTATTTAAAATTCGTGCGTTAAATGTTATTTCTTAAAAAGAATAGTGATCGTGGAAAAGTTAGTTCCCTGAGCCCACAATAGTTCTCGAAGTCACAGTAGTGTAATCAGAAGCCAGTATGCTTTCTAGGGTTTCTTTCTTTGTTCACCAGTAAATTTCCCGTATAATGCTTATCTCCTTTCTCTCTTATTCCCTAAGTACTTCCACAACTCAACTAAATTGTACCAACCGTCACCCAGGGGCACTGGATGTAAAGCATAAGATGTCCGAGAATGGGTATGTAAGGTTAGAAGGTCGGTCCATCTCTTGGAGTGTAGCAAAAAAGCAACGAGAGAAAAGAGATATGCGAAGGCAATGGTTCGAGAAGAAGCAGTTTTCGGAGACAGCGTAAACTGTATTCTAACATTTCCTAAAGTAGATACACAGATTGAAAGCAGAGGCATTGCTCTTTGTAAAGTTATCCTGTTCATGAAACTTTCGACGACTTGTATTCAAAACAAGCGAATATTGCAAATGTTTTCATCCATTTTCGAGCGCAATCTGAAGATTGGTGAAGTAGAACATTGTTTGAGGAAAATAATATTGAACCATTGTCTTCTCTAAAACTAGATTTTTAGCGGATTGTGATATGTATTAGAAATTATATTACTAATTATATGAAAGTAGAACAAGGTTGCAGGAAAGGTGAAAAGTGATTCCTGGCATGTAATATTTGTCAGATTTAATATTTCGTATTACACTGTTTAACAGAATTATTAAGTAGTGACTCTACTCACTTATAAGAGACCTTTCATTGATCGAACTTGTTCTTCATGTTCATAAAGGAAACTAAACATTTTGGGATTTTTTATATCATTTTTAAAAATTTTACCTGTGTAAACTTATTTAACAATACAGGTACTCGTACTAGCTATTCAAATTCATATTTTTTCATTTCTTTTCGAATTCCTTCTAAAATATATTTGAGTTCACCCAGGCATTCCCTTTTGAATTACACTATGTAATGTGTTCATTATTAAAGAAAATAGCGTTACTCTAGCTGTCATGTTCATATTTTAATTTTTTATTCTTGAACCTCTTCCCAATGAACTAATCTCAAATCTTTAGAAACATAGATTCATTGAACTTTCTTTGTAGAATTAATCTACCCATAAAATCTGAGAATCGAAGAATCTGAATCGGATGTGAATCTTGTTTTGTATCTCCGCAAATGAATATGCAAAATTTACAGAATGTAAAAATATAGTTTATACTCGTGCATTCATACAGAAGGAATTAATATTTATTAGTTTTATAGTTTAATAGATTTTTAGATTTCCCATATTTTTCTTATGTTGGCCATGAAACCACAAATGAAGTCCTTGTAGCAATATTTCGTCGTAGACTGTAGTTCTCCGTATTATGTCAGTACTATTTTAAGCTGTTTTAGTGATAAACTAATAAATAAGTGAAACAAAATGTTTTTTGTAAATGCTCTGAACACCAGCTCAGATCCAAATCTCAACTCTTCTTCTTCTTCTTCTTCTTCTTCTTCTTCTTCTTCTTCTTCTTCTTCACTTCATGGATTAAGCTACTGCCTGTTCCGTCCTCACAGTTTCTCTCCATCGTTTTCGTGGCCTTCCCACGTCTCTCCTTCCTCTCGGCGCGTATAACAAAGCTGCTTTGGGAAGTCTGCTATCACTCATCCTTTCCACATGTTCTACCCGTCTTTGTCTATATTCTTGCATTCTAGTATTAATTGATGTCACTTGTAACTCTTTTCTTATGTCTTCATTTCTTATTCGGTCCTCTCTTGTGCATCCTTTTATATCTCAACTCTATTCGATGTAAATTCTCAATTGTACAAATCGAAATATTTTTAGTAGTTAAAACACCTTTTATCGTTTCTAATTTATTGTCCTTCGTTGACAGTATGCTACGACTAAGGATGTACTTTTTCGAATTCTATTTCATACAAAAATTAAGAGCTACAGATTCAAAGAGTATTGTATTTTTTACGTATAAAAGAGCTCTTTGCGAATTTTATTTGATTTCATATTCAAAGAACGGAGCTTGGAGAAAGAACGGAACGGTTGTATTACACAATTGATATTTTTCACCCTAATATGATATTTCCATTGTTTTCCATTGAGGTTTTGTTCCATTTTCAGACATTTCATGTCTGACGGAGAGATGGAGTTAAAAGTAAATTCCAGAAGGAACAATTACAAAATTGTTTCGTTTTCAGCGTTATAACGAAGTTGATATATCATACATTGTATATTCACCCGAATATATACAATTTAGTTTCATAAAAGAGTTTAAATTCCAAATTAAAACTTGAGTTTCTATTCAGTATTGTTGACAGTCCAAAATTGCACAAACCATCTAGAAGTTTTATTACACACATAAATGTCTCATTATAAAATAAACTATTATTTTTCTTTAAAAAATACTTGATTTACTTATTCTTCATTCAAAAAGCTTCATTGGAATCTTCAGGTTTGTTATTACGATATATATATATATATATATATATATATATATATATATATATATATATATATATATATATATATATATATATATATATATATATATATATATTGCCGTATGATGTGAATTGTAAGCATAATCATATCCACTGAGTGCTCCACATTCTAGGGAAATGCAAAGAAAGTCTTCTGGAATGATCCGTTGCGTATCTAAGGCAATTCAAATAAAAGTCCCTTTCTGAACTGATGTAACGACGTTCAGATCTGAGATTCTGGAATGTTTCCACTCCAGTTCGTACGCACTACACAACTCGCACATCCTGGGCAACTGACCATTCTCAAGGTAGCATTAAACGAACGAAAGGGGTCACCGTGCCGGCCACGTCACACAACGTCGTGAACGCGTGCCCTAACTCCCTTACATTCGAAGGAAGCAAGCGTGCCCTTGAATAGTTAAAATTTCAGGGCACCGCGCGGGGGCGATGCGAATCTCCCCTCCCTCCCTCCCTCCCCTCTCACCCTCCCGTCCCCACCAGCCGGCAAATGAATAAAATATTGCCTCAATTTCGAGCAGGGATCACGGGTCGGGGGCTTATCAGATTGCCGGCGATTGAACCCGAACCCCAACGTCGTCAATTTTTCAACAGCGGAGAGGAGACTCGCCCTGAGAAGGGACCGTGCCGGACGCTGTTCCGCCCCTCCCCTTCCCTCCCCTCCCCACCCCTGCCCAACCCCCGCAGCCCCGATTCCTCCTGCTTCCACAGCACCGACCCCTCTTGTCCCGGCCGCTGCCTTCGTTCCAGCAGGTTCTCTTCGTTCAATTGTCCCTCGTGCCTCACAAGTTAGCATCTCCTAGCTGCCTCCAACGGCTCCTGGAGTCTGCCGTTCATTTACGTCACGATCCTCCTATGTCGCACCTTCAATCTCTACCGCTTTTGATGACCTGCTAGCTTCCCGGCTTTGTCTCTCTCGGCCACTCGACCTTGCTTGGCATCCACGCCGATGCACGCGACCCGTCGCTCCTCTGTTTCACCTTCCCCAGTGTCTCTGCAGCCTCCGCCCACTCCGCCCTCCCCGCCTTCTCCATCGTCTATTTCCAGGTTACACTAAGTTCACAACTCTCTACGTGCAACACTATCACTATCAAACTATCACATCCCATGTCACCCCCTCCGGTGCCCTTTCGTCTAGTAATGCCCAGTATTTGTGTCGTCTTTTAAGTGTCGTCCTGTGCTTCACTATTCTCAACGTCTATCGCCCTTCACGTCTTCTCTAAGTTATCGTATATCACTGTTTCTTACTTTTTTCTGAATTAGACAAAAGCGACTCATGTGCTCATTTTACCTCTTGACTGACTGCCTATACGTCGTTCGACATCGATCTCAGTACCCCCCTATCTTCGGTATCCTCCAGACTAATCCCCTCCGTTCCACTTCTTAGGTTCATTCTCTGGCCTGCCTTCTGCACTGTCTGAGCCACCATTGCCCCTTGCTCCTTTGCTGCTCTCTGCTACCCCTTCTCCTTATGCCTTATTTTGTTGATTTGTCCTCTCTCTCCTCGTTCTTTTTTCTTCAATGTTCTCCCTATTTTGTCATTCTTTACCCGTTTCGACCGCTGGTTGCCGTCCTCGCCTCTACCGTCGCGGCAGCCCGTACCTACGACCCTCCCACCTTCGCCAGGGCGTCCGCTGCCAGCAGCCACGTACGTAAGTCGCGGATGCCGACCTAGATCCCGGGGAGGTCACCTCTCCCGGCCCTCTCCCGTCCCTCGCCCCTCGTAAGGACCGTGCGAGCCACCTTCGGGAGTTTCAAACTCTCGTGTTCTTCAGAGATTCTCATTATCTTTTTGTTCTCGACTTTAGTTGGATGTTCCAGAAAACGGGGTTGCATGAGGTGTGTGAGATATAATGTTGTGACACTTGGTAGTAATCACGACGTATGTTGCTGCCGTATATTCTTGGGGATGTTTTCTTACAGTTGCGAATGTGTTTTGCTCGTCGCGCAGGTTGGTGCACTGTTAGTCTTTATAAAACAGACTTATAAAACTTGCTGTCTGGAGTCTAACTTCTTCTACGTCTTTGCAATTACTCTATAAGAAGGATTTTTTGCTGAAGGTATAATGCCCGAAATGCGTTCTTTTAGTAGTCATTTGCTTATTTATTTTATTTTTATCATAGATTAGTAATATATATCGGATTGCATAATATATTATACTAATTATTTTGATAACAAAACCAAGTCTACCGTAATGGTGGAGGTGGTTTTAACATATTTCGAGCAATCTTTCTCGTTCAAAATATTGCTAATATAAAGTGGATTTCCACTACCTAGCACAAAATAAGTTTGGCCATCTCGTCAACCAATAAGATTAAATGCATTAGTTCTATAGGCCGTTTTCGAAAGAAAAGTCTTAGAATATTTCCTGGGTATTCGGCTTGGACTGAAAAATTATTAGTGCAGTAGAACGCCGATAATCCGGATTAATTGGGACCCAACATTTAGGGTAGTCAAATTGTCCGTATTTTCGAAAAATCCAGTAAAGGTCTTCAATGTGAAAACACTTCCAGGAATCGTTCTAATTCACTATGTTAATTACAGAAATGGAGAGGATACATCTAGCCATTTATGTACTAAAATGTTTAATTTTTTAATTACCAAACAATATTGACTATGTATCATTGACAAAATGTATGTATCATCCAATTATTGGATCTACAGACCGACTTACTTTATGTGCAGTTAATCTACACCTACAAAATTCAGCATATAAAGAAAAGTACAGTTATAAAAATACTGTACGTACAGTAAAGAATTCAGTATATGACATTTTGTTATCTTCGCCAGAAGCGAATCCAGATTAACGGAGGTCCAAATTTTTGACTGTCTGAATTAGTTCCCCTCTATTCTAAAAATAAGAACAGTATGGGGTAAAAAAGTTCAAAGTTTAGGCGGCAACTTTATGGTTAGTTGCAGCATTTTTTTGAAGGTTGCGAACGTTCTGTAGAAACTCTGAGACTTTTTTGAGAGGGAAAAACTATATTTTCTATCCAGAAGAAGAAGAAGATTCGTGTTAGTACTTGGTCAGTGGATGAAGGAAATAAACAAAAATGAAAGGGCAAACGAAAGCATAACTTTCAACAATTCCCTTCTTCCCGAAATCCTACAAACAACAACAAGTCTACTGTCAACAGTTTGTACTAATCGTAGTGTTTAAACTGTTGTGGGAACGATTCACGAAATGCGAGCAACTGTGTGACAATGTGCCTCTCTGGTAAGCATATTACTGTGTCGCAAGTTTTTGTAGATTTGTTTTCCCACTCTTTCGTCGTCTTCAAGAACACCCAGAGCATTGTATCTCATCTCCCATCATCTCCATAGAACTCGTCTCCGAAGTAGCGACTTCCATCTGTAAAGATTTCCTCCCTATCATAATTTCCTTCTTACTAGAAGCCCTCATTACATCCTGCCGTGATTACCTCTTACGCCTAACCACTATCATCATATAACAATTCCTCTCCCAATCACCGTCTGCAAACAACGCGATGTATCCTGCACTCTAACGCAGTGCGGCCTGCATACCGATGTCTTGTAACAGTTGTTATGGCACTGGAACCCTTTGATAATCGTACCACAAAACTTGATGGCCCTCGTTCTCCCCGGCCCTGCCTTTACATTCGACCCCGCAGTAATGATCCTCGTCGGACATCGCCGCGTCGGCAGTGGCAGTGGAAGCGGCAGCGGCGACGGGGGCGGTTGCGGCGGTGGGGTCGAACTTGAGTGCAACGCAGTTGGAAGTGGCGGACGCTGAAAGATTTCACCCATTAGCGCCATCCCCCCGGGCACGTCGCCTTCCGACCCCTATCATCAATCTTGATGAGATCACAACGGGGCTCGCGGCAGCCGCCGACGCCGGCGCTGCCCCCGCGGCGCCCTGGCCGCCGCGTCGCGACGCCCGTCGCCGACCTGCGGCTTCTCGTCCAGCCCTCGATACGCCGCCAACTCGATAGATTGGAACCTTCATATCGCAATATGCGATGTATTGGTTTAAGTACGTATACGTTTACCGATAAATCGGTTATCCATAATTTTTAACCAGTGATGATTTTCGGGAGAAAATAACTCGTATGTCGATTCGTAGAAAACGGGCTGTAGTGGGTGCGCGCGCAACCAAGTCACATGCAGCACCCATGAGTCAGCTATGGCAATAAGACAATGCGGGGACAGAACAGTGTGGTTGTAAGACTGTAACCGACCACTGCTATTTTCATCATTCTTATACCTTTCCACTGAGGTAATTAATACCGACGTGTTGCGTTGATTGCTGCGCATATGTGCGCTCACAGGTATCCGCAACTACACTTGGCTCTAACAGACGTGATATTTTCATATTTGGAGGCACATAGAAATACTATTCAGATTTCCTATCTACACATCGGCACGTCTCTCACTAAAGACGTCCAAAATATTATTCGATATATTAGAGGTACTACCCATGTATCGAGAAAAATAACTTGAATACACGTTATATTTTCGTTGCCTTCAAGTTTAGTAGTAACTACACTAATATGGCTTTTCAGAAAGTATTCAATAACTCAATGTTTAAGAATTGATTCGAACAGAATTTTTGTGGCATTTTCTTTACTGATTATCCGTGAAGCTGTTTCATGGTCTTATTGTGTCGGTGAATGAGGATTTAAATTAAAACTCTTTCGTTGGAGATTAATTACTTATTAAATGAATTTCAAAAAAATACTTTCAAATACTCTTACAAGTTTAATCGATTTCTAATATCGTATAATATAAATAATCTTGGTACGAAATCCTTGTGTAAAATGTATATGCTCACGTGGTGGTGTTAATGATATGATAAAATAATAATAATAATAATAATAATAATAATAATAACAATAACAATAATAATAATAACAATTATAATTATAATTATAATTATAATTAATTCATAATTGCATTGCCTTGTTCAACGATTGTATTATTCTATTTTGACGTCTTCTCTTTTAATACGATTGCAATCCAGTTCTTATAAAAATGTCATGAATTATTAGAGAAATTTGAACATGATATTGTTGATTCACTGAAGTTAATTTCATTAGAATATGTATCGTAGTTGATCTTAATTTCTTCAGCATGAATTCACTGTTCGAAGCATGTTATACCTGTAAATATTGTTATGATGAGGTTTTAGTAGACACTTTTGTGAGTTGTATGCTGTGTTGATCATTTGTACATTGTACTTGTTTTAACGACTCGTATAATTTCAGAGATCTCGCATCCTTTATTATAAATATGATATTCAAGTTGTCTGGACCTGATCAGAAAACGTTTCCTCTTTCTCAAGTACTAGAATTCAAAATAATACGATTCTTCTGCATCTAATGCGTGATCCTAACTTTCCAATTCTGTGATGTAACATAATATCACTTTCACGACTATATATGTATTACAGATCACGCCGTTTTGATTAGAGCGAATATGTATCCGTCATTGGAGCCAACCAAACGTGGAGGATATGTAAAAAAAAGGTCGAGAAGCCAAAACGTAGCTAGAAAATAGCCGTGGAATATGTTACAGGGAACATAGGTTCACTTTACCAGCACGCCCGACGTGCGGCATTCATGCAAAACGTCGATTCTTATTACGGGCATCGTCTGCAATATCGTCTACAGACCACGTCTATTACGATCGAACGTCGATACGCTTCACAGAAATCCATTTCGCAGCGTGACCATCGTACAGCAAATCCCCCCCACTCGACCCCCACTCACCGCAATTTGAAAATCGCCGCTCGCGTAAACCTACACCTCTTCCCATCGGCCCACCCCCTCTCCCAATCTCGCCCCAATATTTAGAAAATCTACTTCATTTTGCGGGCGATAATGGAAAAATGGGGAGCGCGTGAGCCACGCGCTGCGGTGACCGCCGAGGGAAGCAGGGGCGGGGCGGGGCGGGGAGGAACGGGAGCGAGGGAGCGTCCGTACGACCACGCCCACCTCCTGGTCCTCCTCTCACGCTGTGCTCTTTGCTTCCGGCGCGACGCGACCAGCGACCAGCGTGTGGCGGATGCCGAATCGGCTTACCACGCGCGCCCAGTGAAAGCGACAGGATGAAGCGAGGGTGGGTGCGGGTAGGGGGTGTTGAGGGGGGGGGGGGCGTACTGGTCGCGGTGCCGCCACGCGTTAATTACAGGTAGGGCCCCGGCTTCGTGATGCAGATCCCGATGCGCTCTCAGTCGATTGATAGAGCGCGGGAATCGCGAGGGGGCGTCGGGGGCTACGACGACGGCGGGCGGCTGTCTGTTGCGGAGATTGCGATGTCGGGCGAGTTGGCGATGAGTCCGCGTGCTGGGCTGCCGGCGGCCCCAGAGCCGCAGTCCGGAGCAATTGAGGTGGATGGGGTCATGGGGTGGAAAGGGGAATGGTAGAAAAGCCGACAAAGGAAGTATCAGCTGGAGACTGGCAACGATTGCGTACGTTTGTGAGATTGTGAGAGGACGAATGTGGTGTAGGTAGGCACGCGAATGTGTGTAGCATTGCATAGGAGCAGGTAGTGTAGTGGGGCGTAAATACGTTTGTAAATGCAGTTCGAGATACAAACATGTGTCTCGATTCATGTGTCATCGAAACATGTGTGACGATTCATTTGGCAGTTGGAAAATACTACATTTTATTTCTTATAATTCTGGTTGACGGATTCTTGCTTAACGTTTCGTTAAGAATTAAATCTTGAATTCTTTGTACATATAAACTGTATGTTGTGACTGCTGATATAATGCTTCTACTGCATTACATCAGCAGCCACAACATGCTGTTATAATGCAGTATATGTATTATTTCAGGGGCCACATCAACTTGCATATGCAGTATTATTAGTTCTGCATTCTAAGATGGTTTTTTTGTTGTTGTGAAATACCAGAATTCTTAAAGTCTCAGCGAATTGACATATCATACGCCTTGATACTGCTTGATTGCCCATTTTTTTTAAGACAGATGACTTTCATTTTCGTAAGATGGCAGTATATTGTGTTATGGCTCACGAGTTAAAAGTACAAATGAAGAGTGTTCGAAGAGGACAATAAAATGTGGCTCACATATTGTGAAATATCTGAATAATTAACCTTAAAAGAAATCACATTTCTTATATAACTAACATACCTAATCACTAATTATAGTGGCATTAAAACACCAAAGAATAAGCTTACGTAGTTAACTCTGCAATGTGCAAGAAAACAACCGACCGCTGCTGGGGTCCCACCTTGCGAGTGCTCGGAGTGAGATCGAGGAGGCGCTTATCGCAAACGCCAGTCTTGTGAATCTCTGAAACCACTAGACGAGTGCCAAAGGACTCAGAAAACACACAAGCCTTTGTGATTGATCGTGATTGTGTTTAATGATAAGCGTAATGATGATCGTAATGAAAAACGTTTCGCGTAATTACTTTGATTTGAAATTGTCTTTAAATGACATTAAAAAATAAGTGAAAAATCATATTACATATCATTCCGGTAGAGAAATGCTTCAACTCGTCCTAGAAGAGCCAGTGAAGGACTACAGCAGGAATTCGACGAGCGGAAATGTTATTAATTTTCAGTACATTTTATTTCATAAACACGGCCAAAAAGTCCACCCTCCCCATCTTCATGAATGGCTGAATATTAAAATTAGTCGATGACGCGTTCATTCAGACAAGGAAAAGTGACCGTACGGTCGGTAGTGGCGGCAGCATGGACGCAGTGAAGGGAGCGAGCGAGATCGGTGGCCGCGCCCGGTCGGTTGCCAGTGGTCGACCGGAAGCGGCCGGCTGCAGAAAGCACGCGAGTGTCCGCTACACGGCGACAAACAGCCGGTCGGCCGCGGAGGGTTGTTTTTCCATAGGAGGCAGAGCTCGGATAAAAATTCGACGAATGGAGGATCTCGTCGGTGAGTTGTACAAATGGAATGTCGAGAAATGGTGACAGCATTTAAGAACCTGCGGGAGTTGGTTGAGGGATTTAATGGCGCGGTTCATTGGAGGGTGGGGTAAGGGTGGGGGGTAAATGGACGCAAGCCGTTCTGGAATTTGAACGAATGGAAGGAAGTATACGGACGAAATGAAACGCAGACGATGGTTCGGGAGGGAGAGAATGATGCCGATGGAGAACGGCAGATGAGGTCAGCCGGGATAACAGGCGCGGTGAGTCACGGTGGGCGGTTGCACGGAACGCGAATGAAACATGGTGACAGTCGCGGGAGGGTAGGGGACGGGAGCAGGAGGGAAGAGCAGAGAGAAGGGGGCGTCGAGAATTAGCGGGAGAGATTAAGACCCGGGCGGACAGATGGCCAGTTTGTTTGGGGATCAGAGAAGTTGGGAGTGTGGGGAGGCTGACGGTCGAGAGCGGTGGAGGAGTTCGACGTTGTTTAAATGTTTCCGCGCTAAAAGGGGGTTCGAGCAGAGCAGATTTTCGACTCGTGATCAATGGATAGTTTTGTGGGTTACAAAGCTTTTAACTCGGCCATGTGTAGACACAAAACTTACACTACGTCGCTTGAGGTTGCGTTAGTTTAGATCACATACATTTCCTTCTTTTTATTTATTTATCGTCAAACACGGAAAACCCGTATGATGAGTGGAGAAGAGGAATTATCAGCTCACGTTTTATTGAGTTTCAGCACTT
The DNA here is from genome assembly GCA_038098605.1 of Gryllus longicercus. Lineage (NCBI taxonomy): Eukaryota > Metazoa > Arthropoda > Insecta > Orthoptera > Gryllidae > Gryllus > Gryllus longicercus. The sequence goes on from JAZDUA010000275.1 coordinate 75,148, forward strand.
CTCTACCGTTATACGTAATTGAATTATGAATAACAGCCCCAACGAGCATATTTGGCAAGCTAGATACTTTTGTTCGCAAGTAGAAACGTATTTGTATAAGAAAATGACGTAAGAAGTTGTTTTTATTGTGCTGGTGGCAAAAGAAGAAGCCTGCCCTACTCCTCTCTAAACTACTTCTACTGCGTTAGAACACTGAGGGAGGGGGGAATAAGAAAGATTCTCACGATATAAGCAAATGTATTTGTATTTTCTAAATTATGCAGAATTATAGAGGAAAGCAACAAAGAAGTTAATATGCATATGTATTACTTATACAGATTTGGAGCTGATGTTTGTTTAAATAGTTTCTTAAAAATTAATCCAACTATTCAATTGCCATTATAGTTTTTATTTTCTGTCATGTTGTTTCTAAATCGTAGCGGTTATCATGCACTATGAAATTTTTAACGCAATATTTATAGCGGAATTTTATAGCGAACTTTTGATAGAAATCTTTCCTTTATAAATGCACGACTGTCCTGATGATAACCGTGTGTTTTATATTTTTTCCCCAGAAAATAAAGTATAAATACATTCTAGTGTCAATGTATTTCACCTGCCTGTGAGGAGCTGCTGGCATATTACAATAACAGTCTCGTCATAAACGTCATCTTGACCAGTATTTTTATTAAAAGTATACGTTGATTTTTCATTAATTATTTATAGTATACATTTATTTGACATCCAAAACAAGTTAAAAATTGTGTGCGACACATGAGAACTATAGTCTGTGCATGTGCTCTATAACTTATCTATACGCTAAGGTATCCCCAAGCGTGTTTGGAACAAGTTCTTCGTAAGAAGTATTCCTTCCCTCACCCGGGGCATTAGTTATGCGAGACGCCCGCGCCAGAAAATAAATAGTTAAAATAAACGTCGGATAGATTAGTATGTACTCGGCTTCTGACGGCAGGTTTTTCCCCCTTCAGGGGTTTTTTCCTGAGCCGTACCTTATGGTCTCTTTTTCGCGGCTTTGATGCGATGGAGAGACCATTTGGGGTGAATACCAGAATTCGAAAGATTAGAACGCGAAAGGATGTAGGTATTGTAATGGCTTAAAGGCCTTCGGCCTAGCCACATAGGATCAAGTAAGCTAATTTGTTTGTAATAATTACCTATTAAATAAAAAATAAATAAAGTATTCCTTCCCGTGTAATATAAACTATTTGCGTAGGCAAATGAGAGACAAATTTGGACTAGTCTCTATGATGACATACCCACGACAAGATCTTCTGTCGAGGAATCAAAATCCATCTTCGAAATCTGCCTCCCAATCATAACTTTGAAACGTTGGTAAAGCTGTCGAAACCAGAAAACTGCTGGTACAGATGTCAACATGAATTTTTAGCATTTAACCTATATAATTAACTGTAATGTCCACATGCGTCATAGACGCGTAGTGAATCATTGTACCTCTGAATTAGCGGACGGGTGGGCGAGCTAGGGGGTGGTCAGGCAAGCAGGCAGACGTTCAGGCGAGTGAATGAGCTGACGCACGTATAACCGCGTGCGCGAATGGGAGTGGGTGTGAGTGTGTAGGTTGGTGTGTGGCCGTGTGGGAGAGCAGGAGGGCGGGAAGGCGAGCGAGTGAGCGAGCGGGAGGGCGGGCGAGCGGGTGGGTGAGCGGGTCGGTGAGGGGGGGGCGAGCGGGTGGGCGAGCGGACGGGCGGGCGGGCGGGCGGGCGCATGCCCACGCGAGAGTGGGGACGCGTGAGCGTCTAGGCTTCCGAGCGTGTCCGCCCTTGCGAAGCGTGCGCGCGGGCGGGCCGTGATCTCTACGCGGGGGGCGCGGCTAATGGGCTTTTAGCGGCGCCTACACACCGCCCTCCCGCTCCCGGCCCCGCCCCTGACCGGGGGCGGTTTTCATGCGTTTTTTGGCCCGCGCCGCATAAATGAAAGCACTCGCGCACGCGGGCTGTCAATCGTGCTACGCCGATAGGTGGCCCTGTTATTGGGCGAACTCATTGTTGTATTGTTCGGGATGCCCACCGTTCTCTGAATCGAACTGATGGACTGAAATGAACGTGATGTCGGGGATAAACTCCGGCCAGTAGAAAATGACCTATTCTATTTGGAAAATTCATGTTGGTGCTGCCAACTAGGTGCAATAACAACATATATTTAGAAAACATTGCTCTGAATTTCGCGACACTTTTAAAGGAAAGACAGGACTATTAGAAAATGCAACGTCAAAACTTAATAGATTGTGGTTGATGTTTACATTATTTCAGAATATATGTATTTTGTACTGATGTTAGTTTTTGGGCAAATGTAAATCATCGAATGGTTTGGAAATTCTCGATAAATCTACTAGCCGTAGAAGGTGAATATTACGAGAACAGCAACCTCCCAAAGATGAGAGATATTTACTATGACTATTATTTGATGGAGAAATAATAAACAATGGTAATGTATTATTTAATATTCCTTGGTTAATTTAGCATCACGTTATGCAAAATTGTAGTAAATAATTTGCCAATATTTTGCCAATATTAGGTAGAAGATAAAAAACCCTAGAGCTATCGGTGCGGATTATTGGTTAGATTTTAACGAGAATTTCGTTAACGTTATTTGCTGGAAGGGAAATATTCAGTACACAGCTGTTTTACCATTGTTTGTGATATCTCTAAATCTTTTTCTCGGAAACTGAATAACATCCATAGAAGTATACTTCAGAGTAGTAAGTTTCCCTAATTCGTGGGATCATTCACTCTTTTCTTGCAAGTGCTTATTAGCTACGTTCTTAACGATCCTTATGTAGATTTATATGCTCTATTATTGAGAGCTACAATTAATAAATCATTTCTTGCATTGAATTATTTTTCCGAGTATTGAAAATGGATACCTTCAAGCAAGTTATCTACTTCTAAATATAAGTGGCGTATTTTCTATAATCTGTGCAGAAATGAAGTTTATGATAAAGTTCACCATTATTGTCATGGACGCGGAAAAAGTTTAGAAGAGAAAAAAACAGTGTTATGTCTCTAATTAAGTATAATATGTGTATAGAGTGTTAAAACCGATTGTAAAGATCCGAACACGTGTACAGGGCATCATGAATCATGAAACAAATGATGCAAACCAGATCATGGTACGAGTAACAAAGGGGGGCTTCCTAAGCGGATGGTGGCCATTCCGAGCCGTCGCATCGCATCGCGTGCTCCGTAAACAGCTCTTCCCTGGGGCCGGGGCTGTGCGGGGGCGGGGCGGGGCGCGGCGGGGAGGGGAGGTCGCTGTGGCGCGGGCGGGGCGGAGGCGAGCAGCCCCTCTGCGCGGGACAATAGCCCCACCCGGGGGTCCGAGGCCCATCACACATTTTTATTGGTGCGGCCGCCTGGGCCGAGCGGAGCGGAGTGCGATGGAGGTGGAGCGGGGCGAGGCTGAGAAGAGCAGGGCAGGGCAGTGCAGTGCAGAGAGGGTCAAGGCAGGGCATGGCAGATCGTGGCAGGTCGTGGCAGAGCATGGCATGGCATGGCAGGGCATGGCAGGAGGGAAGGTTATGGATGGCGGGGGGGGGTAGAGATGAGTGAGTGATGGAGCGGAGCGGGGCAGGAGAGAAATGGGGAGGGGAGGAAAAGAGCGGAGAAGCGCGGGCGGAGCTGAGAAGAGCAGGGCATGGTGGTGCTGGGCGGAGCGGGGTGAGGCGGAGCAGGGCCAAGAGGCGCGGGGAAATGCAGTGTGGTGGGTGGGTGTGGGGCGGTGCGAGAGGGTTGCGGCCACGGCCGCCGCGGGCGGCAGGTTAAGCGGAGGGTTCTGATTGAGTGCGTGGGTGGGGGCATGGGCGGCGGTCGACGGGAATCGCCGTAGGGGCGGCGAGGGGTCGTGGGGTGACAACGGTGATGCGGACGAAACCGTCCCGTGCGCTGCGGGGGTGCCCCCGATCCACCGTGAGGCTTCAACCCCGTCTCGGCTGAAAGCTTGAGGAATTTTCTTTCTGTCTTGTCTTTATTCTGTAGTTGTTCTAAGAATACGTGTCCTATCTGTTGGTTGTTGATTCTGCGATTTCTCTTGATGTCAATGGTCTTTTCTACTTATTGCTATTACTGAGAATCCTAGGTTGAGTTCTTCCACGTTGTCCACGCTGCGTCATACTCCAATTATCGGAGGGCTAAAGGTTATTTTTGTCGTACTGCGTGGACCCTGTTGAAGTTCTATAGGCTTTTGTGCTCTTAAGGTGAATTCCTGATACCTCGTTCTATGTGAAGCCTTCTCTTCCTTTTGCGCTACTCTTATCTACTATTTACTATTAGCCCTATCGCATGTTTCTACTGCCATTGGGAGTATTGCCGAGTCACCACTCATATCAGTGTAAGGAAACTTTATTGTTGCCATTAGTTTACATATTGTATAACTTAACTTCTTCATTGACATTTACCTCCACCACCACTGCTACCTGTTCGCAGAAATCGAAACTCTTCCGTCGCTTCCTCTCTGTAGCGCTGTCAATTTCCTCCAGTGCTCCACTTCTTTTTCACTTCACTTCCCAATTTTGTTACATCTACTGGCACAGCCACCTCTTTCGTTTCGGAATTTCTCTTATTAGTCGCCACCTTTTGACGTGAGTAGATGTGTTGAGGTGAGAATGGTTCTAAAACTACGAAAACAAATGCGCTTACTTTCCTCACGGCAACAATACCATCGCTGCCGCTGTTAATATGTACCCGCTCATCCTCAAGACTAATCCTCCCGACCCCAGGCCTAATTAGGAGCGGTGTCTATCATCAGCACGCTGCCGTATATTAACTGCCGCCCCATTGGATCCTCCCCCGCTTCCGTCACCAGGGTCACCCGCACCGCCTCCTGGTCCCGCGACGTGCCCCCCCCTCCTGCCCGCCGCCCACCCCCTCTTGCAGCCCTCCGCCCCTATCACTGGCCACGTCCCCTCTGCGCCCTCGGGGTGCAGCCTGGCCCGGCCGATCAGGGCGGCTGCAGCGCCGACGCCGGCCCCTTCGCTCCCAAGGCGCCCCCCCCCCCCCGACGTGCCGCCCCGCGCCACGCCTGCCCCATCGCTGCGACATTGCGGCGGAGAGAAAGGGATAATTCGTGTGATTGGACTCTATAGAGAATACAGTTGTTTTAATCGGTATCTTGTAGCCTGAGTCGTCGAATAGGTGTATTGAACTTAAGAAGTACAGTTATAATATTATATACAATTACTTTTTTACTGTGAGTATACTTCAGTATTTAAAATGTTACTCTTTCATATTCAATAAAAAATAAGTTTGTTATTGTATGAATGTATCATTTCAAATTAATACTTTTGCCGACTAGCGGTGTTCTCAGTCCCAGTCCCCGTTTTCCCATGAACAGCGTGCTAGCCTTCCGTAGTGCGATCCCAGATTCGACTCCCGGTCGGGGCAAAACTAGACCAGATGCTTTCTAATGCAATCGTTTCAAGTTATGTAGTGTGTAACGGTAGAAAAGCTCAGGCAGGCCAGGTATGTTAGATACGGTGATGGGAATACTCGCCACAGGCCTCCCTTATCTATAGGCGTGGATAATAAAAACACGGCCTAGATTTGGGAACACCGGTATCTCGCAAAGTCGGATTAAGCCGACCCCAAAATGCCAAATAATAATAATAATAATAATAATAATAATAATAATAATAATAATAATAATAATAATATGAACGAGAAATATTATAGTAATGATAATAAAAAAGCGTTGGATTTGAATGATCGAACAAGTAGTTGCCACGCCACGCAGCCTCTACATCGTCACATCCACCGCCGCTTCCATCACTTCCGTTGCCACCAGCGCGGCTGCCGCTACCGCGTCGTCCCCGTCAGCTGGCCGGTGCGCGGCGCGCTCCCCGCAGTGCTGCTGGACGCGTGCGTGCGTACACGTGTGTGCGTGCGTGCGTGCTGGCGCGTGTGGAACCGAGGGAGCGGGCGCCAGGGGAGAGCTGCAGCAGCAGCAGCGCAGCGGGGGCCGGGCAGCGACGACGCGAGGGGCGCGGCACGTTGCCGGCCGCTGCAGCAGCTACGCGTCTCCGACCCCCCACCCCCCACCCCACCCCCGCCGGGCCGCGGCTCTCTTCCGAAACCTTTTCCCCTCCCCCTCCCCCTCCCTCTCCTGCTCCTGCGCTCCTCCAGCAGAGTGGACCGTGTTAATCGACGGGATCAAGCTCCATTATGCGGAGAGCGACACACGACACGCGTTGCTGGCCTCCGCGCGGGAGGGGAATGCGATACATTTTTGTGCACGGGTGAAATGAATGAACGAATGAATGAGTGGGTTGAGAGCGGTAGTGTTTCTGTCGTCGCGCTAATTTTTACGTTTCGTGAAATACGATATAAGCGAATATTTTAGAATATTGTTAGAGAAATAATCACGACAAATCTCGGCTCAAACATGAGCAAACATGTATTTGCCACGTGCGTGATATTGGATTTCAGAAACTTCCTATGAAAAACATTTTTTCACACTTCGTATTCAGGGTACTGATTGTGCAGCAATATAGTGTGTATTTCAGATTTGTGATAACGCTTGAATATTTGCATATGGATTCAAATGTTTGTTAAATCCGTCGTGAAATATTACATGGAATATGTTTTGCCAATGTAGAGTGTTTTGTATTGCCATTCGCATACATTTAGAATACTTTGAAATATTTCAACAATTGCTAATTTGGAATTTCGCAATCAGTTGCTTTTTTATGCAAATCGCTGAGATCTTTACACATGGTATATTATGTTAGTGTTTTCTGTAATCGATAAACATTTAGTATTATCTTCATTTCGTATTTCGTCTGTATATCATTGCTCTCCTGTCCTTATTTCGTCTTCTTTGCGTGTTGGATAGTGAATATTTATTTTCATGGGGGGTTTAACATATCTTTCGGTTATCGTGAGCGTATTGTCTTAGGATAGTTTAATGTTTTTTCCCATTGTACACTGCAAGGAGAAAATGGAACAAGTGTAAAAAAATTGTCACCCTTCTCTATTGCCTTGAATGTGCTACTTCACTCCTCACCGTTCTATGACTTACGAGATAGGCGTAGAGCTCTGCAATCTGTCGAAAAGCGACCGCGCGTGTGTGTGTGGGGGGGGGGGGGCTGGCTATCTGCCACGTGGCGGTCGACCGCTTTATGTAACCGGTCGCTTCCGGTCGATCGCTGACATCCGTTCGGGCGCGGTGACCGATCACGCTCGCTTCCTACACTGCGCGCGTGCGACCGAACCTCGGCCAACTTCTCGTCTGAATGAACGCGTCTGTGGATTATGTTACAAATTCCACCATTCACGGCGATGGGTGTATATGCCTAGGTAGGCGATCACGCGCCGAAAGTCAGAAACGCGGTGGATCTTTCCGAAACTTGAACGTCTTCTATTGGCAAATATTCCTCAACCACTATATGGACCTCTGGTCTACGTCATTTCACCATTGCTTGTTAGCAAGCCATATACCAGTGAGTTAAGCCAGCGATCAAGACTCGCGCAGACTCTAAATCTGTCGCTACCGCCGCCTTCCCCATCGTGCGAACAGCGGTGACGACCGATTTACGACAAGATTGTGAGTGATATGGTTGTGAATCAGGGTGTATCGCCACCTCCAGTATGTTCCCGGCTAATTCTTCCCTTTCATTCCCTTCCCTTAGCACTTTCGCCGATCCACGCGTCGTCGTCCTTCGACCTGCGGACCCAAACCTCTCGCTGCATCTACTTCCGTGTATGACCTCCACACCTTTCGGGAGGCACCGTCGTGTCGTGTCGTGACGTATCGCGTGACGACCCGTCGGTGCCCGCATTCGCTTCCGCTCACACATCGTCGCTGACGGCGCTCGTCGTGGTGTCCGTCCCGTCACCTTGTTGTCGCCGTGAACCTCACGGAGACCACGCCGCAGAGGTCGTGCTGGGGTGGCCTCCGGCACCCTCGCCCCGCCCCCACGAGGCTACTCAGAGCTTTTGTTCTCGTCCTTCTCCTCCTCCTGCTCCACCTCCCCTCGCCCTGCTCCTACGTCGCCGTCGTTCCCTCCGCCCTTGCAGAGGCTTCGCTCCCCGCCCTCCCTGTCTTGTCGACGCCGCCGCCGACCTCTGACGCTCCGGCACGCGCCCGCCCATGAGTCATCGCCCGGAACCACCCCACTCCTCCGCCCTCTATTCCTCCGCCACGGAGTCGTCTCCGGCTCTGGCCATCAGGCCCGCTCTTCCGTCTGACCAAATTTCGCTACGCTTCTTTCTCCAACAAGCAGAGAAAGGAGGTATTTCTTGGACGAGAAACAGGCGATTTCAATTTAGCTCAGAGGCGTCATTTAGGCTTGAGGATCTTTTACATGCAAGTAAATCTACTAACATGGGACAGCCGGCTTTACTTCCCCTCCGAAGGAAGGCGTACGAAGGATTTTCTAAATATTATTATTATTATTATTATTATTATTATTATTATTATTATTATTATTATTATTCTAATTCTTCTAATTATAATAATAATAATAGTTATTATTATTATGTAAATACGGTTTTTTGGAAAATGTAAATGCCCTTTTCCTTAGTCTGGAAAGTCAATAAAACAATTTATTTCCGTACTTATATAATATTTTATTAAGTATTCTGTACTTATAATATATTTCTTGAGTAGTAAATATACTTCGATTTACTTACAGTCTGTGGATGTTTATTCAGCTGTTACGGAGTCATCCGATCGGGAGCATAAACGTTACTACTCTAATCCAATCGGAAACTTTGATTACACCGTAACAGCTGTCAACAGACCCCATGTTTAAACCGAAGCATAGTGGTCGGAATGAAGTAGCAAGTGTGTACTTCTATACGAACTAGATAATCAAAAAACTTATCATTAATATATTTGAAGCACACAAAATATTGATGTAATTCGTTTCGTCTGCAACATAAACTTTTTAAATTACTTTTTAACTTACTTTTTAAATTATTGAAAACAATTAATACTTAAATTGATTCTTCATTTTGCTCATGGAATTATCATACATCGTATGAGACCTCTTATTCTCGGGCTTGATGGATCCGTTGGTAACGTCTACCCTCCCTCTTGCCGACTCCCGGTCTCTCCACACGCGCCGAGTCAGAACGAAGAGGTCGAGCCAGCGAGCACGCTTTACAGTACAGCCCACCCTTCCCTCTGCCCGCCGCGAGATCGTGCGTCACACAGGCGGCGGCGGCGGCGGCGCCGGGGCGTCCCTACGGACCGTGACGTCAGCCCCGCCGCCCCTGATCACGCGCGTCCTCCTCCGCCGGAGGTCGCACGCGCCGCCCTTCTTCTGGCAAATTCCGCGATTAGAGGCATGGCGCGGCGCGAGGTGGCGCTCAGGGCGGGCGCAGTCGCTCATTCGCGGAGGAGGAGCGGACGCCGGCGGTCGGGCGGCGGCGCTGGCGGCGGAGGGCGGAGGCGGGGGATGGGCCCGAGAGTGGGGAGGGGGCGGAGGAGGCGGCGGCGAGGCAGTGGAGAGGAAGAGGGCAGGGGTGAAGCCGGGGTTGGAGGCGGAACTGAGAGCGGAGGTGGCAAGGACAGGTCCAGATAAGAATCATTAGGCAGGAGTAGTAATTCAGACATCGAGAATGTGTTGATTAAGCCAATACCACGTAACTCGCAACATGGCTATTTCGTTTTATATTCTTCTATATTTCCATAGTTGTGTAATGTCGAAGGAATACGTGGTGATATTTGGAGGGTAAACACGTTTTGTGAATTCCTATTACCGAAAATGTTAATTCCTCTTCTTCGTATATCTAGTGAATTACTTTTTGGGTTACGAATATAAAGAAAATCAACGTTTTCGCTGTTCTTGATACTGAACAAGTGGTTTCTCAAGACGTCTGTCTTTCGGTGGGTTTGTGATAAACACGAGTACCTAAACCGAATTGTGTTCGTCAAAAAAGGATATACACCGTTCGAGCAGGGTGATGTCCCTGCCGCTTAAATTTGAAACGGATGTTTTAATTTTTGGGGGTACATTACATGATGCTCTTACGATATTTTCGAAATATTCTCAGAATTACTCGTTGAACAGAAACGTTTTCGTTAATTTTTTCTGCTCAGATGGGACAGTAAGCCCGTTTAAATAAGAGGCATTTCTGATTTTCGGTTAAACCTAAGTTTTCGAAAAATTGCAAGCAATTTGCACATTGTAGAAACTAGACTTCTTTTTCAATGTTGTATATTCCTTAGTATTTATAGTAATTATTCGTTCGTTAATGTTAATATACTATTATTAAACACAGTATTAAATATTAGCCGCTTGAATGTAAAAATATAAATTATTTAGAATGAAGTAAATTATTTAGAATGAACTATTAGAATGAAATGACCTGTTAATGAACAGGAAAGGAAATTGCTCGAGAATTTAAAAGAAAAATGGAAGGGATTTGAAGAGATAAACTCTTCCATAAAGCGGCATCAAGGAGAATATGAGTTTCAACACTATATACGTACACGTCCTGTACTCAGGAAGAATATCAGGTAGAGAAGAACAAGAGAAAAATCAAGTTCAGAAGATGACAATGACGATGATGATAATGATGAAGAGGAAGACAAGATGATGACGTAGAGAAGACGTTAGTGATGATAATGATGAGGTAGAGAAGAAAAGGAAGAAGTGTAAGAAGAAAGAGAACTCAAGGGAACAGACGGATAATGAGGAGGAAGAGGGAAAGAAAAATATAAAAAGAGAAATCGGAGCCAGTGCTTCCCCGGAGGCAAAGGTGTGCTTCCGCGTCGTGAAGAGCCTCGGAGCGCAAGGGTGACGGGGTGCGAAGGAAGGCGGGGTGGCGCGGCGCGTCGGCTGCCGATAGGGCGGGCGGCGACGGGACGGTGGCCCCGTGAAAGTGGCTCTAATTGGGCGGGGTGGCGCTGAGTCACGCGCCGCCCTTGATGACAATTACTCGCCCTGCGCCCTGCGACGCCCTGCGCTCCCAAATGAGAGGCGGCGGGAGGGCGGGGACTGGGACCGGAACCTAGGCCGGGGACGGGGGGCGGAGGCGGAGGCGGAGGCGGCGGAGGCGGAGGCGGCGGCGACGGAGGCGAGGACGAGGGCTGCGTCCAAGCGGGAGGCAATGGGCTGTCGCAGAGAGGTCAATACGCGGTTATCCGCATCGCGTGGTGCTGTCTACTCCGTATTACGCGCGTCAAGTACACCGTAATGATGTGAGGACGTCAAATAAAATTGCTCTTGGGTTTCACGATGATCGATTTAAACGAGGTAGTCTGGGATTCTTCACGGTTTTGCTAATGAAATGTGCTGTTCGATGTTTTGGTTTCTCCGCAACAATGGTTTATTAGACGTCGAATATGAGAGTAGAACTCGAAAGGCTTGCTACTTGCAATATTACTTTTTCATTATTTTAATTATAAAATTTGTCAGCAATATATAATTTAAATTTTCAGAATTTGTCATAAATTACGATAACATTACGTTACGTTAATAACACAAAATATCAATGTAATGTACTAAAATACATCACTTATTATTCTTTTCGGATTTTCATCTGGAATTTACGAAAGACAGTATATGCAAATATTAGTTTTTCAATTCATGTTAACAAAGATACCAATATTGTTAATTTTTTGTTAATAATTGATCGTTGATATTTCAACATCAAATATATTTTCAGTAGATCTCATGGAAATAAATTACTTCTTTACATTTGCTATAATTCTAAATATTTCAATCTCAAATATATATATATATATATATATATATATATATATATATATATATATATATATATGTATAACATTTATTAAAATATTGTACTTTCAATTGCGCGGTTGCTTTTTATGACACTAATATTAATTAATATTGATAAATAATAATATTTCTCTGACATATAGGATTTTTCCCAAACCTTTGTCATAATCAAACATTAATTTTCCTTATTTTTGGTAATTTTGTTCATTATTTATCTAGTGAAACATAAAGGGCAGTGCAAAAGAAATTGCACTTTACGTTTGAACTGCTCTTTTATAATTAACGTTCAATCAGAAAAGAAGTTTGCAGATTGTATTACGGTCATCCAGAAATAAGAGCAAAGTTGTGTTTTTCTTATTACGCAGAATCGTAGAAATTGCTAATAAATCAAGTAATTATAAGATCAGATAACTACATAAATTGTACAAACATAATTATCTTCTGTTGAAAAGGAGAAAACTTTTATTCGTAGCAATCTGCTTGCCGGTAATCAGAGATTCATTGATCCTTGGAGACTCATCGTTCTCCGTGGACAGCACGGCAGCTGGGTCGGGTTTAAAGGTTAAAAAAAACAAAAACGAAAACGAGTGGCAATTACATCTAAAACCCGTATGAAATAGCTTAATGGAAGGGTATGTTCCTTGTAGTTCACCTTTTCTTACTTCCGACACAGAATTTGAAAATTCAGATCGTTTAATTATCTAAACAGCGGACTTGTTTGCAATGTGTAGTTCTTGTTATTAATACCTGGTTTTGGAGAGTTTCTTGAGCCTATTTTAATGGGAGAACGATTTCATTTAATAAATTACAAAAGGGTATTTGTTTGTTCACCAGTTTTCTGATTGCGTAAATCCTGTTCTCTTGCAGATGTATCGTAATCATTGTCTAATAAAAAAACAATAATTTTCAGCTACGAAACCCTAATGAAGTAATCAATGAAACTATCTGAAACATTGTTCCATTATATTTTGCATCATTTCTTTTGTTAAGTTGTCGCAATGTGTCACCTTCAGAAACGGAAGAACAGTTCTCTTTGCGGATGATACGAATTTTCTTTGCAATAAAGCAACCATGAAATAATACAATATCAGATATTTCAAATTGGTTCCGTAATAACAAATTAATAGTAAATTAAAAGAAAACTGTTTCAATGCAGTTTTTTAATTCTAATAAACCTCTCACTTATGTCCTGCGTCATCTCATTTTGCAGAAACTCTCTATCTCTTCTTTTGAGTCTGAACACGTCAACACCATTCTACCAGTCTCATGACGAAGTTCCTTATGTTTTCGCCATGCTTTGAACCTTGCTCTTCTCCCCGCCTGTTCCTCGCGTTCAATTTTCTCCATCAGCCTCTCTGATCCCCACATTCCCTCCCCCCTCAGTTTGTGGGCGGGACCTGCGGGAAGCCGGCTGCAGCCTCCGCCGCCTCTCCAAGGGCTTGAAGCCAAATTACCATGTATTTATTAACGGCGCCGCGGTGTAGGCCGCTCTCATAATTCTAATTACCGAAATTTAATTTCACGTAATCGTTACAAATTAGGATCAAACGCGACTCACTTTGGTGTGTCGAGAGGTGCTCGGCTGCATCCGTTCTGCATGCCCCGATGCGGTGTATTGTTCCAGGAAGAGTTCCACGAGGGATTTACGGGCGAGAGAAGTGGTCTGTCGCTTCACTCGATTCCTCCTCGAAACTGGATGTGGTTTGCGTCTTTGGAGGGAAGCGTGTTTAGTTTTCGACTAAAACACCGGCGAACTTTTTTCATTGAAATGTAAGAGGTGTCAGTACTTCTGGTTATCTAGATCTTAAAAAGCAATTGCGAGTAATATAATTTTTTTATTGTTATACATTTTGTAAGGTATAGATTGTCATTATTTTGTATTAGTATTTAACATAGGGTAATGTCCAAATTGACGTCTACACATTATATTGTGAAGAATTCAATCATCTGCCGGAAATGGATTTCTTGCGGGGCTTCACCCCGAGATGACGATAATCTCATAATGAAGTATTAAAAAAATATCTGCACAAGTACCAGACTGTGACGTTAACATTAGTTTTTTAGCTACGTAACTAGCCGGAAGGTGCCGCGTCCTAGGGACAGGTGTCAACATTTCGTCCGCCATTCGTTCGCATTTCGCCCTGAGGAAGGTCGCAGAAGGGCGGCGGAAACATTGGCATCTTTGTCTATGCGCGGCGTCTCCCGGACAGCCAAGTAGCTACTAACTCCGGGGAAGCCTACGCTCTCCATATTAGCATTTCTTAATTCAGGATTGATGTTATGAAGTTCTGTATGAAGGAGACGAAAGATTTACGAAAAATCATGTTAATTAATTAATAAAAACATTCATAAGAATATAATTGTAATGAATATTCTTTTTGGACCTTATCCGATAAATTTCAGTTCATTTTTGAGGTGAAGTGGATACTTTTCTGTTTTCTAACGCTATTGAGTGAAAAAAATTGTTTCTTAAGAATGTAACTTGGGTTTTTGTAATTTGGAAGTGATAATAAAAGAGGTACTTGTGCCTTAGAATTCATTTCATTCTTTAATTCTTTCAAAAAAGTAAAAGAAACATTTTGGAGCGTTTTCAGAAAATCTCGTTCACATATTTGTGTCACTTATATATGACTGTCACTGTATAACTCAGAATTACGTAAAAAGTGCTCGCATTTTGAAAGAAGTGTAGGATATCAATTAAAGTATTAATTGTGAACAACAGATTCCATTGAGTAAAAACCTGAAATTTAATAAGATTTTAATTTATTAAGATATAATTTTAATGAAATTTAATAAGATATAATTTTATTGGAGATGGTTGCAAAAATGTGAATATTGAAAATCGGAGCTATATCATAATTATAGGTGGAGTGATAAATGTTTCTAAAATCCATTTTGGGAAAAGTAACGAAGTATCCTAGCGTCTTGTAGAGTGCTCCCGAAAAAATTAGTTTCAATTTGCGGGACCTCGATTTTGATTATATCGTTCGCGAAACATCCAATTAGGTAAAATTCGGTATATTGTTTAGACTCTGATGGTTGTAGACGGAGGGAAACTGAACAACTACTTTATAGGCATCAGATATCTCCAAAACATACATTCAGTCAAAATATCGACATTGTTTTTGTGCTGAAATTCGTTACTTTCTGATTTTATTATGTCCTATACTAATATACGTACGTGAAAGAAAAAAGTATTAAGTTTAGAAAACAATTTACTATGCTATACTATCAAATTCAGGGTTTCAAAATACCCACAGTATTGATTAAATGTTATTGGAAAAAGTTATACTTTTAATAACAAACTTTGTATTATATTGTTCTACACCGTGTGAAGACCCTCGATCATCAGAATAGTTACTCACCGCCTGTCACACTCCGTGGTGTGTTATAAATTCTGTATTACACCAGCAGAGTACCTAGGAGAATGGGAGTAGCAAAGCTGCTCTCAAAGGCGACTAGACTGCCCTAGAGTAAGATATTTAATATTTAATGCTGTAAATAAATAAACAAAGCCACAGCTCAGCGCATGAAGTTGTGTTACGTGTTGACTGTAAAACATCTCCTGTAAATATATGAGAGAATATCAACATACAGAAGGAGCTCCTTGTCGTAAGAAGAATGAAGTTTGAACTCTTAATAAGGAAGAAAGAAAGAATGAATGATTGAGTGGAGATGAGATTTCAGCCTGAAATATGCGTACGACCTCTACTTCGCCATTTTACTTCGTATCATTTCACGTTTAAGACAATTATGTAATTATAAAGTTTTTCTTGGTTTTTATTACGTATCCATCGAAGATACTAAAACTAAAGCATTCATAGAGAAAATCGTCTAAAGAAACAAACTCGATCAGACAAAAAATCATTAAATGTATATTTTAAGCTAGGGAATTAAAAAAACACTGATATACTTGACTCCTCTATCAGTATAAAGCTTAAGATTTAATTGCCGCACTCTTTGTTGTAAAATACATAGGTGTGGATTTAATTATCCCTTTAATCAAAATTATGCACATCTCTGATTACCTGTGTCACGAAGTGATGTACACAGGATAGCAGACGAAAATGTCATAGAAGATTCAGAAATACCGTATTTTCTACATACATTATTGCCTAAAACCTATACTTGCAGGTTCTGAGTGAGAACGCGAATTCAAAATCACGTCCTCGCTTAGGACGTACTACCTTCTTAGAGTTATACAAAATCGCATTTTACAAATTGTATTATTCCAATGAACGTTAGAAAATTAAGTGAAGTGTATTGCCTCTTTAAACAGAAGGCTGAAGCTAAAACACGGGCAACGCCATATGAACTCGTCGCGTCTCTGGTGATGGAGGCTGGGGCCTTGGCTGGGAAACACAGTGCCTAGTGACGGGAACTCTATGCCAAGTGAGGTTAGGTATTCCACTCGCAGCCATCACGTCCGTTCCCGGCGGACCGCTGCGACAATGAGTTGTTGTCTGTGTTCATAGCACTTGCTCCGTAAAGTTTACACGCATCGCGCGCGCAGGGACGGGAAAGCGGGCGTGGACTGCAGCAGGAGCTCGAACAGGAGCGGGAGCAGGCCCGGCAGCGGGGACGGCAGCTGTCTGGCAAACACGCGGGCATTCTGCAGGCCTCGCGTTGTAATCCCGCTCCGCAAGTGAAACCCCGAGAGCCTGCATAAGGGTGCGTAGCCGGGCGCGAGGGCCAAGGCGAGTGCGAGTGCGAGTGCGAGTGCGAGTGCGAGTGCGAGTGCGAGTGCGAGGGCGAGGGCGAGTGCGAGTGCGAGGGCGAGGGCGAGGGCGAGGGCGAGTGCGAGGGCGAGTGCGAGGGCGAGTGCGAGGGCGAGTGCGAGTGCGAGTGCGAGTGCGAGTGCGAGTGCGAGGGCGAGTGCGAGTGCGAGTGCGAGGGCGAGTGCGAGGGCGAGTGCGAGTGCGAGTGCGAGTGCGAGGGCGAGTGCGAGTGCGAGTGCGAGTGCGAGGGCGAGTGCGAGGGCGAGTGCGAGGGCGAGTGCGAGTGCGAGTGCGAGGGCGAGTGCGAGGGCGAGTGCGAGGGCGAGTGCGAGGGCGAGGGCGAGTGCGAGTGCGAGTGCGAGTGCGAGTGCGAGTGCGAGGGCGAGTGCGAGGGCGAGTGCGAGGGCGAGTGCGAGGGCGAGTGCGAGGGCGAGTGCGAGGGCGAGTGCGAGGGCGAGTGCGAGGGCGAGTGCGAGGGCGAGTGCGAGGGCGAGTGCGAGGGCGAGTGCGAGGGCGAGTGCGAGGGCGAGTGCGAGGGCGAGTGCGAGGGCGAGTGCGAGGGCGAGTGCGAGGGCGAGTGCGAGGGCGAGTGCGAGGGCGAGTGCGAGGGCGAGTGCGAGGGCGAGTGCGAGGGCGAGTGCGAGGGCGAGTGCGAGGGCGAGTGCGAGGGCGAGTGCGAGGGCGAGTGCGAGGGCGAGTGCGAGGGCGAGTGCGAGGGCGAGTGCGAGGGCGAGTGCGAGGGCGAGTGCGAGGGCGAGTGCGAGGGCGAGTGCGAGGGCGAGGGCGAGTGCGAGGGCGAGTGCGAGGGCGAGTGCGAGGGCGAGGGCGAGTGCGAGGGCGAGGGCGAGGGCGAGTGCGAGGGCGAGGGCGAGGGCGAGGGCGAGGGCGAGGGCGAGGGCGAGTGCGAGGGCGAGGGCGAGGGCGAGTGCGAGGGCGAGTGCGAGGGCGAGTGCGAGGGCGAGTGCGAGGGCGAGTGCGAGGGCGAGTGCGAGGGCGAGTGCGAGGGCGAGTGCGAGGGCGAGTGCGAGGGCGAGTGCGAGGGCGAGTGCGAGGGCGAGTGCGAGGGCGAGTGCGAGGGCGAGTGCGAGGGCGAGTGCGAGGGCGAGTGCGAGGGCGAGTGCGAGGGCGAGTGCGAGGGCGAGTGCGAGGGCGAGTGCGAGGGCGAGTGCGAGGGCGAGTGCGAGGGCGAGTGCGAGGGCGAGTGCGAGGGCGAGGGCGAGTGCGAGGGCGAGGGCGAGTGCGAGGGCGAGGGCGAGTGCGAGGGCGAGGGCGAGTGCGAGGGCGAGGGCGAGGGCGAGGGCGAGGGCGAGGGCGAGGGCGAGGGCGAGGGCGAGGGCGAGGGCGAGGGCGAGGGCGAGGGCGAGGGCGAGTGCCAGGGCGAGTGCGAGGGCGAGGGCGAGGGTGAGTGATCTATAATACACCAGAAATATCAGAGATTCACTGAATTTAAGTTATAAGTATGTTGTCACTGTGTTTATTATTGCCACGTACGATCATTATGTACGACAATTGACGGGACGTCTTTTTCAAAGGAAGTAAATCAAAGACGAACAACTAATCTACTTTGGAGAGCGGACCTGCAATATTGCATTTCGTTGCGATCCAAGTTCAACTGCAAACGTGTACACATTCATCATCTCTCATACGTTTACCTTTAATCGCCCCGAAATTATTTCAGTTCATTGTTATTCACCTTCAATAAACTTCGCTGTTGCCCTTCTCATTCCTGAGAATGTCACCATCAAATTCATTTTTATTTCACTTTTTTTAATTTCCTCCCTAGTTTCCTCCTACGCTTTGCTTTCGTCTGGATATAACTACCGAATTTTTCTGAGGTACTAGATTCCATTTTCACACTAATATTTCTTTCCCTCGTCGCCTTTGCTGCAATCTTCTTTGCCGTCCTCATCCTGAGCGTTCTCAACCCTCTCCTCGCCGACCTCTCCGTCCTCGTCATCGTGAACTGTCGGGGTGCCCCCCCCCCCCCCCCCACGGCGTGCAGCGCGAGTCGTTTGGTTATCTTCTCGGCCGTCCACGCCTTCTCAAGCGCCACACAAAAAGCAATGCGCTTATCAAACTTCCGCACTTTTTATTTCCGGTTTCACAAGTTTCATGTTATATATGGCTCCATTTTTTCACCCATTACGTTTTTTACCACTTTTAATTAAAAAGCACGAGCAAATTACATGCTCTAATTACGAGGTGCAGTAGTTCGGTGGCGGAGGCGGATTGCCGGGTAAGAATCCGGCGTGGTCTGGTGGTGGCGGTGGCCGGGGCCGGGCGAGGGGCGGGCAGGGGACGAGCGGCCGGTCAGCGTGCGGGGACGCCAGGCTGCGGTGGAGGGCGGAGGAAGGGGCAAAGGAAGAGGAAGAAGTGCCTGGGGTGAGAACGCAGTGTGGAGAACGAAAGGGAAGATAGCGAGGGAAAATATTGCACGAGGCCGTGAAAGGCTCGGAGACCGAGGATGTACCTACGCGTGTGGGAAAGGCTGAACAAGATGAGATGTGGAGAACCGAGAGAGGAATAATAGCGTGGGGAGAAGAAGGAAAAAATGGAATACGGAGGGGTATTAGGAGTTGGCAAAGACTTGGTGTATAAACATTTGAAGCGGGCGGAGATAGGGTTTATGGAGAGAAAGGGAAACAACGAGAGGTGAGAGGGAGGCGAGGGAGACAGATAGGCTTAAGGGAAGGAGACTGGGAGAGGGAGACAAAGGGCGAGACGGTGACGATTAGACATCTCTGGCTATGGTAGGAAGAGAGGGTAGTGACGCGAGAAGAGCTAGTGAAGCGGTGAGTTCAGCAAGGGCGTATGGGCTGAGAAAGAAAGAAAGAAAGAGAGAAGTTGAAGAGAGGGCAATGGAAGCTGCAACGTGTGCGGGCGGAGCCAGGAGGAGGTACTGGCGCGTGCACGGCGGCGAGAGCGTTCTCGCGTCCACTGTATTACGGCGTAAAAGCGTCGGCGGCGGGGCGTGGGCGGCGGCATCACCCAAGCTAGCCCGAGCCCTCTCGGTAATTACGTCGGGGCCTGCGGCCGTCTGTTCGGCGGCGTGCGGCCGGCTGGAGGGCCGGCGGGCCGGGCCCCGCGGTGCGTGGCGGCGCAGTGAAAGGCTCCGGCTCGGGGTAATACCCACCGGCGCCCGTAGCCCTCCGTCGCTGACCCTCGGACGCCGCGCCGCGGCAAATGCTGGGGGCCAGCGCGTGCGCCGGTGGGGGCCTCGTCGTCTGTGGACGACGCAGGTGGCGCTGACGGTTACGGGTGTGACCGTGCGGGGCGGGAACAAGAGCGATGCAGCCGCGGGGAAAAATCTCGTCACCGCCACTCCTTGCTGATTTAAAACCGTTCGTATCGCGGATTGGTTTGTCGAAAATAATTATGTAAGTAATAACGCACCGAGGTTTGTAATTGCAATCGTCTCATTCGAAACGTTCAGTTTCTGCGATTGCGGTGCGCTCTGGAAATTAGCACAAAATTCCTGGGCCCAGAAGACTTGCATTGTTAGTTTACCTCATCCATTTCACTAGTTTCAAAATGAACTAGCAGAGCTGTAATTGGTTCTTTGCAGTAACATTTATAAAATATCTCTCAGACAAAGGGGCTATTTCCTGTTCAGAACTGCGTACTTTCTTATCCCAAAATGGGCATGCGATAAACTCTCGTGAATTGTTTAAGTTTCTCACAAGGAATGTAAACATTAATAAATATTATTTATTTTAACTTTTAAACTCCACGTTGATAGTCGTGAATCGTGGGTGAGGTACAAAGTTTATACCGGAAAAAATATTAAAAAAGCCCTACAATTGTGGAACCATACGAGTGTGTAATAGGTTTGAGACAAACAAACTGTGGCGTCATATCTGTCGCCAGTACAAACGCACTATTGTAGCCATTTGGACAGCCCTGGCGGAAGTGACGCGGGGCTGCACATAGGAATGCGGGTCGTGGGTGCAGGTTTGGAAACCCCGGCGGTCACTGCGGGTGACGCGCTTCCGTCAACCTGCCACAGGCTATATAAGCAGAATCCGACTTGAGAGCGGTCTTCTATTCTTGTGAGTCTTCAGGTGAGCGTGTCGGTAGGGCGTCGTGAGGGTTGTGCGCGGCGTTGCATTGTAATGCATAGGCTACCGAGGCGGGGAATCGAAGCCGGCGTGCTACGTCGTGACAGCAGGTGCGGCATACTCATATGTATGTTCGCGTAAGGTACTGGTGCATCACACCGGGGATGGTAATTAATTATCGGGCCAGCGGTGGTGGTAACCAGGGAAGTTCCTTCTTGTAACGGTTAACTTCAATTGTAAATATTGTATATAGTGTTTTGGTGTTGGAGTATCTTTCTTCTATTAAATGCTAAATATTTACAAGCCGTTCACGTCTGTATTTATTTGCCCCGGCAAAGACGCCACAGACGTAGGAGGAATAGAATGGTGGCAGCGGTTAAAGAACTACCACGCACGTAGAATAGTGCCAGCGGTTAACGAACTACCACGCACGTAGAATAGTGCCAGCGGTTATCGAACTACCACGCACGTAGAATAGTGCCAGCGGTAAACGAACTACCACGCACGTGTAGTGTAAGCAGCGGTTTAGGAACTACCACGCACGTGTAGTGTATGCAGCGGATCACGAACTACCACGTAGGTGTAAAATGGTGGCAGCAGTTCAAGAACTACCACGTAGTATAGTGTAGGCAGCAGTTCTGGAACTACCACGCAAGTGTAGTGTATGTAGCGGTTCAAGTACGCAGTTTATGGTTAGTAAACGACCACGCAGTTGTGTATGTGCGGTGTTTGTCTGTGGTAGGCAGCATCACACGGAAGCACGCCAGGAACGGCAGGTAGATAATTACGCCAGTAAGGGGCTTCATCCGTCCATGGGTAATTAGTGAGCGTAGGAGGAATAGAATTCTGCGTTTCACGTTCAAGGTTCGGTCGGCAGTGTAGCAACAGCTATAGAAACGAACAAAACACCCAGCAGGTAGGGCGCTTAGTACCAGCGGGACAGTCAGCCAGAACAGCGGATCGTGTACGCGGAAGTGAAAGTATATTTGGCCGCAGGTATCCGCCGGAGAAAGTTTAAATAGTGGGCGAGCGAGCAAAGCTCAGCCAGGGAACAGTTTCGACGTAAATATATTCATAGTGCGCGAAACAAGTAAAACGCGAACGAAAACGTGCGAGTACATCGGCGGGGCGAACTTCAAGCAGAAGGACGGGAAGGAAGGAAGGACGGGAAGGAAGGAAGAGTTGCAGCCGATCCATCCATCTCATCACGACATCCGCCAGCGCCGAACGTGCACGCATAAGCAGCAGGAAGCAGCCACGTGCAAGCAGTGGAAGATAAGGGTAAGTGTGTTCTTTTGCAACGCGTAGGGCACTGGTTGAAAGCAATGGCGCATTTACTGAAATTTCGAAAGGAGGGAATGATCCGAATCGCCAGGGATTTAGGAATAGAATTAGATGGATCGGAAACGAATCCGACTTTAAAGAAATTGATAGTAGAGCATGAGGATTATTCCGTTGAATTAACAGAGGAATTGGGGCAACAGCACGAAAGAGATAGGAAGGATAGAATGCTGGCAGAGGAAAGAGATAGGGAAGATAGGAGAATATTAGAAGAAAGGCAGGAGAGAGATAAAGAAAGGGAATATCAATTAGAACTTGCGAGAGCGCAGAATGCCCAGACGGGCGAAACAAATTCGGAGATTCGTTCGGAAGCGCGCTCGGAACACGCGAGAGAATATATTAGAATAGGCCAAATAATTGGTAGGTTTAAAGGAGAGCAGGACGATATCACTTCTTATCTGAGCGCGTTTGAAAGCCAGTGCAGGCAATTGAAAATCTGCGAAGAAGATTGGGTTGTGAATTTGATAGGATTACTACCGCATAATGTTAACACATGGCTTACTTTAGACGAACAGGAAGAAGCGTTAGATTATGCGGAGCTGAAATTGAAATTATTAGAACTGTACCGGTTTGATGCCGAGAAATTCCGGCAGTTATTTAGGAAACATAGCAAAAACGGAGCGACTTGGAGCATATTCGCGAGGGAATTGTTAAACTATGCCAGAGAGTGGGTAGCGGGACTTAAAATAAACACATTCGAGGGTTTATTGAATTTGATCGTAGCCGATCAAATGAAGCATAAAGTTCCGGGGGATATGCGGGAACATTTCGTGGATAAATGGGCCGAATTTGCGAATCCGCTTGAGTTCGCGAAAAGATTAGATGCGTACGAGAATGCGCGGCAAGGGTGGAAGAAGCCACAGTTACCATCTTTCCGGCCGGAAAGAACATTCCGGAAAGAACAAGGAAACAACAGGGCACCTGTTGCTCCTCACGTGGCCCCCAAGTCGGCAGGAAGTACTAATGGATTAGAGAAACATAGCGCGAAGAAGGAATTCGAGGCACCTTATGTCCGCAAGTGTTACGAATGTCAGTCAACAACGCACTTGATTAAGAACTGTCCGCGGAAACAGGGCAATCAAGTAAATCACGTATGTGAGCCCGAGGCAAGGGAATTCCTGAGGCAGCACATTGTGACAGGGACCGTGAATGAGCAGCCGACTGAGATCTTAAGAGACACGGGCGCGTCATTTGATCTAGTATCCGCAAATTTAGTCACAGATCGTGATTATACGGGCGAATCGGTCTGGATCAAACAGCCACTTCATTCGACTGCCATTAATTTGCCGGTGGCGGAAATTCGCCTAAATTCGGAATTAGGTAATGTAATCACTAGGGCCGCTATAGTGCCGAAGGAAAACGAACTTAGTTATTATCTATTAAGTAACAGAACGTATCAACTTCTGCAGGATAGTAAACAGGGCTTTGTAGAAAAACAAACTGTGAACATGGGTATGACGCGCAGTAAGGCTACGGCAGAAGGCAGAACAAAGGCAGATGATTCGGGGAACTCGCAGGTAAAATTGCCGGAGGCGGAGGGCGACCGGACAGAAAAGCCGGGCGAAGACGAGCATGAGCCGTCGGAGGAATTCCCGGAATTCTGTCTATTAGCAGACGGAGAAGAATTAGAATGGGCTGTGCCGATCGCTGAAATGTTGAAGGAAAATACGGAACAATTCAGCGCGGCGCAGAAGGGAGATGAGAGTGTAAATACTTTGGTTGAAAAGTATAAGGATGTAAGAGCAGAATCGGAAAGAGAAACATATTTTGATAAGAATTCATTATTATTTAAGGAACCAGAACAAATAGGTGAAATTATAGAGGACGGAATAGAGAAATACGCATTAAAATTAGAACCGGAGGAATTTGATGTAGAGGCAATGCTCGCGGGCACAGAAATGGAGCCGGAAGGAAGTGAAAGGCTGAGAGAACTTGTAATTGAGTTTAGGGACATCTTTTCTGATAGGCCCGGGCTCACAAAGAACGTTCAGATGGACATTGAATTGCTGGACGAAAATGCTAGGGTGAGGAGCGCTCCGTATCGCACGTCACATCGCCAAACAAAAATCCTCCAGGAAGAAATCGCGAAAATGCTAAGGGATGGTATCATCGAGCCTTCAGATTCGGATTTCACATCCCCTATGATTTTGGTGGAAGCACCCGGAAAAAAACCCAGGCCATGTATTGACTACCGCAAGTTAAATCAGGTTATTCGTACGGAATATTTTCCGCTTCCGA
The DNA here is from genome assembly GCA_038098605.1 of Gryllus longicercus. NCBI lineage: Eukaryota > Metazoa > Arthropoda > Insecta > Orthoptera > Gryllidae > Gryllus > Gryllus longicercus. The sequence goes on from JAZDUA010000275.1 coordinate 99,210, forward strand.
GTTTAGCCGAGCGAATTGAAACAGTTGCGAGGGCCAAAATCATAACCACAACTGACTTATGTAAAGGATTTTGGCAGATCCAAATGAGCGAGCGCGCACAACGGTATGCCACCTTTACGACGAAATTCGGGTCTTATAAACCCCTCAGGATGCCTTTCGGCATCAAAAATGCACCATATGTTTGCAGCAAGCTTATGGAGGCACTACTGAAAGATTGCGCGGAGTTCGCCGTCCCATATATGGATGACATTGCAATCTTTAGCGACAACTGGGATGATCACTGCAAACATCTCAGAATCGTATTCCAAAACTTACGTGAGGCCAATTTACGCGTGCAACCGGCAAAATGTAAGTTCGCTAGGAAATCGGTTACGTTCTTAGGATACGAGATTGGTAGTGGTCTGATGAGACCAAATGAAGCCAAAGTGCAAGTAATAAAGGAATATCCACGGCCTACGACAAAAAAGGAAATCCGGAAATTTATAGGTCTGATATCATATTATAAACGGTTCATCAGAAATTTCTCGGAGAAATCAGCGGCGCTCACTGATCTATTGAGGGGAACACATAGGCAAGGCAAAATCCGGTGGTCGGAAGAGTGCGAAAACTCGTTTGTACAGCTTCGCGACGCACTGTGTCAGGGGGCAGTCACACATGCACCTGATTTTAGTAAGCCATTTTTACTGCAATGTGATGCGGCACTTAGGGGAGCAGCCATTGTGTTATCACAGTTAGATCAGGAAGGAAATGAAAATCCGATTCTTTTTCTTAGTAAAAAATTCTCAGACGGGGAATTAAAATGGAGCACCACGGAGAAAGAGTGTGCGGCTTTAATTTGGGGTTTGGGGAAGTTGCGTTACTATTTAGACGGTAATGTTTTGCTAAAGATAGAAACGGATCATAACCCGTTAGTCTGGTTACAACAGAATGCTGGGAATAATCCTAGATTGCTTAGGTGGTCTTTGGCGATTCAGCATTACAACATTATCATAAGCCATAGGAAAGGGATATTAAACGTAAATGCTGATATTCTCAGTAGGGTGTTTGAAAATGAGCGCCAGACAGTGTCCGAAGTTGCAGAGGGGCACACTGCACCCGGCAATGCCGATACGTGTGCGCCGAAAACACTGGAACACAGTGCAAAACAAATAGTGCAAGAAGAATGATGTATAAGTGAATGTGATGTTTGTTGTGTTGTGTCAAGATTGAGTAAACTTTCCCAAGAAGCCTTCGAAAGAATAGTTTCCAGCAAATATCATGAACTTTTGTATTCATTTATATTCATTCTGGCAAGAAGAAAAACTTTGTACAATCCTTCAAGAGAGAAATGTAAAAATTGTTTATTTGTTTCATTTTAAGTGTATCACTGTATGTGGTTTTAAATGTAAAACAGGATAAATGTTAGTTTATTGTTGTTTTTTTTTGTGCTTTTATCAATGTATAGGGTTTTGTAATTCAGTGTGTCAGTTGTGTGTATAGAACTGTATATGATTTTGAATGTTTTGATGTAATGTTTGTGGCTATATTGGTGATATTGTATGTGTCATTTTGGTAGTGAGTGTATTGTACAAAATTAATTTAATTCAAGAATTTGGTTGTAAAAGGAAAAGGAACATATTATGGTTATTAGAGGTTACCACACCAGGCTGAAAATTCGTAACAATGCATAAGAGGGACCGACCGTACGGCAAGATTTTTAATATTTCAAGTACAATGTACAATGTAGAGTAAAAATATGTCAATGGGGTAGGTTAGTAGGGCATTCTCTGTTTGTTCTTTATCTGTGTAAATTAGCCAGGTCAGGCGCAGTTGTATATAATGTGAGCCGATCGGCCTAGGACTTTCACACTTGTGGAATTTTCCTTCTGTGTTGATTGCAACTGCGACGAAAATTCCCGGGGGGGTATAGAGGAGTTTGTGGCGTCATATCTGTCGCCAGTACAAACGCACTATTGTAGCCATTTGGACAGCCCTGGCGGAAGTGACGCGGGGCTGCACATAGGAATGCGGGTCGTGGGTGCAGGTTTGGAAACCCCGGCGGTCACTGCGGGTGACGCGCTTCCGTCAACCTGCCACAGGCTATATAAGCAGAATCCGACTTGAGAGCGGTCTTCTATTCTTGTGAGTCTTCAGGTGAGCGTGTCGGTAGGGCGTCGTGAGGGTTGTGCGCGGCGTTGCATTGTAATGCATAGGCTACCGAGGCGGGGAATCGAAGCCGGCGTGCTACGTCGTGACAGCAGGTGCGGCATACTCATATGTATGTTCGCGTAAGGTACTGGTGCATCACACCGGGGATGGTAATTAATTATCGGGCCAGCGGTGGTGGTAACCAGGGAAGTTCCTTCTTGTAACGGTTAACTTCAATTGTAAATATTGTATATAGTGTTTTGGTGTTGGAGTATCTTTCTTCTATTAAATGCTAAATATTTACAAGCCGTTCACGTCTGTATTTATTTGCCCCGGCAAAGACGCCACAAAACCAAAGATTGTTTATCTCATTGTTTTGTGCAAGTTGAGTCCATTACTCAGACAATTTGAACAGAGGATTTTGTGTGTAGGGTTGCAATTGGCAACTAGTTCTCTGGTTGTTGGTGATGATATTTCTTATTTTCATTATATAAATTTTCTAGTACGTCATTCAAAGTCAGTTTCATAAAATTAATTGATATACTTCCACATTATTTTTAAATATGAAACTGAAATAAAACACTAGTTTGAAATAATATTCTGGGGGAAAAAGCCATTTCATTTAAAATTTCACTCTGTATATTTCGCCAATTAGTAAATTACTCCACAGGAATCAATTGGCTTCGAAGCAACCCTAAACACATGTATTAAAGAGATCTGATGGCAGTAATTTTAGTTAGATTAGTCAGTATATACCTGCTTCATATCGCATTAATTTTTCGTTTCGTATCTTTTTTTCGTTTTCTTAGTTTTAATACTTTTCTTGATAATAGATTAAATAAAATATTATAAATGTCTAGAAGTATGCTGTAACTTTGTGTCGAGTATGGGGGATTACTTGGTTCACAGGTGTGACTAGTTTGGCCATGTTACCGTCTTAAAATATATCCCCACTTTTCCGAGGAAAACATTCAAAAAGAAGCCCGAAGCTTTACTCTCTGGTGTTCTATCGCAGCATGCTGGATAAGACTAATTCGAAATGAAATATATTCCCCTCAATAACAAGACTATCAAATCTGCATGTTGCACATAATGCACTAATTCAATTCTGCGAGACAGTACTGAAAATTAATTCCGATTCCGATAGTAATCACAACCACTTAAGCGCGAGACCTACGAGCTGTCACTTCCCTAGTAATGAATGAGAGTTTGATTTAAACCGATCAGGATTATTGATCTACCCTCTGAGATCAGGGAAATTTGCGAGACATTCAACAATTGCAGGTTCACTTGAGTGTCGCAGTTCATCGCGGCCAATCCCCTATGTTGAGCACAATCTAAGCCTGTCTCCGGCGACATGTATGGGCACGTATGTAAACTCCGCTCTGCGTTTATCCCTGCCGTAAGCCAAGCTGTTACATTTATGTAAATGTGATCCACAATCTGTTGACCGGACGTGCTCCGAAGGAAGATGCCACTCGGGTCGCTCCAGTACAACATTGTCAACTGATAATTTAAAAAATTAGAAGATGCTGAACCGTAATAAAATAATATCCATCTGTTCTTCAAAAATCGTCAAGAAAAGGACCTGTTTGTAAAGTCTAATTTATTGAAAGGTTTTGAAAATTCAGTTTGTTCTATCAAAATTTAAATATCATAAAATGAGAATTTCATATAAAAAGGTCTGTTAATAAGAATTGGGTAGATGATCAACTTATCCGTGAATTGTTATAATTGTACAGAACTTTATTACTAAACGTTATTTTTCAATGAAAATACAATTAGAGAATCTGGTTGTGAAGACGTGGTCTAATTAATCATGAGAGATGATATCCTGTTATCAAATTAAATAGCTCAGAAATTTACTAATCCTTTTCATCTATCATCACATATAACTGTGTTATTACGTATAACAAAAAAATGGCGCAGCACCCCTTACCGTAAGGTCTCCAAAGGCCCCCATCAGAAGAAGTATACACTAACAGCCACTTTCTTCTCTTTCCATCCGCTAAGCACTCCCCTCTCTAGCTCTCACCCGCAGCCCTTCCTTTGGCTGCTCAGTGGCCCGCCACTGGCCCCTTCACCGCCCCTCCGCCGCCCTGGCCGCCAAGACGCCCATGGAAATCGCTTTATGAGCGCCGGGGGCCGCGCCTCTGGCTCCGCGGGTGGTGAGTAAATATTTACCAGATCCGCTTTGTGCCGGGAAGGCGCTGCCGCCCTCGTCTGCACCCTGCCCCCGCCCCGCCCCGCCCCCGCCCCCGCCGCCGCTTCTGCCGTTTCCCCTGTTCCACCGGCCCCCGCAGCTCCGCCCAGAGTTACCATCTCCTCACTCTCCGTGCCAGCTCCGCCCCCTCGCGCCTCGTCTCCGCCGGTTCCCCGCCTTCGCGGCCGCCCCGCCCTCTGTTCCTGCACTCTTCCTCCACCCGCTTCCCCGACCCCGCCACCCTCGACCTCGCCAGCCCCGCTCCCGGCAACCTTCTCACCGCTATTCGCGCCACTAGCCGAGCTTTCCCCGTTTTCCTCCATCCCCGCCTCCTCCGAATCCGCCTGCTCAGCCCCGCCCCCTACTCCTCCAACGCCCTGGCTCTTCTCTTTGCCAGTTTTTATTTAGGCGAAAGGAAGCCGCGGCGGCGTCGACGACGGCGGCGGCGGCGACGATGACGATGCCGGTGGTGGGGAACGCGGTGGCGGGGGCGTCTCTCTTAATTCAACCGCCTCCGTCCGCCGTCTTTTCTTCCGTCCTCGCCACCGCCGCCACCTCCCAGACCTCTTCCACCGCCTCCTGTGCGGTCTGAGTCGCCGCCCCCGCCGCTGCCACCGCCGCTGCCACCGCCGTCGCTCGGAACGCGATCGTATTTGCAAAAGTTGGCTGAACAGGCGGCGGGGCGGGGGCGGGGGCGGGGGCGGGATGGGGGCGGGAGCGGGGTTCCCCGCCTCCGGACGCTGTTTGAGTTGCGGAGAGGTGCAACCGCTTGCCGAGCGGTACCGCCCGGCAGCGGTGGCGCGGGAGAGATCCCGGCGAAGCGGGCGGCGGAAGCCGAGCGGTATCGGAACGGCGAAGGACCGCCGAGGGCGGGGCAGCAGGGCGCCACGTCGGAAGTCGCGAACTGCCGTCTCCGCTCTCGGAAGAGCTTTCGCTACACATCTCGTTTCCCGCCCTGCACGTCTCTCGCCTCAACCGCCATTCCGGGCGTTCAGGTCAGCCGGAAAGTACACATGCTGTGAGCATTTACTCTCTCGGCGTACCCCGACTGTCGAAGCTTTTAGGTGGAACAGTTTTGTACGGAAGCACCTGCGAGGGGGCGGAGGCGTTCGTGAGGATTGGATGGTATCATCCGCGCGTGCCTACAACTGCGCCCATGTCTCTCTTCTCTCGTTTCTATTTTTACAATATTCGTCCCTCAACGCGGCTGATATAGCTCAGTGACAAACTCAGTTTCTGCTGCAGCGTTGCTGACTGTGATGCTGATCGTACATTTGGTGTTCCGACGTTGGCGGTTTTTCGGCACTAGCGGCACGACTAGTGTGAATTCACTCACTGTCAGGAGGAGAATTCTAGCGATCGACTGTTTTGATAGTTAGTTTGCCGTGGATTCTCCGATTAATATCAAGCGAATGCCGGAGCAGTACCCTAACAAATGGTCTCCTATCGCGCAGATCTTCCTTTCCTCATTCTTGCCTCATTCTCTACCCCTACACACACATACACACACACATTTTCATGTCTACACTCTCACACATGCCAGAGGACCATTCAGGAGTTGAGCCCCGCCTTGCAGGGTCAGAAACGATACCTGGAGCAGAAACCTCGCGAACTGACATTTAGTTGGGCGCCGAATCTCAAGTTCCAGCGGATATAAAACACCGCATCCTCTGGAATTTTAACATCCACAACACTCACGGGACTAAATGTAATGATTAAAATGCCACTAAAATGGAAACACTAAATATTCATTGACTCCATTTTTATACCTCCAGTATTTTGGGGGCAATATATTTCGAGCTCGAACTCTTCATAGGCAATTTCATCATTACATTCGCATAATAGCTACGTCTTACCGTGATAGCTTTCCCACACGTATTGCGAAACGGGTATCCCTACCTTACCCTTTCACCATTGCTATATTTTTAGTTATGTGATGGTCTGTCATCGTATTTGATCTAAATTGTATATTCGACATCGCAGACTCCGTTGAACCACAACTAGTTGGTTATCTATGTCGGTAGTGTGGCGTCGTTAATACGAGGGCCAGAACCGTTACGTCGGTGAAAGTGCGCTGCGGGGGAGGAAGGGATTGAGCCTGAACTTCCCAGATTTTGCGCTCTGGCAGTTGACGCAGACAGCGTGGCAGAGCCAAACCTAACCTTAGGCTGTAAACTCCTAGGAAGCTGGCTAGCGAGCCTCGCTTGCCGACAGCAGGCGAGCCTACCTGGAAATCTTGTGTGGTGGGGGTGTAGCCCCCTCCTAAGATGCTGGCTAGCGAGCCCTCGCTTGCCGACAGCAGGCGAGCCTATCTAGGGAATTTGTGTGGTGGGGGTGTAGGCTCCAAGTATTTAACGCGGCGCCATCTGCGCCCGCGTTCTCATTCTGTTTACATCAGAGAGCCTAGTACGAGTAGGTACAGGGAGCGTAGGAGTGTGGGCGAGATGTCCGGAGTGTAAGGGCCAGACGATCTCGGGTGCTGTAGGCACGCGGTCCGCCGCGACCGGTTTAAATTTTGGCGTTAGGCCATGTGACGGTGATAGTCACGGGACGGAAGTCCGACAGCTCGCATCACGTGTGGCTTTTTTTCTGCAGTAAAGCAGGGTACTGGAAAGAAAAGGTTGCCGGAGTGTTTTAATTTAGCAATTTATTGTAACTAGTCTGTAACTTTTCAATATACTATTTTTATTTTTGTTATTTGAATTTATTCTCATTTCACTACGTCACAGTAGCTCTCTAGTGAAGAGTTTGGCCTCCGCAGCGCTGCTCCTCGTCCTTCCCAGTACTCTAGCAGAGTGTACTACACCAATATTGTAACTGACTTCTTACCATCGTCACCTTTCCATTACCTTCCCTAACGACTTCACTGTACTACCCCCACCGCTTTATTGTCAGCGACATTTCATTTTCACCGATATTTCGACACAGCACTTTCCGTGAATCACATTTTTTCCCTCAGTCCTTGCTATGCACGTAGTTTTCGGGTCTTGGGGCCGCCTATTCTGCAATGCACCCCCTCCTTAGCAAATCTCCACTCTTCATCACTTAAGTGTGAGGGGCGACATGTGATGTAGAGGTCAGGCCCATCACTTTATACTTCTGGGTACCACCTCACGTCCTGGTCGCTCCATGAGCAATTTGCGAAACGGGTATACTGCAGATTTTATCTGGATCCCCTACTCCGTGCCTTGAATTCCACCAAATATCCATCAACATCGATCATTAACATTTCGATTGCCACTCCTTCAATTAATCTCGTATTTATTTCGGGATTTAAAAATCTTCCTAGCGGTGCTTCCTTCCACTGTAAGACTGCTTGGGAACAACCATCTCTTTTCGTCTCCCCCGTAATCAATCCATAAGATAAATAAGTACATCCAGTTCCTTCAAAACTCATCATCGCCATCGTCAGCCGTATTCCATTTCTTCGATACTTAGACATCGTATGTTTTCCTTCGTATCACGACCTTTAGCTCTCGCTGGCGCTGGGGGCAGTTCTCGGTCGGTCTTGGAGAGCGCTTGCATCCCCTCCTCTACAAAGCGCTCCCTCCCTCTTCTGCCCTCCTTGCGGGGCGCCCTCCTTCCCCCCCTCCCGATCGCCCCCGCGCCGCCGCGGCCCACGTCGCCCTTAAACTGTTTCGCTGATTTATGTCGACGCTCCGGCGGGAGGTAGCACCGAAGCAAAAAGCGACGCGGTAGCAGAGAAAAGACATCTCAATTCTAACAAAAGCGGGAAAATAAAAAAAATCTGAAAATAGACAGGAAAAAATACAATACGATAGAAAAGTTTGGTTCAGATACCGGGAGCGCGGGACCTCCGGCGCGCCCAAGTTGAAGGCGGAACGGGCAAGAGGAACGACTACTGGGACATGTTGGCGATGAAGGGTGTATAAACTCGGATGGGATGCCCGAATGGGGGTGTGAGAGTGAAGAGTGGTGAACGGCAGTCGAAAAGGAAAGGTGAAACGCAATGGTTCCACAGGTTTATCTCTCTGTTTCGTCCGGTTGCCACGCTTTCTTTATCTTCACGTGACAATAAAAGAAACTTGTGGACAAATGTAGATATGTATACTATGTATACTGAATAAATTCTTGGTATATTAATTTTGAATATCTGAGAAGTGATAAATGACTACTCAAAATCATCCATTTTCTTACTTTTTTACGTGCATTGCAATTGAAGGCAACTTGTTATAAACACATATTCACCTTCTTAAACGTTTTTGGAATACATATGTGAAATTTAATATTTGAAAAAAATTGATGTATACTTCAACCTCTTTGATTCGTAATGCTCGCATGTGTAATTTGCATTATACATTTTTTCAGTTTCATGTCAATGAGATTTTATGTTTAAACCCAATTTTGAGTTTGAATTTCAGACATTCTAAAGATAATTTATACACAATAAATAAAAATTATAATAAACATGTAAACGCATGTTGCTCTTTGTCACTGAATAGTGAACCATTACAATGCTTTGCATTTGGAATACTTGCTACGATAACTAAGCAGTTTTACTGGCAATTTTAGAAAAAATGTTATATACTTCTAGAGCAGCTAGATTAGTCGAAGATGAATCACATTTTGCCAATGAACAGGTGATAAGAATTCTCAAATAACGAATTTACATGTGTGAAATTTGCCCTTGGTTGGTAGGCGACTCATCTTGCATGGTGTTTGACAGGAACATGAAATATCTCTGTGGACGTATAACTCGAGTACACCTGTCACTATGAATTTCCTATCAACGAGGGGCAAATGTCATGTCAAGGGCAATTTCACTTATTAGATTTCTTACCAGATATCAAATGGCAAAAATTGATAGTCTTTGACATCATTACGTGATCTAGAAGTTAGTAACGTTTGCTCTAGATGCCTGTCGAAGAACGAAAATACAAATATTTTGAGAAATTCAAGTTAAAATTTAGCACTCACGCGAATAGATGAGATGAAGGATGCGTTAAATCGCTTTTAGTTAGTGTTCTTGTAAGTGAAAATAGCTGAGAGCTAGGTAGTTTTCTCGATATTTTAATAATAAATCTTTCCTATCAGTTGTATACTAATGGACACTAGCTATAGTCAAAGTATCTTAAAGTGAAGTGAATTTCCTGCGAGGGAAAGGCGAGAATATTTGGTTTAATATGCGAATAAATATTATTAGATTCGTATAACATTTTATTTGAATTCATAAGTTATTCAGATATAGAATCTAACTGTTGCTTCAGCCCTACATTTCTTAAGAATTAAGTACAAAGAAATGCTCATTGTTTCCAATGATTATACTCGTTGGGAGTATTCTAATATTCCATTATAATGAATAATAAATAACATCAAATCCACTATAAAAAATAGAACACATCATAGAACATTATTTAATGAGATGGATGGATGCAAAATAATACAGTGCGAACGAAAATTAACTATTTACGAAAAACGGGGCAGAGTTACGGGTCGTCAATTTAAACGTAATCTGGGAGTTTAATATTTTTGAGAGATTTTAGTGATTTGATTTCCCTACGAAATGACGCAGTGCAGTAATACAATTTAACACATGCATTGCATTTTTAACGAAAGGTATAAAATATATTACTTATTTCCCCTCGATTCAGTTTTAGATTCTTTTATTAATAACTGTAGCATTTATATTATCAAGAAACACTCGAAACACTGCAAAGGGATGTTTTATTTCTTCACGATTATTGGTCAGAAACACACTATTAAAATTCTACCAGAATTTTTGTGCATGCGGTTATGTTATTCTAGCTAAGAATCAGTTGTTAGGTAGTTCTTAGACAATGAAATGAAATTTTTAACTGTGCTACGATTTATCCTAATATATACGTTATATTTTATATTAATTTAATTAATTCGAGATATTATATCAGGGAATTTTTGAATCGAATACAGGTTAATAGCATTCATTTCACGAAAAAATTCAAACACATTTTTACATAACAACGTCAATTATTCATACGTACTGTTTATTTTAGGAAATACATAGCTCTCTCATTAAAACATTACGTCATAATCTAGCAGTTTTTATCGTGCTTAGCCTGCGTTCTTGTAAGTTCTTGTTCGATTATTCTGTTTGTGCAACGCCAACCACGAAATAAATGAAAAATATGACGGGTCGGCTAATGGAAGTACCCTGGAACGAGGGATATTGTGATTTTAGTAAAAATAAATTACACACTGGGAACAGTTTCTGCAGAGTAAATGCATTTTTGTTTGTCAAATGTGTTGAACCCGCTGTACCATTAGTGAGAATGAAAAATTGATGCCGGCAGTTCTTCCCATTTTTAATATTAATGCACACAATCTTCAACTTTTGTCAAAAGGTTCTTTGAAGTTTATCGCCCGAAAATTTCGCAATAATATAAAAGACATTTGGTGAAAGTTTTAGAAATTTGTAGTTATGTTCATAAGTAAACAAAGTTGACGGTATTATTATTATTATTATTATTATTATTATTATTATTATTAAAACACTCAGGTGTAACCTTTACTATGGAAAATTGCATAAATCTCATTTTTCATGAAAACTAAATTCCACTTTGATAATCCTCAATGCGTATTTAGTTTAAAACAATTGTTTCCAATATGTTCACAGATGAGTGTCGATGAATGACATAATCTTAATGTATTTTCCGTGTTGGAAACTTTTTAAACATTGATGAAGGGAATATTGATGATGGTGATGATGATAATAATAATAATAACGGTAACGTTGAAGATGTAGTCGGTATCGATGTAAGTATATGACATGACTGCGATACTACTATATTGACTAATTGAAGTGCAAAACTTGTGATGTGATAAATGATGATATGATAAAAAAATGATAAACATTTGATTGGCGAACTACTGGGAACATTTGTCAAGTGTATCGGCAACACTTTCTTGGTGATGAGCAACTAACAAAACATCGGATTTTAGATGCCCATTTATACCAGTTAATTTTCCTCGCAATGCTTTTCCACTCTCTTTGTTATTACCACTTAATACTACAATAAAACTAGTGTGAAACAAGACCCTCCTAGTTTGTGAAGCATAGTGTTTCGGAAATGTAAGTGGGAAGGATTTTTTTCGCAGGTTAAAACCCGATCCGAAGCCGTGGGCTTTTAAGGGCAAAAAAATTCTTCATACGCCTTCTTTCGGAAGGGAAGTAACGCCGGTAGTCCCATTTTGTAGATTTACCGCATTCAAAATATCGTCAAGCCTAAATGAAGCCACTGAACTAAGTAAAATCACCCGTTTTGTCGCCCGAGTGGTACCCTCTTTCTCCGCTAGACGGTGAAAAGAGCTTTGCTAAATTTGCATGGGCAGGCGGAAGAGTAGGCCTGATGGCCGAAGTCTCACCAAGAAAAATAAGGCATCAATGAATTGAATTAAAGAAACATAGTTTAATTAAAAAATCATCATCATTAAAAAATCGTAGTATAATTTAAAAATTCCGGTTACGCTAAGATAGAAAAATCATTTAAAATAAAATAATCATTTAATACACAGGTAATCATACACATCATTTAATATACAGTTTTTGCTCATTGTTTCGTTTCTACTGGGAAGAACATAAATGCATTTCATTTCTATAAGTAAATGCCAGTCAAGGAGGCATGGTAATATATAGCCTAAGCAAATGCAAGGAAAGATTGGTATATTAATATACATACGGAATTTCTACCTGACAGTGGCAACGAACGATATACAGACTCAAAGCAACGTGAAAGGCGTGCGGCATTTTTGGCATGCACTTTGTTGGTCCCAGCCCGCGAACATGGGATGCGAAAGCCCACGCAGCAAGCGACGTCTTTTCAAGAACCACACTTAGAGAGACGATTCTCTGTGGAACTCCGGAAAGAATGCTTCAATTTCTGCGATGTTATTTTCATATCTGTATCTGGTGTTTTATGTGGATACACGTGGAAAATATTTTCTTTCTACGAGTCATATCACTTCCGTTTATACCGTAGTAGCAAGAAAAGCGTCGTGGAAGGTGTATTTCTCTCACATCACAGTGTTCTACGATATCAAATTAAAAATTCCCAAGCCATAGGCATGGAAAACTTTGTTTCCGTTATTTCAATTGTAACTCGTAGGTCTGTGGCGTGTCAAAGGCTTTGCACATTGTACACGAAAACGTATGATACGTCACACAAATTTCCATATTCGCGAGTTAATGTCTGAATCGAAATTTTAATTAATTTGGGGGAACTTTTTACTTTTACGGTCCCTTTCTCTTTGTACTCTGTCAAAACTCCTGTACATACTCTTTCTGCTCGAGTAGGAACAATCGTGGAATCTTTACGTGTGGATGGATATGTATAATTACTGAGAGTACCGTACGTTGCAAAACCAGATTTAATGCTTTGACTCGTTATGTCTGTGTAGTTTGTTCTCTTGAATTTTATCCACCTATGAAAAAACAATATTTTTATCTAATCTGATCGCTTTTATGTAATGTTCACTTACGTTGTCGGAGTAGATTAAATGACTCATTATTAGGGAACGGATTTCGATAAAAATACGTATATTTACAGATGCAAGATATCTCCGTTCTACAATTTTATTAGTTTTTATGACATTAGTACATATTTCGTTATATTGTAATATATTAACATGTCGTAACGAAATATTTCAAATACGGGTTTGCAAATAAATGTTCCTGTAATTGCCTTTCTATGAAACAAAGCGAAGCAATACCGGATATTTGTAATGACCTCCGAATCTTCGATGTGAATTGTCAAGTACTTCTCGGGAGTTGCGCCTTCAGTATCAAGGATGAACGGATATTTGCGATATAGAAGAAACGGCAACGAAGTACTTGCCCATGTTTCATAGAGCCTAAATCGAAATTTAACAATAATTGCTTACAGGTCTTTGACTTATCGCGCTTCATGCATCATGCCGAGAAATATACACACCTCTGTGTCAGAACCTATTTTCAGAATCCTGCGTCAGCGGGGCCCCGACCCAGCCGGATAGAGCTCGAAGTTCCCGACTAGTGTTCCCATGTGTGAAGTAGTGTAGTGAATGAAAGTGAACATGTGTGCGTAAGGAGAGAGAAAGGGCCATGATTGGTGAAGAAATGATCGCGCGTTAGCCAGAGAGCTAGCTATTTTCGAAAGTCGGCCACCGTCGTCATTCAAAACCTACAACCTTTTAGCCAACGATGCTGCCGAGGTTCGATTTAGAGGGAAGCATGGCCCTCCAGCTTAGATCTTTACTGGCTATGCAGTAAGAATATTAGAATACACGATGTTGATTACAAGAATCAGCCTATGTACGTATTTTATGTCATTTAAATCTGGTATTTTTTGAAAAATCATTTGGTAATTTACTTCTAAGAAGTAGAATGGTTTATTCAGCTAAAGGTAATCCATTGTAAGCTCTGACCGGCGCAATCTGTGTTTGAAAATTAGAAAATGCTCGTATGGGGCAAATTTAAGCACTATCATGAGTTTTTATTTTACATATTTTCTGTTTGTTTTGTGTAATTCAGAAAGTACTTAAGTATGCATACATTTTGTTTTGTATTACCAGAAAACCCATTATATTATTATTATTATTATTATTATTATTTGATCTTATAAAGGATGTTGCCAATTACAATATAGAATCACTAATCTTATAAACATACTGTTAGACAAGTCAAAATGTTAAAAACAAGATCTGCTAAGATAAGATATTTATAACACGTGGATAAAATACTATTATGTGCTCAGTAAATTATACTCTCATGCCGTGAATAATGGGAAAACTTGCTTGTAATGATATATTTTAGTCACTTGTAAGATAAACAACTACGATTATTAGTGCACGTTTTATCGTACAAACTATGTATTTTACAGCACATGCGTTAACAATCTTCTTCTTCTTCTTCTTCACTTCATGGATTAGGCTACTGCCTGTTCCGTCCTCACAGTTTCTCTCCATCGTTTTCGTGGCCTTCCCACGTCTCTTCTTCCTCTCGGCGCGTACAACAAAGCTGCTTTAGGAAGTCTGCTATCACTCATCCTTTCCAGATGTTCTACCCATCTTTGTCTATATTCTTGCATTCTAGTATTAATTGATGTCACTTGTAACTCTTTTCTTATTTCTTCATTTCTTATTCGGTCTTCTCTTGTGCAACCTTTTATTCTTCGCAGAAATTTCATTTCGCTACTTTGTATTCTTGTCAGTGTTTTTTGTGTTAATACCCAGCTTTCGCAGCCGTAGAGTAATGTAGGAACTGCCATGGTATTGTAAAATTTAATTCTTGTTTCCGGTCTTGTCTTATTTTTTAAAGTGTTGTGTATCGTTCCACATATTTTTTGATATTTCATTAATTTATTGTCAATATCTTTATCTTTTTCATAACTTATTTGACACCCTAAATAATTAAAGGAGAGAACTTGCTCTATAATTTTGTTTTCAATGACAATTTTTGACCTTACTGTGTCCTTCCCCCTGAATGCCAACACTTTTGTTTTTTCTTTTGATATATTAATGTCATAGTTTTTGCAAATTTTATTAAGGTGGTGTACTACTCTCTGTAGTTCGTCTTCTGTTTCCTGGATAATAACTGCGTCATCAGCATAGAATAAAATCGTTAATATCTCTTCTTTGGTCATTCTTATACCAGTGTCAACTTTCTGTTTTAAAGACTTACTTATGTCCTGTACATAGATATTAAATAATGTAGGTGATATAGGACAACCTTGCTTTACCCCTTTATTTGTTATTATCTCTTCAGATACTGTGTTTCCTATTCTTATTACTATTTTAGTATTTTCATATAGGCTTTTGACCACCTTTATTAGATGCCGTGGATAGCCTTGTTTTTCCATGATGTACCAAAGTTTATCTCTATTTACACTGTCGAAGGCTTTTTCGAAATCTATAAATGCCAGATGTGTTTGCAGGTTATATTCCCTTCTTTTCTCCAGTATTTGTTGTACTATGAAGATGTTATCAGTGGTCGATCTTCCTTTCCTGAAACCATTTTGCTCTTCTCCCATCAGTACTTCTGCAATACTTTTCAGTCTTTTATTTATTATTCTGGCATACACTTTATATATGCAGTTGAGCAAGCTTATCCCTCTATAATTTTTACATTCGTTTCTGTCGCCTTTTTTGAATAACGATATAACTTCTGCTATTT
Organism: Gryllus longicercus; assembly: GCA_038098605.1. Classification (NCBI taxonomy): domain Eukaryota; kingdom Metazoa; phylum Arthropoda; class Insecta; order Orthoptera; family Gryllidae; genus Gryllus; species Gryllus longicercus. Next base: position 114,686 of record JAZDUA010000275.1, read on the forward strand.
TCCACTCCTCTGGAATTTTACCTTTTTGCCAGCATTCGTTTATTATGTGTAACAGTCTCCGTAACAACATCATTCCACCATATTTGAACAGTTCTGTATTTAACTTATCTCTTCCTGAAGCTTTCCTGTTTTTCATTGTTTTCAATTCCTCTTTCAATTCCTGCATGTCAATCAAATCGACTGTCTCATCCTTTTCTTGGCAATCTCTTTGTTGTTCTTCATTTTTGCTTAAATTCCTGCACCAAAGTTCTCTATAATGCCTTATCCATAAATCTTTGTTTATCATACCTATTTTTGCTACATCTTTTTGTTCTTTATTTATATGTTTTAGGACTTTGTAAGCAATATTTTGCCTTCCGTGTATGTCATGTTCTACTTGGCTTATAAATTTATCCCAAGACTTTTGATGTGCTCTTCTCACGATTGTGTTAGCTGCATTTCTTTTTTCTTTATATGTTTTTCTTGATTCCTCATCTTTTTTTTGGATCCATTGTAGATATGCTTTCTGTTTATCCTTTACTGCTTGCGCTATTTCTTCATTCCAGATCCGTAGGCCCTTTCTACTTCTAATTTTATTTTTCTTCCCTAGGGCTTCCATTGCAGCTCTTTGAATACATTCTCGTACGTTTTCCCATTCTAAGTCTAGGTTGTCTTCAGTTGGTTTTTCCAGAAGGTACTTCTGGAGTCTGCCTTGGTAGAGATTTCTTACACTTTCTTCTTGAAGTAAATGTATTTTATATACTTCTTCTTGAGGTATTTTTTGTCTGGTTCTAATCTTTCTCCATTTTGCCCATATCCTAAAATCAGCTATTAGAATATAGTGATCTGAGCCTATATCACATCCTCTAAATACTCTCACATCATTCAACTGAGGTCTTAGTTTATCATTTATTAAGAAGTAGTCTATTATCGATCTATATCCTCTAGCTGTCCATGTGTACTTGTGAATATCTTTCTTTCGAAAGAAGGTATTTGTCACTTTGAGATGATTCATGCTGGCAAATTGTCTCAGCTCCCGACCGTTCATGTTTATACAATCTTCTCCACAATTTCCTACAATATCTGGGATTGGTGAGTTTCCCACTCTAGCATTTAGATCTCCACATACTATTAAGTGATCGTTTTTATTAGTTTTGTGTATTTCCTGTTGTAGTTGTTCATAAAATGTTTCTGTGTCTTCTCTCCTGCCTTCTTCCGGAGCATATACTCCTATGATTGTTAGATATCCTCTGCATATTTTTATTCGAGCTTTTATTATTCTTTCATTTACAAAGGTGTAACTTTCTATCTTATTTTTCCAGTTCTTATCTATAAATAAGGCTACTCCTGCTTTTGCTCTTACATTTTGGGGTACTCCACTGTACAGCATGCAGTAGTTATCTAAATCTTTAGTTCCTTTTAACTTTTTCTTTGTTTCAGTGGCTACTAATATATTTATATTCTTTTCTTTTAAAATGTTTTCTAATTCCTGTTCTTTTATTCCTAACCCTCTGACATTCCAAGTGGCAGTTTTTAATTTTTCCGTGAATCGTTGTCCATTTGCGCGCGTAGGTCGGTTTCCATTGCCAGCCGGCTTTTTACTGTGAGGAATTCGAGTAAGAGTTATTTCTCCATTGCGGATTACCGGTCCACAGATGGATAGTCAGATGTTGGGGTTGCCAACTTTCAGCCTTCTGACCTGCTGGGTATCTTTTCGGGTCACCATCCCTAGGCAGACTGCCTTCACTGGGCTAGGAGTTCTGCCTACCCCTTTGAGGTCCTGTTCGTCATGCGAAGGTTTTCTTCTGCATTCATCTTATATGGGTCCTCCTGGTGGCGTTGAGGTCGTCTTCTATCTTTCCTCCACTGACGCTGAGGTCCTCTTCTGGAGTACTTCTTCGTCTGACCCCTCTCCTTTGACCTGTCCGGCAAGGGAGGCCCTACCAGTAGCTACGCTACCGCCGGCATAGCTCTCAGGATCATAGGGGTACTCAAGCTCCACCACCAACGACAAGGTCATGTACTCCCCAGGTGGAGGCGTTAACAATTTCTGTTAATAAAAACACACAATACACATGGCTTATGTAATACAGATCGACAAATACAATATTTCAGCTTTTGGGTACCCAGTGTTCGTAATTTTGCGTAATCCATTATGTACTCGTGTAAAAATATGCGGTTAGGTTTTTAAAAATAGCTGAAGGATATGGTTTATTTGATGCCTTCTACCAAGTTTGATCACTTATTATCGTTGAGATAAATGACAATGGTGTCTTCGTGTTACGCCAAATTAATATTCCCCATCCCTTTGGGGATTTTCGTTCCTTGGAAGCGCTTACAGCATAACATGGCCGCTAGAATCAGCGCTTTAGAGTTCGAGTTGAGCGACGATGGTGTGCGATTGACCTTTGATATTTCCAAATACCACTCGGCTTAATTCCGAACCATGCTCCTGCAGGCTTGTGAAGCCGCAGTATTAGCGGAATGGTAAAAATTTCTTTCATGTTAGGATATATTTATATTCATCGCTTCATTTTAAAATTGTAGATATTTAATCACAAAATTTCATCTATTGAAAAAAAAAAAAAAAAAAAAAGAATTAGATTGCATGTGTTGAATGTTAAAAATATTAGGCTTCATTCTTCATAATTTAAAAAGGTTATTGAGTAATAATAATAATAATAATAATTGTAATAATAATAAATAATAATAAAATAATAATAAATTAATATAATAGTGATAATAATGATAATTTCATAATTTGCACCATTAAGGGAAAGTATAATTTATTTGCAAGTACCTTGTGCCCCTATCCTCCTTAAATGTGACTCTCTATGTCACTACAACAGCAAAGTTTTTGCCCTTTAGTTCTTCCAAACCACATCTCAGCCTGAAGTAGTGGTAACCCTAAAAACTCGATTGCAGACCTCAGAGGAGCACATTCAGTGTTTGTTTAGTGTGTTGTTTTCTTGCCACAGCCCATCGCCGAGTCCGGGCATCTTAGAGCAAGGCTTCATTCAGGAAAACTGCTTCCCTTGTTCACCTTATCATGTCCTTTACGTTTATACACATTTTTCTTAATCTCTTGCGTACACATTTTTCTTAATTACATGTGCAATACGTATTAGCCGCTCGTGCACGCGTATACGATAATATGGTGTCTATCCAGGTAGCGTTCGAAATAATTCTGGGGTATAGTTTATCATGTAGACTTCATGTAGCGATCATGCAGTTTGATAATAATACGATAATCACGTTATACTTTTATAAACGAATATGTTCCTCTCCGAAATTTCATCATTGAGCGATTCCGCTACGCAACAACACTACTAATGTACACAAACGCCATAGAGATGTTGTTTTCCTATTCGTAGAATGCTAATGCTGGAACGTCTGTACTAAATCATGGGTAATAATTATGATTACAATATTTTATAATTAAATCTTTGGAGAGAAAAATGATGATAGTCCAGCAACCTAAGTTCTTTAGGTATTAATGCCATCTTGACGAACATTGAAAATAATTTCTTGCAATGAGTTTGACTACCCGAAAACGACTAAACTCAGGAGATTTTAAGAAAACAGATTTGGTGCAACAGAAAATATGATGAGTCAGTTGGCAAAACGCGAATAAGGTAGTTTACGTACAAACAACTCTATTCCGGCTGATATAAAAAATCTCAAGTAAAAAGTTAATTTTCTAAAAATATCGTATTGGAGAAATATACAAACCTAGAAACATAATAAATTCAGTGTAGACAGATTTGGCCCAAAGAAACGGTGTTGAATCGTCAAATGCTGTATTGTGGGTTTCATGTTGAACTGGCTCTTATCGTTCTCCAATCCTTCAGTTGTGTTGTATTTTTTAATAGTTTAATGCTATAAGAAGCATATGAAATTCTCAATCTCAACATAAAAGCGCCACGTAACAACGCAGTGAAAACACGATTTGGGAATATAGCAAAAACGAAAAGGTATTTCGCATCAATAGGCATAATTTTCGTTTGTGGGAAGAGATCGGTTACAACACACCAACCAGATGCAATGGACTCTCCCTTGCAATCTCTGCGTGTAGGGGTGTCGTCGCGCGGTCTACTGTTGACCAAGGTACAGCACTGCAGAGGAAGCGGTAAACTACCAGCCCGGTTGTGTGAAGCCAGGGCGGTGTTACTCACGAAGAATGAAAGAGTAATTTAGCAGAATATGTGTGCGAGGAGAAAAATACCGAGGCAAAGGAAATACCAGAATAACGGAGCGCGAGAGAGGACGGGGGCAGCAGGACGCGGGACTCGGGAGGAAGGCCACAAAGGGGAAAAAATAAATTGCCGGAAGACAAAGCGGATAATAAAATGGTAGGGCACACCGGACGCGCGCCATTCAGCGCGTGAACAGCGGTGCTGGGGGCGGGGCGGGGAGGGGTGGGGAGGGGGAGGGGCAGAGCGGGCAACGGCGGGGAAATGACAGTACGGCAAGAGGAGGGGTGACAATCGGCGGGGGAAGGCTGGAACGACACGGAGAAGCGAAGTTGACCGGTGCGGGGATGACCAGGAAGGCGTGTGACAGGCCCAACGGAGTAGGGTGTGGTTGAGAATGGCATGAAATGGAAAATGAGGCGTGGCGGTGGTGGATTTGAAAGGGTCGTTGCGGGAGGTGGTCGTGAATGGATAGGAACATCGGAGGACATCTGAGCGAGACAGGATGGGTGGGCGAGGATAGAGGGAGAGTCGGTAACAGGCTGGGACGGTCCTGAGTAGAAGGGCACGAGGTATGGAAAAACAAGAGTGAAGTTTGCAGAGGAAGCATGAGGCGATGGCAAGTGGTGACAAAGGTCAGACAATGGGGTGAGGGCATGAGGGGGGCTGTAGGCGAGTGCGGGCAGAACCGAGAAGAGGGGAAGGCCGGGGAAGCTGCGTGCGTGGAGGGGCAGGACGAACCGAAGGGAGGAAGCGTGCAGCACTCTGCTCATGAGTGTATGCGCGAGCATAGTCGCACCCGCCAACTCTCACTCCCCCTTGCCCCATTCCCCATGCCCCTTCCCCACCTCGTCCTCGCCCTTCAAGACCAGCCAGAATAATCCCGGATCGTGCTTGGTTAATCACCACTCGGAGCTGCCTCTTCGGGCCGACTGGAGCTTGTTAGAGTGCAATTTTATGGGCTCTGGAATGAGGATCCGACTAGCTTAGAGCGTCATCAACATCGTCAGGCATTTTGCAAGAGAGACGAGTGGACGCGACCGACCGTCTGGCCGCGACGCGGGGCCCGGACGACAGGGCCATTCGGCGCTGGTGAATGACTTTGTTCGAATACGTCCGTGGCCAAACGAGACTTACTAAGTTTTGACGGTGGAGACCGTTATCAAAAATGGCGCTGTTCTCTATTACTGAAATGATGTCCTATAAAACGTATAACATCACGAACGATACTTGTAAAAGTGTAAATATACTTTTAGACGATTTTTCTGCATTGTTTAAAACTTGTTCACTAGACGTTTCGTAACTTGCTCGTTTTCCTGTAAGATGTAATTTTTTAAAATAGTTATCTATGTAACAAGTCATCTTAAAGGCTAATAGAGGACTTTTTACATACAATGTTTTTGGTTATTACTATTTATTCAAGTTATTCAAAATGAACATTTAATACTTTCATGAGTTAAGAATTGTCATTACTCCCAATGTTCTGTAGCAAGGGTTGTTGGTACAGGGTCTTGGTGCTGTTTTAAATAACAATCGCAGCGCGCGGAAGAACCAAAGGGACAAAGGGGGACAAATGGGACAAGACGGGGAAAGGAGGACGAAGATGGCAAGGGAAAATGGAGCAATGGGGACATAATGGATAAAATTAGAAAAGGGAAAGGGGACAAAATGGGAAAAGGGAGACAAATTAGACAAGGGGAAGGAAATGACAAATTGGACAATAGGGATAAAGGAACAAAATGGGACCAGGAACAAATGGACAAAATTGGAAATTGCAGCAAACTGACAAATGGGACGAAGCGGACAAAGGAACATATGGGAAAATTCGACAAAATGGGATAAGGGTCAAAATGGGGCAAGGGGACAAAATGGGACGGGGAACAAAATGAGTCAAGCCAGGAACGGAAAAGGAGGAAAAGCAACAAGTGGGACAAATAGGACGTGGGGCAGAACAAACGAGATTGGCCAAAAAGGACAAGGGAGCCATTTGGTCAAAAGGAACAAAAATTTCAGAATCGATTTCTAGTAGTTCTAACGAAGATAAGTGTCACGGCTTTACATGGCATCACAGTCAGTAGAATTTTCAAAACTGTAATTTCAATATATCTACACCGCAACAATAAATTTTGTTTATATTTATTCCCAAAAATGTTGTGTTGTGGCAACGACATATTTATCTAAAAATTTATGAGCACTGGTAAAAACTAAAACCCGAAAGTTCGCTAAAAGATTTTTAATGGTCTCTCGAACGTTTCAGCGGCCGGTGGTATGGACCCACTCTTAAAGCGTTGTTTGTATGGTTGGTTGCTAAGGAGGTTTACCGACGTAAGTGTTTACCGACGTACGTGACAAAAAATATTGTTTACAATGAATGATCCAAATCCAACTGCAAGGCTCTAAAGTTGGTTGAAGTATTAATTTTAGACGAACAAAACAATTAGCTTGTACAAGGAATGTGCTATTTATTGGAAGATTTGATGCATGTTATATAAATATGTAGGTATTCCAATTTTTTGTCATTTAATCTTAAACCATCATGTTCCATCCAATCAAACACTGAGCAAAGTAACATCTAAGAAAGTAGCTAGAAGGTGAAAACCGCATTGAAATGAGAAACGATTTTTTTGAGTTAACTGTAAAACTGGTGGGTTGTAAAGTAGATCTATCTAAATACAATTGAAGAAGAAAGATGCGGGTTGGTTTCAAAAATGATTTTTATAGTCTTTATAAAATGTTTTTCAATTTTTTGATAATATTGTTAATTGATCTGTAGTTCAATGAAATAGTTATTTTTTAGGTATGAGATACGTATAAATGTGTCTCCACGAGTTAGAGTAGAAGATAAGGTGCATTTGATCCGTATAATAAAGTTGCATATGTATTTACCATTGGAAATTAGATACGCTCGTATTAAGAGATTATGTTCACCGTTTAATTACCTAATTCATCCATAGGACAAGGGATGAGCATAAAGCATCGCATTCTGATTACATCATGTAACATTAGAGGATCTGAAATAGGGTGTTTTTATTAATGCGATTGTATGGAAGAATTGTATACAAGAACATCGTTGCAAATATCGAAAAAAGTATTTGGGGTGTTCATTCGTTACTTTCACATCGTTGTGGGGTAATCTATTTTTGAAAGTGAATTTTCTGACAGGTTGACCTTACGAATGTATGAATAACATCATAGTGTTAATTTGGAACTGTCTTAACTTATGTCTGGTTATTAGAAATACTACGAAGCTTTAAATACCCGTGTACCTATTTGGTAGAAGTCATGAATCATGACGCCTATCTCTTGTTATTGATATTAATATAAAATAAAATTTTGTTGATTTTACACATGAGCAATTAATTTTAATAACATTTTTAAACATTTTATGAACTGGTTGATTTAGAAATGAATTTTTTGCTTTTAATAACGTCCTTCATCGTATTTTTATCCCCCCTTTCGGACACCTAAGTCGCTAAAAAAATCATATAGAGGCAGGCGGTAATATTTTCGAGAAAAGCTACCCGACAGTCAACTGAAAATCGGTGTGCAATTCATCCATCACCGACACTGAAGGCAATGTGTCACCTTGTTTTGTATATTTCCAAAGCTTTCACAAACGGAAGGCTTAATTTCCTGTACCTGTGCAGTTCGGCTGCCAGATAGTATGTTTGAATGTTTTCTCTTGAAAATAGAGATTTGTTTATATAAGAGTGTTTTCCCAACATTAAGTGATTCAGTGAATTAACTGATAAAGAGGAACACATTTGAAAGAGTTTGATTAAAAAACTAATGCCGTTATGGATTTACTGCTACATAAATATCAATAGTGAATCCAGCCTCACTTCGTTTTTCTTTCAGTCGCACCAAAATCATTGTTTTACCTTTCATGGACATAATGTTGTGTCCCTTCACGAAACATTGCGGATTTTTAACTGGAAGATCAAGTTATTAAGGTTAATTTCTGTAGAATAGTGAATTAATAACGTTGCGTCAAAAACTGAACGAAATAATTTATGAAAAATCTGGGGAAAATTGTATTTATGTATTGAGTCAAAAACAAGCACAACTGTATGTGACGTATGTGGGAGAAGATTATCCACGCACGATTACGGGAGACGATTATCCACGATTTCTGGAGGTCCGGAATCCCTTCCCATCATTTTAACTATAAATAGTTGAAAGATGAGTAAAAGTTAAAGATAAAAAAATTAAAAAAGGGGGCGAGATTAGCAATATTTGAGAAAACTAGACATTTTGGTTCCCGAGTTATAGAAAACTTATTTGCAAAGGTAAACGAATTGAAAATATGATTTTTCTGCTTTCCTAACAAAATAGTAACTCGCTCTTACCTCTACTTCTACCACTACAAGTAAAAGGAGAGTTCAACAAAACGTGCGCATAGTGAAGTTACATTTACGTCCAGAAGCAAAACAAGGGGCCATCTCAGCATTAGCTCTGTGAATTTCTTTAGTTTTCCTTGTGAATTCCTCTTAGTTTTAACATCTAGCAATATTTGTCGATGAAACGCTGAATTTCCACACAATACAATGAAATCAGAACCATAATGAGCTTCAATATTGTAAACTGGGCACAATAAACGAACAACGAAACACGTATTTATTACATCCGTGTATTTTACTTTCAACGTTTTATCTTTCCCAAACAAAACCAATCGATAACACTTGAACATTTGACTTAACAGTTTTGCTCGCTTTTGCCACGTTGAAGATAGGTAGGATTCAAACCAAAGAGAGATCACGTGAAGGATGTTTAGGAGAGCATTAGATAAGTTTCAACTTGGAATTCAATCCTGCGGCCCAGCAATAGATTCAAGGGTATATGAATTAACGTTGATCTTTATCTGATAATTTTCTTTATGCCCGTACATGTCACCAATTTTTCATGTTCGTTATTCTCATTTACCTAAGTTATTATTTATCCATGTCATATTTTTCTAATTTTTTTGTCTGAAGGTCTCCTACGTGTTTGGTCTCCTACGTCTCCTACGTGTTTGTTTCAAATATATAACTTTATCGAACGCACGTTTCCCACGTTCTTTTTGCAATTCTACTGGGAGTCTCTACACATTTCTCCCTGACTTAATATCACCCTTCGTTTGTTTGTTTGGTTTGCTGCTGCTGTTGACTCCGTTCTCTCCTTACACTATAGTTTCCTATCTCGTAATTTTCATTTCTATTTAATTTTATTTCTTTGGTCCACTGCTAAGTACTCGTCAGTCTCGTACTCGCCCCCCCCCATCTCTCTCGCTCTCTCTCTCTCCCTCCCTTCACAATTTCTAAACTTTTTCCGGAGTCCCAAGGATTTGCTAAATAGATTAGTATAGCGCTTAGTGCTTTTCCGATGTATTTCGAATATTTTACTCTCTTCTTTCAGTATCTTCTTCTTCTTCGTCTTCTTCTTCTTAGTGCACCTTGCTTTCGCATCTTCGTCGTGTCCTTTTCCTTGGCTGCTCCGCCCTTTCGCGCCGCTCGCTGCCATGCGCGAGATTTCCTCCCGCCCGCCCGCCCACCCACTCTCCTGCCCGCCCGCCCACTCTCCTGCCCGCCCGCCCACTCTCCTGCCCGCCCGCCCACTCTCCTGCCCGCCCGCCCATTCTCCTGCCCACCCGCCCGCTCTCCTTCCCCGCCCGCCCACTCTCGTGCCCGCCCGCCCATTCTCCTGCCCACCCGCCCACTCTCCTGCCCGCCCCCCCGCTCTCCTGCCCGCCCGCCCACTATCCTGCCCGCCCGTCCGCTCTCCTGACCGCCCGCCCACTCTCCTGCCCGCTAACCCGCTCTCCCGCCCGTCAGCTCGCTCTCCTGCCGGCCACACGCGCTCCCTCCCCGCTCTCCTCCTGCCCAGCGTGTCCAGGGTGACAGCGCTGCGTCGCGAGCAAAGGACCCCGGCAGACGAGGCGGCAGGGCGGAGCGGGCCGGAGGTCGCGGCGGCGGCGGCGGTCGCTGCAGTAGGGACGCTGCGGTCGAGCGTTGCTCCGCAATCCCGCCTGGCCCCGCCCCCCTCCGCCACCCGCGTGCGTTTCCTCGCCGCGCAGCATCGCGCCGCGTCACCCTCCGCCGCCTCCTTCCCCTCCCCCACCCCCTCCCCGCTGACGCCGCCGCCGTAGCCGGCCCGTCGGCGTCGCCGCAAAGGCCGAGCGCGCGGATATTGGGGACGGGTCGTCGCCAAAGCCTGCGGCGTGGGAGCGGAGCGGGGCGCGAGCGGAGCGAGGGAGGGAGAGGGAGGACAGCGCGGAGGGGGCGGGGCGGGGCGGGGCGAAGGAGGAGTGGGATCGGGCGCGGCGCGCGGGATGAGGGGCGAAAGCGAGAAGACGCGCGCGGGGGCGTATCGGGCTGGGCGGTTCACACGTGCGGACTGACGTGAGAGTCACGCGGCCTCGGGCCGCTACCTGCGGGTCGCCCCGCCCCTCTCCCTCTCCCTCTGCCACGCCCTCTCCCGCCCTCGTGCGGGATTGGCCGACGCGATAAAAGCCCTTTGCTTGGATTCCTACGAGGCTCAAGTGGCACGGACCGGCATCTGTTGCAGGTTGCTCGAAACCTTGGTTTTGTCGTGAAGTTCATTGAAGAAAGACAAAACGGTCGTGGAAATTAAAAGGATTGACACCACCAACTTTCCGGTACTTTAGATAGGAATTCGAATGGTCCTATTGTGATCATCACTAAATTCTTGCTAAGGCGATAATGATTATAAATGTACACTGCATCTAAGGCAAGACATATTTAGAAGTGTCAGCATATAAATGACTTTCGAAAATCTTTATCAATTTTATTAATACCTAAATGTTCTCATCTCCCGTATTTCATTCATTACTGCTGACGAAATGTTACAGCCGAGATTTAAATGTTACTAATAATCTTTCCCCCACGTACACAAGTTTCAGGAAAAGGTTTGCAGGTCACCGATATTATTTCTGGTAGAAAAGTGAACAAAGGAGCAAGGCCACATTATTCCCCAGAATGGTTATTTGATATCTAGTACACTTGGTATCTAGCTAGAAAAAAGACTCTCGTCTTCAAGTGTTTGACTGATATATCTGTTGTGGATTTCGTGATGTCCCCTTTAAGATGACCTTTCATTGATAACACTAAATAGAACAGTTTTTGTCATATTCATTTCCGCCGGGATTTCCTGTCGTGGATGCAATTCACTTTTATTTATTGTAGCATTATTGGTAAGCTATAGGAGGGAAGATAAGAAAATAAATGTAAATCATTACCGAAAAATTGTTGGCGCGCTCGAATCGAGAAATAATTCCAGATCTTTTGTTCTTTTTCAGGCAACGGAAAAATATAGCTAACTTTTTTCTCTACCACCCCAGTGTTGATCTCCATGTGAATGCCTATTAACACACGACATTTTTTACGAAAATTGAACACGTTCGCTTTTAACTTCTCAATAACGAAGTTAATGAAAATGCATTGAGCGCTTAGGGAGTTGTTGGTTGAATAGGGCCATAAAGATCGGGTCGCTGGAAGGCGAAACCAATAAGAACGGAACAGACAGATTGTGTTTCAATGTCCATTGATTCTGACTGCTGAGGTAGCTCAGGGGATCACCTGATGTCACTGCGGTGCCTCGGCCCGAGAGTTACTAGGGTTCGTGTCCCGACCGTGACGTATTTTCGTAATTAGCTGTAACGAATTTAGACGTAGTCTGAAGGAGAATTGGAACGAAGGATTGCGCTTATCGGCAGTTTACCATGGTTTCTCCGATCAACACTTGGCGAATGCAGGAGCAATTCCCTAACAATCGGACCAAGCGCGCGCTCTTTCCTTCCTCCTCCTTGTATTCTCATCCCCAAGTGCACACACTTGCATTCACTACACTACCGCGCATGTCGTGAGCCCAGTAGTGAGCATAGAGGTTGTCCCGGCTGTGGTGGTTCTCTGCGGTTGGGAGGTATCTGAGCGGGGAAATCTCCCGCAAGCTAACATGTTGATCGCCGCCGGACCTCACATCCAGCGCCGGAGGAACACCGCCAACTGCCATGTTAAGAACATGCAGTACACTTACTGGTCTAATGACCATAGGGGTTAGGGACACGCTAGGAAATACTAAACACTCAATGAATCAATCAACAAGGACGCATGAACGTATTATGCGAGATTCTGCAAACACTACTTGCAGAGACAATACGTAAGATAAGGATGGTTCTTGCTGGCGTGATATTTCTCGAAGCAACTACCGGGAGACGAACTTTTGTAATTTTTTCAAATCGATATAAATGTTGAAAGAAATAAACGTTTTCTGTTTGAGGTAATGTGCAAAAGTAGGAATACAAATACGTGATAAATAATTCGATTAATTCGCGTTCGACATGTTTAATTTCATTGACAGAATAATGCGCATATAATTTTTAAGCGAATTTGGGTAACCATGTAGTTTTTGATACAAATACCAAGAACAAAACTCGGCTCGTCGATTTAATCAATATTCCATCTTAATGTGTATTGAGTTGTAAAAAAATTCGTAAGCAACACAATGTAAATTATAATCTGTAGAAAGATTTACGTTTACGTACAGTACAATAACCGAGCGACGTGTCTCAGGGGGTAGCGCACTGACTTCGCATTAGGGAGGCCGGAGTTCCGCCCCTTTGTCCGCCATCCTGACCGGGATTTTCGTGGTTTCCCTCGATCATCCAGGGGAATGCTGGGATGGTTCTACTGAAAGGCCACAACCGCGAAACCGGAGTGGCTAGGCGAATCCGTTAACTACGTGAAGGCGCGAAAGTTAAGCGAATTCGAGACATCGCGGTTTATGTTTTGGGTGACAGATTCGGAACCCCGGGATGTAACGGCGACGAGGCCAATTGCTCTTAACGAGAAATATACTTGCTAAATGCAGGTACAAAATACTGTGCAATATATGCTGTTTTTAACAAAAGGAGTGGAGATAATCTATAATGATAGAAGGAGGAAACATTTAGTTATAAGAACAAATTCTAGGATCATACTGGTAGTGCAAATCCCTAGAATTCAAGAAGAGGGATTACTTACCAAAATTTAACAGTTACAGAACATACTGCGTAGCAAAATCTTTCCTTCTGAAGGAGTCTAATCTATCTAATCTCGTTCTCATACCCGCTTTTGGACTCGGGATCGTGGGACAGATAAATGCCCTCTTATCCCCAGAGCCGGATTACTATATTAAGGGGCCTAAGCAACACCAAGGTTTATGGCTCCTGTTAGTATAATGTTCAACGCGATAAATTTAAGATTTTAAAAATAAATCGTAAGTTTTGTAACGTATAAATTTTATATTGCTGTTGCTTAAACATTTTTGTGGACTACCTATTCAGCACGTGCTGAGTCCGCGTGAGCAGTAATCCAACGTTGCTTACCCCGCTGGCCATGCGAGGCAATCGGCGCCTAATGCCCGTTGCACACAGTGATATATTTTTATGAAACGAGATTTATGAAATGTACATAAAACGTATTATGAAACTTTTCTTAAAAGAAGTATATTGCAAACGGTCACATTTTTTTCATTGTATGGCTCTTCACCATGGTTGATGCCTTGTAGCAATATTACTTCTAGGATCACACGACTTGTATTACTATTGTACTCGTACTAATACGTAAGCTCGGTTGACAATATGCAAGTGAGTGTAATTTTGATATCCATCTTGGAAGTGCGCTTTCAGCAACCATCCACTGCCAATAACGTTAGTATTTGCGATGTACATTTAGACTATAGGAACCTAACCTAACCTACGTCCGGACGCAAACAGCAAAATGGCGCATTTTTTTGTCATTCCAGCTTCGCAGTTCTCTCACCCACTGCGTTGCTGTCGTCGTCCATAGAATCGTGATTAGTTGTTGCGTAAAATAAGTTTATGAAACTAGGTCTTGTTCGGTTTCATATTCTTTTAATAAAACTCCGAATTTTATCGTGTGAAGACTAGATGTTATAAAATATACATTTGATGGAAGGAAAATGTATAGATAATATGAGCGTGTGCAGCAGGCATAAGACGCGCGGGCCTATAAGTGACGTTTGAGCCGAAGCGAGTGGTCCGGGGCGTCTGTCATCCGGCCCTTCATCGCGTAGCGGCGTGCGTGGCCATCCAAGCCGGTCGGCAGTGCGTGCGCCGGTGGCGGGGGCGGCGGGGGCAGACGCGGGGGCAGACGCGGGGGTGGACGCGGGGGCGGACGCGGAGGGGTTCTGAAGCGGCCGTATGTCACAAGCGAAGCACAAACGTCGTAAGTCAGCGCGTGCGAATGCCACGCGATACGCCAGTGCCTGACGGTCGATCATCCTGCCGCACGGACTTCCCCCGTCGCTCCCGCTCCCGCCCCCGCTCCCGCCCCCGCTCCCGCCCCGTCCCGGCTTTCGCTTCCGTTGCCCCCACACCAACCGCTTACTCCTGCTTCCTGCGAAGCCCCGATCCTAAACTCGCTGCTGCTCTAGTTCTTCTCGCTCCGTATCCTATTCCGCTCCCGCCCCCGCCCCCAACTGTCGACGCTCTCACTCTTGCCACTTCTCCCGCTTTTGAATGATTGATTAGTGATACTGGGCGTGTCAAATGCTAAGGTCATTAGTCCCGTAAGTTTAGTGTATTTTCTTATTGAGAGGTGGCGATGATCTGGCCCGCTGGGTGGTGAGATCCGGCGCCAACCTACTGTCGGCAAACGACGTTTCCCCAACCACTTATCTCACACCAGCGTGGTACCGCCCTAGCAGGGACAAGCTCCCGACCGGTCCCCTGGCATGCGTGGTGGTGTAGACCATGGAAATGTAAGGGTATGTAAGTAAGGGGTGATGAAAGAACAAGGAAGAGGAAGGAAATATAGCGCGCCGTGGCGCTTTTGTGAGGTTCTTCTCCGGCATTCATCTTGTATTGATCTGTGAAACCACGAAAAACTATAGATCAGAGCAGCCAGAAACAAGTGGGACGAATTTTTCACTGTGGCTGTAACACTCAGCAACAACACTAATTTGAATAGATGGCAGATCTTTGTTTTAATCCATTCCCTTCTTTTCCTTCCCATACTCCAACACAATAGATAAACTCATCTTTCGTAGGGATATTGCAATAAGTCTGCTATTGACACCAACTACAGAACATTGTCGAAACCTCGATATTATCGAAGATTTAAATGTTGTTTGAAATCAATTTAACATTCGAAATATAGTAAATTAAACACCTTGTGCTAACATACAAATAACCTTGAATATATTTAACAAATTAATTGCTGCAATTCAAATTAAAAGGCCGCAAACCATATTATATATTACATAAGGAAGTAATGTAGTACTTTCTTCGTGCAGTATGGAATCATAAAAGTCACAAAAAGTTTCGAAATATTGTGTTCATAAATATATATAGTAAGTAACGAAAAATACAATATTGATAGAGAATTCACTAATTTACTGGCTATTAACTTTGTCTTTACTGGCTTTATACACCATTTTCCCACGGATCTTGGGAGTGAATGCAAAGATGGTACAAGTTCACTCTCTGTAAAGTCATATGCAGTTTAAATGGTTTTTTGTTGTTCTAAGTTATAAATATTGTTTGATTTTTTTTACATTTATGGCATCGTGATCATACTGAATCAATGTTAAGTAGCTGTGGGGTCACAGCAGAGGTTGGAACCGAAAAGGGGAACATATTTCCACGAAATATTTGACGTT
The DNA here is from genome assembly GCA_038098605.1 of Gryllus longicercus. Taxonomy (NCBI): domain Eukaryota; kingdom Metazoa; phylum Arthropoda; class Insecta; order Orthoptera; family Gryllidae; genus Gryllus; species Gryllus longicercus. Next base: position 130,516 of record JAZDUA010000275.1, read on the forward strand.
ACAAATGTGACTGCTAAAATATATAGTAGGTTGTTATAATATAAATATAATTGTTATATTTATTACTATTGTTTTACAGATACTTCACTTTTGTTTTAATTCCGCGATATTATCGATTCTGCAGTGTCACTACTCCCATACGTTAATCCATGATGAAAAGAGATGGGTGAACTACTCCGGCGCAACGATTTTTGTTCGTTCTACGTAGCATCAGTTTGCATCACGTACCGCGTGACCACAGCATGGGCACTTTGTTTGAAGGAACAGACCCGACGCTTGCCGCAATGTTGTAAGAAGATCGAGTAGTGTTGAGAAACATTTTGAAAGTGGCATAAAGAGACAAATTTCGACGATGGCCAATCAAAATAACACGATGAAGGTGTACAAGATGCAACATTTAAAAGGAATGTTTCATATATGTGTTTCAATGACTTGTAACAAGGTGATAATTTTGGTACGTGGCTGTATTTAAAATTCCCACTAATTGGTGAATGAAGCTCATTGGCTGAAGTCGGATACGATCCGCAATGGCTCACCCATATCTTTCCGTCCTGACTTAATCTAGAAAAGAAAAACATCGATATTTCCAGTAGCTGTAATATCACGTGTCAAACGTGCTGTTTTCGCGGAAACATCACAGCCACTTCGATCACCGAACAAAACGGGCAACCCCCGGCACGTTTTCCCCTTTCGAAGCTGCGGTCCGTGGAGAGGTGCGCACCCTCCCCTCTCCACCCCCGCCCCCAGCCGCTGCGCCCCGGTGGGGCGCGGCGAGACGTGGCGTGGCGAAGCGTCGCGTCGCGTCGCGTCGCGTCGCGTTGTGTCGAAAGCTGTATGACCGGCGGCGAAAGAGCCCTCATTATCTAGAGTGCAGAGTGGCGCGGGCGAGGCGAAACAGGACGAAGATGGCACTGAAGGCGGCGGGCGCACCTCAGGGAAGGGACGGCGGAGTAGGCGGTGCGTGGGCTGGCGCTGCGGAGGGTGATGTGAACGTGTGGACGAGGGGAAGAGCGAGAGTGGTGGCACTGGGAGAGGAGGCTCGAGGCATTAACTGATGTTACTGGAGTCCCTCTGACTAAGAGGGCCTAGGTTCGAATCCCGATGGTGGCAGGCGTTCAGTCGCTATCTGGAGAATTCTAGCGCTCGACTGCTGTGATCGGTAGATTTCCGCGCTTTTTCTGATCAATTCTGGGCGAATGCCAGAGCAATATCTTAACAAACGGGCCACGGGACGCGCGCGATCTTTACTTCCTTTTCCTTGTTCTGTCCTCGCCTCCTTACTTACACACACTTACACTTGCATGCAGTACCCTGCCACACTTGCGCGGACACTGGCCGGAAACTTCGGGCTTGTTCCGTCTGGGGCGGTGCCCCACTGGCGGGAGATGACTGCTTGGGGAAAACCCCGCTAGCCTACAGGTAAGTCGGTGCTGGATCTCATCATCCAGCGGGGGAATATTACTGCCACCTCCCGCGAAAAAATCATGCACTACACGTACGGGTCTTCTCAGTTGCAGTAGCTTAAAAAATGTTCAATTGAATAGCGCCCGGCGTCACTAATGAATGAATGAATCGATAGGGACGGAGGTGGGATGGAGGGTTTAGTTTGCTCGATGATTTGGCAGGGACAGGGAGGTGGTTGGGACGAGAACGTTGGGGGCCTGATATGTTGCAGAGACGGAGGTGACGGGGACGTGGATGCGGAGGTGGCGGGGACGCGGAGATAGGGAGACGTTAATGTTGCGGGGAAGAAGGTAGAGACGGCTATGGCGTGGTCGACGATTACTGTGGAATTGGAGAAAAAGGAGATTAAAAAATGGTAATCGCGCGGTGGAAGAAATAAGACATGGATATGTACGAAGACAAGGACCGGAGTAGTGTAGTGTAGTAAAATTTGCAACGCCGAGGCAATGGCGAGACCGGGATTCGAGCGAGACCTGAACGTTATTGAAGGTGAGCCTGTGGCGAAGATGATGGACGGCAGGGACGCATAGGTGACTGCAACTGCGAAGATTGTGAGTACTTGTGAAGTTGGAGGCAGGGACAAGATGTCCAAGTATGTGGGGCGCTTGGAAGTTCGGGGTGGTGCTGAAACCGGAAAGGCAGCTGCGTCGGGATTGGCATGGGCAGAAGGGATGGGAATAGTGGTGGCGGAAATGTTTTATAGAAGGAGGTGGGAAGCCGGGACGATAATGAGGTGACGGTCGCGTTGGCGACCGTGTGTTACGAGCGAGGATGCGGGTGCAAGGGTTCGGTGATATGACGTAGTGCGCGTTAGGTGCCTAGTGGTTGGGTTCGAGTCACCTTTCACTTCGGCCCCACCGTCTCCGTAGGAGCTGGTGCAACAGGTTTTTCACGCTCGTTGCCTTTTGAGTAATATAGTAGGAGCTCTCTTAGAACTTCAGCTCTTTTGTTCGTTTACATTTCCTTGATGATGTAGCTCTAAAACTTACTTAATGATATTTATTTAAAATTACTTTACAAATAATATCAGTGCCGTTATACAATACCTAGGCATTGTATAACCTCCTTGTCTTCGGTTGATTGATTGATTGATTGATTGTTAGTGATTCCGGGCGCGTGAACAAATAGGGTAATTATTTCCGTAAATGTAGTGCATGTTTTTTCTTAGGAGGTTGTCTTCCCCCCTGTATGACAAGATCCGTCGCCGACCTACCGATGGCTAGCGGGGTTTTCAACAACGAGGTATCTCCCACCAGCGTGGCACCGCCCCATTTGAGAGAAGCTCTAAGCTCCCGACCGGTCTCCTGGCATGTGTGCTTGAGTAGTGCGTGTTACTGTAAGTGTGTGTAAAAGGTGAGGATAGGACAAGAAGAGGTAGGGAAGATCGCGCGGGTCCGGGGCCCATTTGTTAGGGTACTGCTCTGGCATTCGCCTGGTATTGGAGGAACCATGGAAAACTACCAATCAGAGCAGGCAGCTGCTTGAATTCTCCTCCAAACAGCGACTGAATTCGACGTTGCTGACAGGCTAGTGTCGAAAATGATGCCACCGTCGGGACTCGAAACTAAGACCTCCCGGTCAGAGGGACTGCAGTGACATCAGTTGATGCCCTGAGCCATCTCTTCCGGTTTGTGTTCGGTTAACAATGGGTGTTTCTGGGGTATTGAACCCGCAAAACGATAAAGTCTGTTCCCTCGTGTAAATCTTAATGGAGATTAATTCGATAAATTAGTATTTAAATTGATTACATTATAAGAGTCGAAAAATATATGTGAGATCTATACGAAAAAATTGGAATTGAGTAATAAATATGTTTTAAGAAAATCGTTTGAGTAAAACAAGACATGTAGATCAATGATTAATATTTGTTGTTATTATTATTATTATTTTAATTACTATACTATCTATCATATCAATACACAATACAAGAGTATTATTAGTTAATATATTTTACCATTTAGTGATTAGAATTTTTGTGCATTGTAATCAGGTTGCCATCATTCGAACGCATCTTCATTTCCATGTTCCTTTCCGAGGCGACGGCTTGTCCGCGCAACAGGTTTGGCACGCGCGTTGTCTTTTCGGAGTGCAGCCGCCCTTGCGGCCGCGCTGGCGGCGGGCAGCCTCTGGAAGCTTAGCCTCCCCCGCGCCGCGCCGCTCCACGCCGGCGCTTTCGTCCGAGCTGGCGGCGGCGGCGGCGGCAGCAGCAGCGACGGGGCGCGTCCGGCCAGCCCGCTATGAGCGACGCTACAAGCAGCTAATTCCCTAGCATTAGGCGGTAGAGCCTGGCGGTCGCCGCTCCGGACACCATCCGTCAGACCCGTCCCCCCCCCCATGCCCACCCCCACGCCCGCGTCACGTCTTCCAAGCCGAGCACTGGACGGCACAGCCAACAGCCCCGGTTCAGCTTCTTTTTTGTTTTTTTTTGTTGTTGTTGTTGTTTTTTTCTTTCCGACCGTGCCAACTCGCTCGCCTGGCGCTGAAAGCGGCGCTTCCCGGAAGATCAGCCGTGCTTAGCGAATTCGCGAGTGGTCTTCACGTACGTGGTTCGTGCGGTCTGGTCGCACGTAGTGTGACATCTAGCGATATGTTGTTTGGTAGCGGTATTGAAATGTTTGATATTGCACTTGTCTGCTGAGTGGCAGTCTCGCCTTGCGTTTTGACATGAAAATCTTGGTCGCCCTTTTTTAAAATTCGTGAGGCAGAAGCTGCCTGAGGTTTCAGTAGAGTAATATAGTCGCGTTTAATTAGATTTTTGATACTGGTCCCGAACTAGCCTTTCAATCTTGACATTCTAGATTCAAAATACCGAGCGCTTCATTGGTGACAACCGGTTTCGGTTTCGATGGAGTAGTGTATTTACCCTTCCTATGCTTATTTTTTGTGTACATTCTTGTCTACCCGGGAGACGCCATGTCGTTGGCAGAGAGGCCGACGTTTTGCCTGACATGTCGCAGGCTTCCTCAGGGTTATGACCAAAGCCAGTGACATGTCAGGCGAAACGTTGGCATCTCAGCCAACGAGGCGGCGTCTTCCGGATAGCCATTTATGGAATCGAGCCGCGGCAGCTTACGTGTGTATTTTCTTGTGTTGCCTTCTTATATTTTCCACCATCACCGGTCTAGTCTTCATGCACTAGACTTTTGCCGAGCGCTGGAGGTACGCTCTCGCCGCCGACAGCCCTGGTCTACCGTTCAGTCCGGCCGCGTCCCGCTCGCTCACTCGGCGCTGAAAGCAGCGCTTCCCGAAAGCTCAACCGTATTCGTAGGTGGCCGTAGCGAAGCGTATTCCCGAGTGCTCTTCAGATACGTGGTTCGTGTGGTCTAGTCTCACCCATGACATCTAAGGAACTGGACCGCAGTTGTTGGGTACCGTTATTTAAATTTGTGACACTAATTGTCTGCAGTCACAAACTCGCCTCGAGTTCTTGAGTTTCGAGATGGAAATCGTGGTCATCCCATTTAACGTTCGTGACGAACGAGCTTGTTTAGTTTTTAGGAAGGTTGTATATTTTCGTTTAATTAAATTTTTGACACTGCAGTTGTACCGAGCTAGACTTCTGATCTTGAGATTCTAAGATCCAAATCCCGGGCACTCGTGTGAAATGAGTGACGATCCGAATATATGGGGTAGTATATTTGGGATAGTACATTTGCGCTTTGTATTGCGCTTGCTTATTTTATTATTCAACCTCTTCATCTTCCTCCACCTTCACGGGACAGAAGAGATGGCCCAGGGCATCAAGTGATGTCACTGCAATGTCTCTGACCGGGAAGTCCTCGAGTTTGAGTGCCGACTGTGGCAAGATTTTGGATACTAGGTATACAGCTACGTCGAATTCAGCCGCTCTCTGGAGAATTCTGGCGGCCGGCTACTATGATCGGTATGTCTCTGTGGTTTCTCCGATCAACACCAGGCGAGTGCCGCAACAGTACCCTAACAAACGGACCACGGACCGCTCCCGCCTTCTCCTTCCTTGTTCTACTCTTACCCATTACACACACATGGACTATACTACCACATGCCAGGAAACCAGTCGTGAGCGTAGAACTCGTCCCGGCTGGGACTGTGCCCCTCTGGTGGGTGATACCTTGCTTGGGAAGAACTCGCAAGCCGTTATGTAGGTCAGCGCCGCATCTCGACGTTCAGAGCGGGAAGATCGTCTCCTTCCGAGGAAAAAAATCATGCACTTCCCTCACGAGACTAACGACTTTAACAGTTAATGTGTTCAGAATCACTAATCAGTCAATCCTTCTATCTCAACAGCTCCAGATTTCATACGCCACTCTTTTACCGAGTGCTTGAGAAATATCTTGGCCGCCAACAGTCCTGGTTCGCCTCTTTCCCAACCACGACCCACGCCACCTCATCTGCCGTTGGAAGCAGCCTTGCTAAGCGTATCCGTTTGATCTTCACGTGAGTGGTCCGTGCGGTCTAGTCACAAACGAAGCAATTTTTCGTTTGTGGGGGAATTCGATGGTCTCTGGCGAGCTGATTGCTGTCGCCGGATAACAAAATTAAAAATTTGACACTGTAGTTTCTTGCAGTTCCTTCAATTTGCCTTTTGATCATGATTTTAGAGTTGTCAATTCTCAGCGCCTGTGTGAAATTTGTGAACGAAACGGTTATGTTTTTAAGGGGTAGTATATTTGCGCTATATCTTTTGCTTCGGAAGATCAGACATGAAAAGCAAATTCGTGTGTGGTCTCTACGTTCTAACATGGTACAGTCTCGTTGCTTACGGAGAAATAATGTTATTTGGAAAAAAATCTGGGTAACGCTTTCCAAACGTAACTGCCGTCGCTCATAAAATCCGCAAGAGAGCAGATCTGCAACGGTCACATTCGCTTTCTCATCTCTAGTTTTTGAGATTCGAATCCCGCCCACCTCATGCGAAATTTTAAATAATGAGGCAGTTCACATTTTGGTGGTATTTGAAGCTTCTCCGCTGAAATGGTATTTAAGAACATATGTTGACGGACTAGATGAGGTTTATGATTTTATCTGAACATTCTGTCTACTAGTCCTGATAAGAATTATACAATGTCTCCCTCTCTTATTACTACATTTCACCTTTTTGCTTCACTGATACGGAATACGTGATAATGCACGAGTCAATAATAAGCAGCTTTAAAATTTTTATAAAGCAATCATACAAACCTATATTACTAATTTGAAATGTACAGAGAAACTGAAAGGAGGTACTGCAGCCTCCAACCATGTGAGAGGTATCTGCAATTTCTTTAGATTGCCAAAAACGGGAATATCCAAAAACAATGAATCGGTTTCGATTTTGACTGAAAAATTCAAATATTTGTGTTATTTTGACTATTCACATCAATTGAATTCTGATGCAATTCTCTTACTCTGTGGGTCACTGCTTACGTCACAGCCGATGCCATGTGACAAGAATGCTCCAAAGTGGAAGGCTCCGAGTCTTTCCACCAAGAAATAATTGCTATTCGCGTGTTGGGATAAGGAACAGAAACGTCTTCGATATTCTTGGTATGTAAAGAATTGTTGTATTGTGCATATAGATTCTATATTGTCTCAGTATTCGTAAAAGTTTTATGTTAATATAATTTATTGCAGTTTTACACACGAGCATTTGATGTATTGTTCTTTAACAAGGTGTGCGTTCGTGCTTCTTTTTGGAAAACCATTTTGTGTGGTTTTGTTCAGTAGCAATTTTGCTGCTGGAGGCTACTAGTTTATAGAAACACGAACCAAAATAAAAAATATTAAGAAATGTACCTTAGGTTTTAAATAGAAACGAGAAGGAGACAATAAATGATTACAAAGGCACCACAAAGACCCGCATGATTGGTGTTGACCGAATTCTTTGTGCGTAAAACTACATACCGTTGCCAACAGCCTTGCGGTACACCTGTTTCTTTTTTACCGCGTTGCGCGCTGCGGCAACTCGCTTCACGCGCTAAAAGCCACGGTCCCTGGAATATCAGCCGCGCTAAGCGTATTCGTGGGTGTTTTCCATGTTCGAAGAACGTTCCGTGAGCTCGCCTTCTATTATTCCGTCACTAGGAAAATAGGTTGCTATCTCCTTTTCTATTATCCTCCATCAAAATAACCAAGTAAATTCTTTGGAAAATCGTGCGGTAGAGAGAAAGCAAAGTTGGTACTATTCAAAAAAACATGAAAAAAATAACAACGCTGATATTCCGGCTGGCAAAGAAGCTGTTTATGGGGAAAGAAGAAAATGACGTTTATCTAAACTCTGTTATTACTGTTATGTGTTTTCACTAATGTTTGTGTGTAAAATCAAGGCGTCTCGATCAGGCAGTTTGTATTGTTTTGATGTAATAGTGAAGACTTTCAGGTAATATTGCTAGTGGTGTATATTTCTAGTTCGTAGAATGCTTCAGTTTTTAATTAAAAAAAGACTGAATTTAAATTCTATGTTTAATAATTTGGTCGTTTCTTCAGTATACATTTATTCCAGTTACATGAATATTATTATATTTAATACCATTTCTTTCATTTTCCCAATATTTAGATTCGTATTTCATTCTTTTACTTTTTGTCATTATCGTCAATGAAAATACACTTGATCTCATCACAGTTATTCTTCAAAATTATTGCGATAGATAATGATTGCGATAACGATTGTACAGAACTTTGTGTTAATTATCTGAAAGCGAACGTTATGACTGAGAGCTAACATTTGCTATCCGTTATCTGGCTATTTCTTATTGATGGGATCATATCTTTTGATAAATTTGTATAGTGTTGACGTCTGTTGTGAGGTACGGGTGTCGTGGTTTCCTTTGCGATCTCCTTCCATTTCACCCACCTACTCTTTTCATTCCCGACTTCGTCTCTTTTTGCTCTTTTCCACTTTTCTCGGCCCCTTCCATAACCACTCCATTCTATTTAACGAGCAAGAGCGAGGAGCTCCTGAACGCAGTCGTATGGTTCTGGATGCCAATTATGGTTGTCAGGGAAATATTTTAAACGTGGCGAGAAAAGATATTTAAATATGTAAATTCCGTCTGGGACAGAATAGTAATGCGAAATGAGTAATGAAAAGTTTTCTTCTTTAAGACTTACGTGAGTCTTCCGTCAGCGAAGAATTCTATGTAGATTTCATTTTAGATGTACTTGTAAAGTTCAGAAAAAATGAGACAGCGATATTATTGTGTGTGGTTAGCATATTTCTCTTTGACATTCTCTCGGATTCTCGTCGACAGCGAGCGAAATTTTCGTGACGGTGTTAAGATCTTCTGCAAATGTTACTATTCGTAAAAAAATACCAAAAAAGAGTTTGTTAGAAGTATAATTTAATAGAAAGTCTTTTCTTTAGATTCATAAAGATAGGAAAAGCGAAGTTAAGTACCGTGATTTATAGCGTCTCGTTAAAAATATATTCTAGTTTTACATTCCACACAATGCATTGGCTAAGTTTCCGTGGATCTTTCTTAATTAGCTATAAATTTCGACGAACGTATTATCAGTTTCCTCACTTTAATTTCAACTATTTGTGATTATACAAAACTTTACAAAATTTCGTAAATTAACTTAGATATTTCTAAATTAACTTATTTGTAGTGCGGACTGTAATTTCTGGTTTAAAGTTAGTAACTGAAGAAAAAGCAACAAATAGGGTTTAAATGTATGACTAAAACTAAGTCTCGATTTCTCCTGTCTTTCACACGCGGGTGCTTGGAAGTTGAACTTTGAAGTTGTAATATATACCTTAATGTAGTATACGATAAAAAAAAAACTACCAAAAATTACACATTCGCTTGTGTAGAAGCTGAGTTTTTGGTACAAATCTCACTTCGTACATAAAATATGATTCGCCTGTCGATTAAGAACTACTTTAATTTAATACTGTTTGAAAAAGACATGTACGCAAGATTGCTTCACAAAACACCAAAACTATAGAATTGCTCTGAATACTAACAATTGGAAACAAGGTCTCTCTTATATGACCTGCCTCTACTACACGAACTCCTCGTTATGTATAACCTCATTGCTATTAATATTCGCATAAATTATTGTCGTAAAGGAGGATTTTAAAAATTATTAAGAAAAAAATTAATGAAATTTGAAATATATATATTGTTTGAATTGTTTATTTTCTGAATGCATCTGCATGTCAATGTACTTTACATATACATTTCACCTTACTGTAGTATGAAAATGAAAGAAAAGTAAGAAACGTGCAAAAATCAACATTATAAATAGTTCTGTGCTTTTGCTATTTAGTTTCAGTAGCCATAGACAATATGCTTTTCCATTAAGGTAAACTCACACTTCCATGCACTACACTACCATGAATGACAGGAGTCTAGTGGCGCACTGAGAGGGTGGGGCGGGCAGTGCGTCATGCTTGGATGCTTGGAGAAAACCCCGCACACCAACGTGTAGGTCTGCGCTGAAATTAACCCTGGGGGGTGATTAACGCCACCTCTCGCGACAAACACATTTACTACGCTTACGGGACTAATGACCGTGGCTTTTGACGTGCCTGGAAACACGAAATAATCGGTCATTATTCTAAACCAAAGCAACATGTCCTGAAGCGAAATTGAAAAACCGAAATAACTTGGAGAAGCACGAAACACGTTCGTCCACAACGAGAGCCTAAGAAGACAACTGCGTACGATTCATTGTGAGCGAGTCACTAACCAAGCATCACAGTATTCCATGTACTAGCGCCCCAATTAATCTGGCACTTTGTGGTCGGTTTTCGCCTCACACCTCCTTTTCCTGTGGTCTGTCTCGTTCAAATTACAAATGGAGTGGTATTTGCATGATGACGTTCGCGCCACCGGGTGCCCTCGCCCTCGCCTCAGACAGAGCAGTCACGACGGCCGGTCACACGGCCACGCCCACATCCTCCCGCAGCCACCCGCTCCGTAATGAGCTGTTGGTGGTCTTGTCGAAGTCTACGCATAAATCACGGCGGCGATATTAATTAAAAAGGTTAAATGGTCGCAAATTAACTTCCATTTGCGCGGATTGCTACCCCCCTAAATTACAGAGATTTTTATCTCATTACTTTTGATTACCGGGAATACAGCGCCCCAAATGTTGACGGGTTTTAATGGCAAATTTGCGGAGGAATTAAAGCGACCAGAGGAACCGAAGGCCTGGCGCCGACCAGAGCGCCGTCCGCGTGTCCCCGCTACGCGTCTCTCTCACCTCCCCGCCGCGCGCCGCTGCCTGCCTGCGGGCGGGATGGCGTTTTGTCTGTCGCTCGCGTCATCCCCGCAGTCGCCCCGGCGTACAGTGGCCCATGTCCTCAAAATATGAGGTCGTAAATGTCGTTTTTTTGTGTCTCAGTAGGTACGCGTACGTTTGTGCCGAACGACGTACCGGGCTTGAATAGCTCGGCTGCAGCACCGTTCCATCACCAGCATCGTTGGCAGTACTTCTCCCGTCGGTGGCGGAGTTTCGACAAAAATTACATAGCTGATTCGAATTCAACCATTGATTCGAGGTTAATTAGTTGCCGACTGCTCTGATCGGTTGTTTGCATGGTAAATTCGATCAATATCAGGCAAGTGCCGGAGCAGTTCCCTAACAAACAAACCGCAAACCGCACGCCACCTTCCTTTCTCGCGGTGCCTCAGAAGGGGAGATACTTGGTGAAGGAAGTCCCCTTGTGGTTCGCTGCCGGACCTTTCTCTTGCGGGGAAGGATTAGCGCATCGATGGGCATCTACATACATATACTTTCGTGGGTTGATGTAAGTAGTGACAGAGCCTTAAATCTATACTTATCGCTGGCGTCCCGATATGTATGCGTGCTTTTTATCTACGCCCCTTTCGTAAGTTCTGGGACGTTGCGGTGTCTACCGCTCTGGACTGAACGGAAGATTGCGACTTCTGATCCGTGTTAGAGCTCGCTGCAGTTTTCAAGGATTGTGGCGGAGAGGCACTATCCTCCATGCATCCTATTATATCATCCATCTCATTATTCATTTACTCGAAGCGGGTTTATGGCGTTAATATTAAGGTAGTGGAAGGACCGGGGACTAAAAAAAACAAAACAACTACAACAACGTGATCCATGGTGGTCGCATGGTTTAATGAGAGGGCCAGAGGGCGGCAAGGTTTCGATGACTATCTTGATCGACATTCTTTATCGTTTCTGTGCAGTTCATTGATTAGTGCTGAGTTGGTTCCTTGTTCTATCTCGATGCAATAAATATATATTTTCATCGTAGAATATGTTCACAAGGGATGTTTATGTAGGCGAAGTGAATTCCATTTTCAAGGTCATATGTTCCTTACAGACTTCGCCAGTAATTGGACGAGATGTCCTGTATGAATTACATTATGAATGTATTATGAAAGTGTCTCCGCAGTGGCACCTGGCGGATGCGAGAACTATCAACAAATATTATGTTGTATACATCAATAAGGAAATTGTCGGTACAGTCACTACCATATATTGTTAATTGAATTTGGCCACAGAGTTTTTAAAGACATACATTTTTTAGATTAAAAAATCTAATTGATCTAAACACTGTCTTTCGTTAAAAAACTCTGTGGCGAAATTCAATTAACAAAAATATTATGTTGGTATCACCAGCACCAAGTAGCTCCGGACCGTCCGATGAGTAGCGAAGAAGCAATGGAGGAGGGGCGAGCCCGCGGCTCGCACGTGACATTAGTGCCCCGCACGGCGGCAAAGCTGAGGGCTGAAGCGGCGGCGGCGGCGGCGGCGGCGGCGGCAACTCCTGGCTCGGCTCTGTGCTGAGAGACTCTCCTGGCGCACTTTAGTACCTAGTGCAGGCGAATAAATGATATTACGAACGTAGTTTTTGGATCTGGACGAACACATCTGTTTTGAATGTTCTAATCCTTTTCTTTCGTGTTTCTCCCGTGCAAGCGCACACTTTATGTTGACTCTTTTCCATTCGATCCATAACGCTAAAATTACATCATAGCACTACATGCAATTCTTTGTTTTCTGTATTATTGATTTAACTTTGAACATTAAAATATGTGTGACGTGTAGGGGGGGGAAGAACAATATGTTTTCTCATTACCATACTATGATCCTATCTCACACAGATGTGCTATGCAAAACACGCGCAAAATAACTTCACTGAAAGCTTAAATAAATAAGCATTTAGTGAAGTTATTTAACACGTGTTAAGCAATGCTTATCTCCAATTGCACAAAATCCCGTTCATTGAATGCACCCGTTCTCTGAATGCCACCCATAGAGTTTCGTTCAGTTAGTTTAACAAAGCGCCATACTGCGCCGGGCGCAGCGTAGAATTGAGTCGAATGAGAGTTGATGGGAACATTAATTCGTGTGAATTACGTCTCTTGATTTTACTAACGTCTCGTGTGAGCTTGACCGTGACTAGCAATGATCCGATCCGGTTCAATGGCGTGCGATACTAAATAACTAGACTATACGTGTATTTACACAATTTCACCAAATGCCGTTCGATGAATGCAATGCTCGGATTTTCGGCTAGCTAGTTTAACAAAACGCCCCACTGTGCAACATGCTTTGCCCCATCGCCACGCACTCCCAACCTCGGTTGTTACCCATCCCCCCTCCCCGTTCCCACTTCCACGCATGGAGCGACGCGCGCGGTGGCCGGCGGCGGTGGAGGGGGCGGCGGCAGCGGCGGCGAGCCGCGTTCGGTCGGTTGAACGGGTCACAGATTGGTTCCCCGGGTCGTCACATCCCAGAGCCTCCCGCTTATTAAAAACTAAAATCGATTGTTTAACTCTAGAGCGCTCAAGATGTTTGGGATTACGTTGTAGCTAAAGGGGAAGACCGAATGCAAGCTGGTACGGGTTTGGCACAGCGCGCGTTTAAATTTGTTTTTCGAGGGGAGATGCGAATCTATAATTGAGAGGATTACGGTTGTATTAAGAAGGCCGTCGACTCAGTTACATTTATCTGCTGTTTTTGTTTGAATTAAGCGATGGTTTAAGATCTGAAAGGCGAAATTTACGTAGAACATTTACAAAGATAATCTAACCTCTCTCCCTGCCTTGAAGTCTTGAAGTCAGTAATGACCGAAAATTGGGTGGTTCAATACATACGTCAGAAGATTTTATTTCAGTTTGCAATTCCATATTCAATGAAATTAATATATTTTTGACGTGCTAAATTGATTCTTATTTAACATTATTCCTATTTTATAATAATAATAATAATAATAATAATAATAATAATAATAATAATATCTATTATTATTACTATTTATTGCAATTGTATTTCAGCTTACAATTTATGCACTATAGACATTGAAATCAGTTGTTAAATTTGAATGCATGATTCTAAAAATCTGAATATGCATGTAACAAGTATTGTGATCAACTTCTGGGTGAACCACATCTAAACAAATGCTGAGATGGACTTTTGGTGATTTTCGGTCATTGAACGTAGCTCTCCCAATAGTGTAATATAATTTTGACTGTAAAACAATAAATAAAAATGTAATCATTTACAATTATAACAGTAATGCAAATATGTGATTCTGATTTGCTTTCAAATAAACATTAATTTCATTTATTTAAATTACAAAACCCAGCATTTAAACTGTTTTCAACTTTGAAAAGAGTACGAGATTCGTATAGTACGAGAAATGGAGTTTTCTTCATATGTTCCATTTCAATGTTGCAAATGTGCGGCGCTTGTGTTAGATCAATACGTCACCGACGTAGCATTGTGTACCTGGCATTGGCTAATGACTGTATGTAAAGAGTCGATCGGAAAGTTGCAGGATCAACAGAGAGGAATCTATTCGCTACAATTCAATAGATTGAAATGCGTTTTTGTGCGCTTTAGAATCTGGGACAATCCATAAAATGAGGGGAAAGAACAGCAAATGCGGGGAAAGAATATCAAATGCACTAAAACCATTGTCAAGAAATGTTCAGGATTGACTAAGCGAAGTAATGTTGATTTTTGGCGTTACAGGCGTACCTTTGTGGTGTTAAATCCGATAGGGTTGTCCTTTCAGAGTCCATTTTCTCATATTCTTCATTCAACGCTTATGTGTGTCCTGAACAAACTGTTGCAATAGGAACGAGTTCACATATGATTGTTTGAGTACAATCTCCTAATAGAAATAACATTTTCTCGCAGGTAAAATTAATATTACAAATGGAAAATCATGTTCCTTGTCATCTCTATTCTTTGTAAAAGATTATTACAGGAAAACTGATCTATATGGATTTTTCTCTTCTTACCTTTTGCCTCGACCATTTGATTTCTTAATTTTAATATAAAACACCTCAGGACTGCAAAGAATGTTGAGAAAATATTTTAGTTGTTTTGTTAAATTGAGTCAGCGAAAATAAATTTTAACGTTAACAAGGATTGTTATCATGATAATCAGAAAGAATATTTCAAGACCACGTCGTGCAATAGCTATAATTTTTGTGTTTACTATACCATTCTGCTATTTAGTCACACAATGTACGGAAATTGTGTTCTTTAAGAACTTTCTCGCGTACAAGCCATTTGGGGAAAAGTTATTAAGTATCTCTCCAGTTATAACTCGGCAACAGCGGGCTAAATATTTTTGTAGGTGAGTATGAAAAATTAAGTAGAGTAATATATCTTGAGCTACGTTGGTAGATTGCGGCAAAAAAGCACTTCCACCAAAGTAGTACAAACTTTGAGACATAAGCAACCGTTGACCGAGGCAGATGATCAGATTAAAAGTATTTGAGTCTGTGACGAGACAAAATTCTTTAGATGCTGGGTCGTAAATCACTCTAGGTGTCGACGTGGTGGCTCCCGGCACTGAAACGTAATACGTTGCCGTATTCAAAGCCAGACTCACCGCCCTCCAGTTTTCCTGAGGGGAAATACCACGTCCAAGAATAATTAGAATAATCGTAGCCCATAGCGTTTTGTGCATACCACGCAGTTGAGGAGGGAGAATCACAAAGCTATTCCATAATGCAGTTTCTAAAATAGATTTGTATGCCATTATCGCTATGAGTAGTTTTGTATGTTTGAGAGACATCAAAACATTTTAAAAGTTGATTTCGGACGTTGATTCCCGACCGTAAAATAATAACGTGTTTCTTTCTCTCACTGAGTGTGTGGATTAAATTTCTGTTGAAAAATATTAACAGATTCTGAGAAGCCGTTATCCTTCTGAATGCATGATTCATTGATTTGTAAGGACATTTTCGAGATCCATGCATATGTTACCCAGAGTTTTGTGTTCTTTGTTAGTAGATACTGAGCAGCGTCGCATTGTATATATGGCGCCACTTGCGTTTGTGTCTTAACGTCACAGCCGTCTTGAATGTGGTCACTTGCGTAAGAGAATTGCTTCATCTTCCTTGTGATTTTCGTCATTCTTGAGAAAGACCAAATAATTCAAATCTCTCAGAAATTTTACATGAATAAATTAGTTAAATACATTTATATACATTAATATTCTTAATTAGCATGACTTACATTCGAATTATTAACTCATAAATAATATGAAAATTAAAACTCTCAGAATGGCGTTTAACTATGCTCTCAGTACTCGCCTGACCGCTGAGGTGTGCGGATCGTGCCCGCAGCTCCGTAGTGTCTTACCTTGCTCGCCCGCGAGGGCGCCAAGATAAGGAAAAGTCTAGCGATAATAACCAGTGCGCACTAGCTCTAAGTGAACAGTTACAGTTGTGAAGCATAACGGTGTTTCATTCTCTTCATATTCAAATCAACCTAACAAAAGATAACATATAATAAAACTCAGTCGATTACCGAAGTATTTTCGGGTAGGATCAGTAGCATGTAGTGCGATTGCATGCTACTGACACCCGGGAAGCTGTTTACTTCAAGAAATGTCATCCGAAGAATCAACAGGCAACGACAGCAACGGCATGGATCATGATTCATCTGCTCCCGTCAACCTGACGCAGAATGTATGGCAAATATACACACCAGCTCGGCCAAAGAGGCCGAACCCTGACGTCCTCGACCCTGATGCTAATAGAAGGGTAAGGCAAAAGACAGCGTCTTGCGATAGTAATACTAGTGTATATACAGTTCCCACCAAGAATCAATTCAGTGCTCTTGATGTAGAAGGCACAACAGAAAACAATGAGGAAACCTTTCCAAAAACCACTGTACCTCCAATTTTCGTGCCAAATGTGAATAATGTTCCAGCTATGATAAAGTTCTTAAAGGAAGCCTTAAAAACAGAAGATTTCGAAATAAAATCTCTAGCAAACGACAAAATTAAAATAACGCCGAAAACTCCTAATACCTACAGGGAAATAATAAAACATTTATCAGCCAACAGTCACGTATACTATACATACCAGCTGAAAAAAGAACGTGCGTATAGAGTTGTCTTGCGACACATACATCATACGGTAGATGTAAAAGATATCAAGGCTGCGCTTCTGGAAAAGGACCACAAAGTTAGAAACATTATAAATGTCCGCCACAGGCTAACTAAATCACCTCTGCCTCTATTTTTTGTAGACCTTGAGCCCAAACCTAACAACAAAGAAGTGTTCAAAATTAACCGACTGTTAAATTGTGTTGTTGCTTTCGAACCACCACGCCTGAAACGCGAGATAGTACAATGCAAAAACTGTCAGAGATATGAACATACCAGGTCGTACTGTGCATACCCGTATAGGTGTGTTAAGTGTGGAAAAGAACACGACCCAGATAAGTGTTTAAAAGAAAAGCAAAGTCAACCGACTTGTGCTCTGTGTGAAGGCAATCATCCCGCCAACTACAAAGGTTGCAAAGTATACCAAGAAATACTAAAAAGGAAAGGGTACAACAACTCAAGTAAACACAGAATGTTTCAACAAGAGATGCATGTGCAGACACAAAACAGTAACATTGAAACTACTTATTCTCACGAAAACTCAAGAAGCAGACATGTAAATGCAGGAACATGGGCCGATGTTGCGCGATCAAAGCCTGTAGAAAGACATGAACACAACGACAATAGCCATTCCATTATGAATATTATACAGCACTCCTTTGAGAGGTTTGAAAACATACTAATGCAGCAAAGTCAACAAATAAACTCTCTCATTAACCTCATAACGTCGCTTGTCTCCAAACTATCTAATGCCTAAATTCCTTCGCATTGCAGCTTGGAACGCCAACGGCTTGGCGAATCATCGCCAAGAAATCGAAATATTTCTCAACGAAAACAAAATAGACATGCTACTCATCTCTGAATCTCACTTCACAGAAAGAAGCTACTTTAAACTGAAGAACTACACTTTATACGATACTAAACACCCCAGTGGCAATGCCCATGGAGGCACAGCAATATTAATAAAAAGCACTATAAAACATCAAGAACAGGAAGCTGTACAGGAACAGGATATTCAAGCAACGACTGTACAAATTATGGACTGGAGTGGACCAATTACCATCAGTGCCATTTACTGCCCTCCAAGATTCAAAATAGACAAACAACGATTTGAAACCTATTTTAAGTCTCTAGGAAATAGGTACATGGTGGGAGGAGACTACAATGCCAAACACACGCAATGGGGATCCAGGCTCATCACCCCAAGAGGGAGAGAACTGCTGAAAGCAGTTACCTCACTTCAGCTAGAAACCATTTCTACAGGAGAACCTACCTACTGACCTACCGACCTAACCAAAACCCCAGATGTAATTGATATATTCATAACAAAAGGAATCCCATCCACTAACTGTATCATAGAATCTTCCCACGAACTGTCCTCAGACCACACTCCAATAATTATCACAGTCGGCAACAAAATTATTCTACAATCGCCTCCCGCGTCACTAACGAACAGAAAGACAAACTGGAACTTGTATAGAAAACAGATATCTATGAAAACAAACATCCGATTCCCACTAAAATCAGCTGACCACATAGACGAAGCGACTGAGTATTTAATACAAAATATTCAAGAAGCAGCTTGGACCGCTACACCACAACTTCACTACACCCAAGGCTGCGTGAAATATCCAAAAGTTCTTTTGAACAAAATAGCCGAGAAAAGAAGACTAAGAAGAATCTGGCATACTTCAAAATATCCTGAAGACCGTACCAACTACAACAGAGCAACTAGGCAACTAAAACGCCTCCTAAACGAATTCAACAACAACAGGTTTCAAGATTTCATAACCAACCTTACCCCAACAGAAGATACCAATTACTCCTTATTTAAAGCCACAGGGAAGCTAAAAAAACCGACCAAATCAAATCCCCCAATCAGGGACGAAAACAAGTGTTGGGCAAGAAACCCCACAGAAAAAGTGTCTACCTTTGCCAAATTCTTTGCTAATGTATTCCAGACTCATCCCATTATAAATACTAACCAAGAGCAACAAATCAGAGATTATCTTAACTCCCCAAACCAAATGACTCTTCCAATCCCGCACTTCACTCCCAGAGAAATTACCAAAACTATAAACGCCTTATCAAACAAAAAAGCTCCTGGCTATGACTTAATTACAACACCTCTTCTCAAAGAACTACCACGAAAAGGCAAGACTATAATTACTGCATTGTTCAACAGCATTATAAGAACAGGGCACTACCCGGAGCAATGGAAAGTAGCCCAAATTCAAGTTTTTCTCAAGCCTGGGAAACCTCCACATGAACCCTCCTCCTACCGTCCCATCAGTATACTTCCCATTCTATCCAAAGTATTTGAGAAACTTCTTCTATCAAGATTACGTCCTCACATTGCAACCAATAACCTAGTCCCTGATCATCAATTTGGATTTAGACAACAGCATTCTACCGTCGAACAAGTTAATAGAATCACCAACTACATTGAAAATTGCTTCCAAGAAAAGAAATACTGTTCAGCCGCCTTTCTAGACATTGCCCAAGCTTTTGACAAAGTCTGGCACGATGGACTCTTATTTAAACTCAAGAATTTTCTACCGTATCCCTTCTTCAACATTATCAAATCTTTTCTATCCCACCGCACCTTCCAAATCAAATATCAAAATGAATTATCTGAATTCCATCCAATCAAGGCCGGAGTACCACAAGGTAGTGTACTCGGCCCTATCCTATACCAGCTCTATACTACTGATATACCAAAATCAGATAAAACAACCATAGCCACTTTTGCAGATGATACGGCCATATTAGCTTCGGATGACGACACTAATGACGCATCAAGACATTTACAAGAACATCTCACAATGATTGAAGATTGGGCCAAAAAGTGGAAAATAAAGATCAACGAAAATAAATCAGCCCATATAACCTTTACCCTGAGAAAAAACAAATGCCCCACTGTCCACATCAACAACAATCCAATAGTACAGGTGGAAAGTGTTAAATACTTGGGAATACATCTAGACAAACGGCTAACATGGAAGCATCACATCTTAGCCAAAAAAAAGCACCTTCAACTTCAAACACGAAAACTATACTGGATACTAGGATACCACTCAAAACTATCACTGGAAAATAAACTGCTGATTTATAAAGCTATCATAATTCCAATATGGACCTACGGTATCCAAATCTGGGGCACAGCAAGCAAGAGTAATCTCTCGATCATACAGAGATTTCAATCCAAGACCCTAAGAATGATCGCGGCAGCACCATGGTTCATCACAAATGCAGCACTGCACAAGGACTTAAAAATGCCCACTGTCTTAGAAAGAATAGAATTTATCAGCTCAAACTATCTCCAGCGCCTTGAAAACCATCCAAACCACTTAGCCCTCAACATCCTAGACAATAGTGCAGATATCCATCGACTAACCAGAACCTCACCCCTACAACTCCCATATAGATTCTCAACAAATAACCGAAACATTACCCTCAGCTAACAAACTATCCCACTTGCAGCCAACCCAAAATAATACTTGCTTTTTGTTATAGTATGAAGAAGTAAGATGAAGAGTACCGATGGGATACCTTCACTGGAATTCAATCATTGTCAATTCTACAACAACATATTTACTTATTATTTTGTAAAAAAATAGATTGTAAATTTTTTGTTATAAATAAAAAAAAACTATGCTCTCTAAAATTATCAAATTCCTTCTTCGATAAAACAGGCGCCCACAAAAAAAAAGAGTTGTCATACCTAAAGACTTGACCCTCCTGTTTTTTGCAAATTGCAAAAAAACCAGCGTGATATTGAATTGTTTGTTTTCGAGCGTTGTTGTCAAACCCCAAAACTTTACACATGTTTCTCTATGTATGCCGACGCGCTGAATCCGAATTTGAAGCCAGAATTGCGCCAACACCCTCCCGTTTTTTTGAAATCGCAAAAAATCCTTCATGTTTTCAATCAACAATTTCTCGGTCGTTTTTCGCGATTTAAGAATATTGGAAGTTTCCGTGGCTGCCATGCGCCCTCCCCCGGATCCGTGAATGCTTGCGGATTTAGGGACACTGCAGGCGGCCAAAAAACGCCAGGTTGGAGCTGAAAAGTTCGGGGCAACTCCGCCACACTGAAAACGACGCCGCGGGCAGGCGGGCGTCAACACGCCACGCTGTTTCCGGGAAGTCTTGTCGGCGGGGCCTACAGTGGCGGAGGCGTGAATTGTATGATTCTAAAAGGCGCTGGCGGTAATAGCGGTAACGGCCTTAGGAGGAGATGGCAATTGCGATGGGGACGAAAGTGGAGGTGGCTGAGGTGAGAGATGGAGGTGGCAGTGGCGGAGGGGGCAGTGGCAGAGGTGGAGATGTCAGTGGCAGAGGTGGAGATGTCAGTGGCAGAGGTGGAGATGTCAGTGGCAGAGGTGGAGATGTCAGTGGCAGAGGTGGAGATGTCAGTGGCAGAGGTGGAGATGGCAATGGTGGTAGTGGCGGAGAGGTGGAGAATGGCATTGGCGGCGGCGGCTGCTACCACTGACTCGTATTAGCGGTAGCGCGTTGGCGAATACCGGAACTTGTGCGTTCTGCTGACGCTGTCCGCGGGCGCATTAGGACGGGGGTGGAGGCGGCAGTGAAGGGTTCACCTGCGAACATCCGGCTTTATAATTGGGAGGAGATGCCGTGAAGGCGCGGTGTGCCATGTGGTTACTACACCGTGAAAAGCAGAGATGCCAGGGAAAGTGATGAAGTTGCTCAAGCACGATACGTCCCTGGCGTGTGACAAGGGAGTTTTAGCATATTTTTAGCGTCTTGCACTGATGCGCTACGAGTCACGTCACTAACACGAGGAATGTAACGACCAAATTACGTGGAAGACGTGACATTATAGTCTTTTCAGTCATGTGAGGGATAATTGCACACTCATTGATGCCAAACCAAAAAGTGGGGGCGTGGTCGGTTACTCCTAGAATTGATTTGCATTCACTTCACAAACATTGACAAATTTGTTTTGGAATTGTTTTACTTCCTATTATTTTGGTCAGTCCTCTAACTGGAAGTGGATATATTTATACAGCTAGACTGCAAGAAAAGTATTCTTTAAAACTTCCTTTTTAAGAAATATTATTTACGTGATGATTCTGTGATTGAAATTTAATCTATTGCAGAAAAAATAATTGATACCTTGTTTGACGTAAACAACGCAGGATCTTTGAAATTCAGGATTTATAACTTACGTATTATATACATCCGTTTAATGGCTTAATTCACACGATAACACATTTTCATCGTCCTTTAGATATTATTTCTATAATTTCTTACATTATTTTTAGAAGCGATATCGAAAAAATGTAAATCACTCGTGAAAATTTGAAATTAACAATTGAAATCACCCAGAGACCCAAAAAATGTATTGCGAATAGAATCCTACTCTGAGACGAGTATGTTAAGAGGAGTTAGGAAGTAGAAAGAATATATAAGGGAAGAGCATGTGATGTAGTTCGGTGCAGTTAGTGCAGTAACCATCGTGATAGAAAGTGGAAGGAGTGAAATGGAAAGCATTTTGAGTGGGAGAGAGAGAGACGACGAGACTAGAAAACTCTATAATGCAACACATACAAATTCGTCCACACCCACGCGCTCGCGCGCGCACCGCACACACACACACACACACACACACACACACACATCAAATGCATGCCCTTGGGAGCAAGCGTGACTGTGTAAAAGCGGCCGACAGTCAACCGGCATCACGCAGCGAGAAGCCGAGGGTCGGCGTGCTCGGCCTCGCATGGGGCCCGCGGTGCCGACGGCTGCCTCCACGCCTCGCCGCGCGCTGCGCCCGCTTGCTCCGCGCTCGCCTCGCTCCCATCTTCTTCTCCCCGCCCCGCCCGCCGCACCCCGCTCGCGCCGCTCCGACACGCAGCCCGCCGCCCCGCACGCCCAAGTCCAGCTCCGCATCGCTCCACTACCTGTTCCTTTTCGCTCTTCCCTGCGTAGCCATGTCCCCTCCCTTCCCTGTCCCATTCGCCTTCCCCCGCACCGCGAAAATCTCCGCTCTTCCCTGCCAACTCCCGGCCCGTCCCGTCGTTGCCTTCCCACCCTTATCCAATCCCTCCCCGGGCCTCTGTTTCGAGCTCGCCCACCCCGCCCTGCCCCGCGCTGGTTAAATCTGCCCTTGCTCCATGTTCCTCCTTCTCCATTCCCAATACATCCCCTTCCCACCTCGCTCTGTTCCTCTCCACCACACAGTCACCCTCCTTTCCTCTTCACTCTTCTCCTCCCTTCTCCCGCCTTGCTCTGATCTTCTCCACCCCTCTCCATTCCGCCCTGCCTTGCACTGCTCCACTCCGCTATGCCCCGCCACTCCGCGCCCCGCCCTGCCACTCCACGCTCCACTTCACGTCCGTCCCGCTCTTCTCTGTCTCAATCCTCCCGCCCCGTCTCGCTCCGTCCCTTTCCGTTCAGCTCCGCTCCGCTCCGCTCAACTCGCCTTTGCCCAAATCCTTCAACCCATCCCACCTCTCTCTTGCTCGCATTGCCATGTGCCTCTCCCTCTCATCCTGGTCCCTCGCAGCTTCTTCCGCCCCAGTGCTCCCTCCCTGCTCGTAGCTCCTCGCTCTGCTCAGCGCCGCATCATTCCGCTCCGCCCCGCTCCTCTCTATACAGCCCTAGCAGCTGCCGATTACCCTCCGCTGCAAACGCGCTTGCCGGAGATTAAATCTCCACGGCGCGCCGCCCCCGCCGAAAACACTGGGAATTAGAGCCGCGCTCGCGTCGCCTACCCGGATGTCCGGGTATCCGTATAATCACGTCATCGGTTCTTCGTCCTCTCCGGTGTGCTCATTCTACGAATCGTCAAAATCTCTGCGGTGGCGGCATGATTACCCTTCAACAGAGACCAACCATATTTTGATACACGATATTAATCCTTTGAAATTTTCAATGTGCTATGTTGAACATGTTTTACAGGTCCATGGACAGAAATTACATTTACTCTAATTTACATTGACTCTTTCTTTTACAAGTAATATTCCAAATACGAGAGATTATTACCTATCGTAATGAGTTCGTACTTTTGAAAAACGTTTTGGAAAGTAAATTGTACAGTATTGAAAGGAACATACGTTTTCGAGAAGTATTTTTTTGAATTTCAGTAAAACGTTATGGTGAATCAGGTACCTTTAAACAGCTGCAAAATTGTTGTTTATTTTTATTGAACGATTGAGAAAAGTATCCGAAATAGAATTTTCGTAACATTTTCAAACGTTTTATTTGTCATTTTAAATTATCAGAATTTTTCTTGTATGATAATCATGTTGGAAAATGATATAAACATAAAAAGCTGCGTTCATATTTATCAAAATGTGCGAATTATGAATTAAGGAATATTAGAGTTCCTTTTAAATTAATAAATAGTACCTTAAAATGTTGCAGGCACCTGAATACTGGGTCGTTTATGTTATAATTGGTGTTACAATTATCCTTTAGACTATAAATCAAATGATTGTCTAGTCTGGAAGAGATCTAGAGCGTTTTGTATTATCGCAATAGCCAATAATCATGTTTCTGATCAAATAGCGTATTGCAATCAGATCTTAAGAAGCTAGTTAATGAAATTACTAATTATATTGTAATGTGTTTCAAGAAATCGTTTATTACATTTTATTATATTTCTTAGTGTAATGTACCGGGGCAATTCGGATCTTTTGATATTTCTGCAAGCTCATATTTAAATCTTCATTTAGAGACATATCATGTGATACATTTATCAATTTAATTTAATCGTTTAATCAATTAAATCTAATCAATTACATTACATTGCAAAACTGAAAAAATATCAGTTATTTGAATTTTGTGTTCTGTTTTGCTTACTATAATTGAAAGAATTATCGAGAATGTACTTTAGAGGACTTTACTTCACTTAAATAACCATCTTAAAAGCAAGTATTTAAAGGAACTACAGAATAAAATTGGCTTCTCTCAACAGCCATTTTTCAATAACACACACTAGTAGAAATAACGCACATATTTCAGTGTACTTAAGGGAGAAATTTGTATCAACATCGAAACAGATAATACCGCATTTCCTGTTCAAAGCTCCAACTTTCCCCCACAGCTTCTCAGGGAGCATCAAACTAGCTCTTACAAAAAAAGTCGAGACTTCACGTAACCGCCTGTGGATTCGCAAAGGAGGCATTCTTTCTGTGGTAAGTTGAGGCGGGGCGGGGCGGGGCAGGGCAGGGCAGGGCAGGGCAGAGGGGGGAGGGGTGGTTGGCGAGAGAGGGGGAGGGGGAGGGAAATGAAAACGCGGTGAATTAGAAACTTTAAAGTTTTAATCGCTCAATACTTGGCACACTTTGCGTACAAGGAAGGGAGATTGTTACCGAGTTCATTAGTTCTGAATAGGCCGCCTCGGGCGAGTCAGCCGGCCTGCCGCCTTCCGCTCCAGCTGGGCAGCGTCTGGCGGGGGATGGGGCGGGGAGAGGAGATGCGGGGCGAGGAGGTGCGCGGCGGGTCGGCGCTGCGGAGAGCTCGGCGAGAAGCAGCCGGCGCGGCTCGCGAAAACAGTTTATTGACGGGTGACGAAAAGTCCTTCTGTCTCCTCAAAGAGGTCTATTGCAAATGGAGAGAGCCTTCATTAGAACTGAAATATAAAAGGCACTTTGGTTTTGCATCCAACCATCCCTCATCCATTCGTTTACTGATGATACCGGTTGATGTATTTTATTTTCAATTTATTTATCATGATGACATTGCCGATTCCTGAAGCTTCAGAAATAATCTTTACGAAAATAACATCTAATAGTCTATATGCACCTGATAAATGATCATATTTCGAGAGTTTACCATCTTTACAGTTGGTGCAAATGAAGTCTTAAGATGAAGTCTGAAGTCTTAAGATTTCAGCTTCCTATATTATACCATTATTATCACAGTTATAAGATTTCAGCGTCTCCATCATTCTGTTCAATAGTGTGTTTGAAACGGCAGTTCTCTATTTTTAATCGACTCGACTCGACTCCTATCTTCGCCTCGTCCGTCAACATTTCAATCGTATGCCAAAATGGTAAAATAAGAAATTAATTTAATAAGAAATTATACAGATATAATATCTGTTTCGCTTTATATTTAGTCCGAAACCAAAGATAGCGTTTTGTCGTTTACGTTTTCAGCGCTTGCGTTTTCCTAAATCGTTTTGTTGCGCTCTCTTTCGTTATTTTTCTTTTCGTTTCAGATCGTGTTGCGTTACATTTTGAACCTCACAGTTTGTCATGACTTGCACTCCATTTTATTCTTTTTCTCTTTTTTTCTCGGAAGTACGCATTGTCTTAACTCAAAGACAACGGGTACGTCTTGTGATGTGAATGCATGTGAAATAAATCATACGAAGTAAAGAAAATTCTTCCACAAAATAAATGAAGCCCGTATGTGTTTCCACTTCATCTTCAGTGGCCATGTAACGTGGTTTTAGTTGGTTAAACAACAAGTATGTCGTATGCAATCGATTAGTGAATATATATAGCCACAGGAAGGCGACGCCGGTTTTCTGGCGCCCTCTCGAAGATGGCTCACATACACCTCACGATGTCGAAGAGGTTCTGAGTGAAAAACGCAAAGCTAGGCGACTTTCGCAGCAGTTTAGGTGCCCTGCGCTTAGAACACAGCTGGGGAACGCGAAAAACACCTGAAAACGTCTCTCGCAAACCATCACGCAGCATAGTGGGAAAAGCGGTTGAGAGATATCGATTCTTATCATTCGCGAAACGGCGTTTTCAAACTTCAAAAAGTGCTCAGATCAGCACCTAATACTGCAGCCGCCATACGTGGCCACGACAATGCGGAGGATAAACAAATATACCACTTCTTAGATCAAGCCAAGGCAGAATCCTTTGCTGGCATGCTCGAAGAGAGGTTTATTAACAACACATGCGGTAGATGAGGAGGAAACAGACACATTGTATATTCGAAGAAGTTTCATCTACAATTAAATGCTTGCGTAGTCGCAAGGTACCGGGCCCTGATGGGTCCACCGGTACTTTCCGGAAAATTGGAAATTCGCAAGTATCTCCATGCTTCCAAAACACGGTAAGGATCTGACGATCGCTACGAGCCACAGGCCAATCAGTCTCCTTCTTGTTAAGGGAAAGGTATTCGAGCGGCTTCCACTCGCGCGAATTCTGCCAACTGCTCTCTCGCGGAACCTCATCCGAGATGAACAGTTTGCCTTCAAACCGGGCCATTCCTCTTCACTATAAGCCATTTGCATGGCCGGAGGGTGCCTCAGGGCTCCGTCCTCTCTCCGCTACTGTTCTCGCTGTATGTCAATGACATCCCATATATACCACGAATATGGTTTTTCCTTTACGCTGATGACGTAGCCGTCTTAGCAAGAGGAATAAACCTAGACCACAAATTGCAAATACTTCATAAACAGATGAACCTGACGCTGAAGTGGACGGAACAAAACCAATTGACTTTCTCAGTGAAAAAGTCGCAGGCAATCTGTTACACCCGCCGCAAACACAAATATACTAAACGTTTTACACCACCAAAGCAAATTACACTTCGCACACAAAAATTGACATGGGCGCCTAAGGCAACTTATTAAGGCGTCACATTTGATCGAAGGATTCGCTTGCATTTACATGTCAGGCGAATTCGATCAAAATTACAGTAAAGAGTTCGACTCTTTGGAGGAAACCTGCTCTCCCCTTGGATATTCGCTTGGCAATCTATAAAACGTGTTGCCGGCCTGTGGCCACCTTCTCTGCGGCAACGTTGTGTACCACAGCACAGAAGTACAAGGATACACTTGAGGTAGTATAGAACAAAGTTCTACGGCTCATAGCACGCCCTCCGTTTCGGAAACGGTTGAAAGTACTGAGGGAAGGAACTTGATATCGAGTCCTTCAATCAATGCTTGAGACGGCTTTCGTTTTAAAAGGCCTATCAAGTATTTCAAACCAACGAAGCTACGGAAACGCCTAAACAATTTTCTAGACTCGTCCTCAGGACGATATATAGGACAAAGAAGACAAGCACTTCCCTCTAACATTGTAAGGGCGTAGTGCAACACAAAAGCCGATTTGGTTATTGACTAAGATCCGACGAGTGCCCACATCATAGCAGTAAATCGCGAAATTCGTGCGAAGTGCAACACAACTGTAATTACACAAACCTTTGGCTAAGCCACCCAAAACAACATGCCATAACAATTACAAGGGGGATCGCGAAAAATGTTTCATTTTAGAAGCAACGCAATGTTTGTGGACTATTCTAATACACCCGGCATATATAATGTTTTCAATAAAACTAGAACCTTTTGTCAAAATTCAATTTCATATGGTACACACACACACACACACACATATATATATATATATATATGTATTGTTTATTGCGTTGTTTATACTTCTTACCAAAATTCTAGAGATGTGTAAGTGCCCATACATAACATATCGCAGCTACACTCATCACGAGACCTGTACTGTATTTGAAGACAACGACAACTACACTTTCTGTCACGTGACACCGAGAGACGCGAGTGATTCCACAGCATCGCGTAGAGAGGAGGGGGTAGGTCGTGGCTGGGGCGTTGCGGGGCGGGGCGAGGCGAGGCGGGGGTGGGGGCGGGGCGGTAGCGACGCAGCGCCGACAAAAAGCGCGGCTGCGCTGCTGCAAACTTTGTTGTTCTTGGTAATAAGCCGCTGCGTAAACCTCGAGCGACCGTCGCTCTCGTTAAAAATGTTTCTTTCTTATTTTTCTTGCCGGCGGCTGTAGCGGCGGCGGCGGCGGCAGCGGCGGTGCCACCGGGGGACGGTGGCGGCGGCGGCGGCGGCGAGGGCGGTGGCTGCGGCACCTGCCTCGCCGCCTCGTCCCCGGCGGCTCCGCTCTCTCCCGCCGTCCCCGCCGTCCCCGGCCCCCCTGTCACGCCACGCTCCTGCCTCCTTCATCGTGCCCTATGTGAGAGGCGCATTGCGGCCCAGCAACGCGGAATGGGGAGGGCGGGGGGGGGGGGAGGCGGGCTGTGAGATTCCGCGAGGCGTGTGGAGAACGATGCTGTGCGGTGCGTTGTGGAAGACGGGTGCGGTAGTTCTGGTGGCGTGCGGTGGGGAAAGAGGAGTGGAAGGAGGAGTTGGTGGTAGTGTTGTAAGGATGAATGGGGGCTCGCCGAAGGGCTGGTAGAAATGGGAGAGTGGGAAAAATCATGCTGTGAAGAACGTGTGCAAGACAGTGTGGAGTAACAAAGAAACGGGATGTAAAATAAGTAAATTTCAAGATAACACCACAGAGGTTTTACAGAATATAGGCCTTTCTTTCTCTCTATATTGTGCGCTCGTCTTTTCTAAACACATAATGGGGATGGTAAATGAATGTTTGCCATCATGTGTTGGGTTAAAATATTTCGACGAAATGTTACTTTGCGAAATATAATGTGGTCATATCCAGTCTCTATATATGCTTTAAGCAATGGTCACCAACTGGCTACCTGGATGTTTGGATAACGCAAATAGTGTATAAATGAAATGTTAAATCAAGAAATAGTTATGTCATGATATTCTTTTCTAACCTGGCTGGAGGTTAAAAAATTCTCCTTAGAGATATATCAGATTCATGCAGGCCCCATGAGAAATGAAAAAAGAAAACTAGTTATTAGAGATTATGACTGTTGCTTTTATAATGTATCTATGTAAAAATCACTATTTCCAAAGACATTACAACTAGTGTCTAAGAAAACCGTGTTCAAATTTTCGTCTTTTATTCATCTAGCATCAAGCTTAATTTTATTTAAAAACATAGATATGAATTAAGAGAACAGAATATTTATTTTCAAGTTCAGATTGAATGCGAACAATAATTCAAATATTAGTTTCGTTCGAGAGGAAAGCTATATAGAATGGAAGACCATAAACATCATCACAGAACGTAATAAAAATCGCTAATGAACACTGGGAAATTGTAGGAAAATTAAGTGAGATTGGAGGTGGAGTGTTGCGGCTGTATATTGCGCTCTCCCACCTCCCGTCTGTGTCCGGTTCGTTCCCCCTTCAACCGTTCGCCACATGCACTTGTGTCGCCCTTGGGCCTGGCGCCGGTCCTACCACCTCTGCATTGAAATTAATGTAACGCATCACCGCAGTAATTCCTGCATAAACTCAACATATTACACGGGGCTATGACGAAGAGTGAATGAGTTATTATTCGTGGGTGCATAATTAATCATATGCACATTTAATAAGTAAATACTTGGTGGCAGCCTAAATAACGCGTCGCCCGACGGAGTACGCAAATATTTACGTGTCACTGTTGTATATAATGAACCGTTTCGAAGACCGTGGCAGTTGCTGCGGTGGCGACGTACCTGTGTCACGTGGCTGGGCCGCGGGTGTGGTTTTAAGGGGCGTCCAACAGAAGATGCCTATACCGTGTTGCGTGCTTGACAGGAGGTACTGCTGTCAGAAAGACGTTTCCGCGTGGACGCAAAAGGACAAAGTGATAACGGATATTATCACGCTTTGCTGGTCACACCTCGTTGGTTACATGTCGGTTTGCGTGACTACGGTTCTTTATTCATTGGTATAAGTGTATGCGAGCACCAAGATTAAGAATATGTATCTGGGTAAACGTGGATTGAAGTTTTATCTTGGAAATGGTGCCACACGACCTTGGACGCGAAACATAAGACTCCATCGATATGTGACATGCAACGGTATAGTACAGCCATGTTGATTGAGGTTATCCATGATACATACAGCTAGTTTCCGAATAAATGTTAGGAATTTTTAGGGGAATGAGAGAGGATAAATGATATTTACTTTTTGCCAATGAACATGCTGCGAGAAATGTCATATAATGAAGTTACATATGACTTTTGCCCCTGGTTTGAATACAAATATGAAACTACGGGGACCCGGCAGACGTTGTACTGCCCTTCATCTTCCTCTTTCTCCTCCCCCTCTCTCCGTCTCCTCTCTCCTCACTTTTCGATTCTCTCTCCCTCCCTGTCTGAGTCTTTCTGATTCCGTCTGTTTCTTTCTCGAGTCTGCCTCTCTCTGTCGTTTTCCCTGTCTGTCTCCGTCTCTCTGTTCCTGTCCCTTCCTTTCTCCGTCTCTCCGTGTCTCTCCCGCGTTACACGGCAACGCTCAGCAACAATGTAGCCTCTGTGGAGCTCAGTTTCAATGAAAATTAAAATAGAGCAATTTAGATCTACAGCGCCATCTAGTGGATTACGACAAAATTAACAGCACATAAACCTTCGAAGCGAAAAAACACGTAGATGTGCCAACTTTCAAGAAGATCGGTCATACGGTGTCGGAGTTTACCCCTCTTACATATACCAATAGCAATAACAATTGTTTTTACATGTACTTTGAATGACAATATTTATTATTGTTAGCTCACGACGCTGGTAGAGTTTCAGATCAATGTGTTGGTTGCATGGATACATGACGTTATATCTAAGAGTTGTCAACGAAATAAAGAAGAATGACATGCATTTATTTTTATTGAAACACTCAGCGTATGCAATCACAGGGATGCAGGAAATGAGGCATGATAATTGAAATTGGTAGAACCGTTAATACATTTGTATGCAGTAGCTTCGCTGAATGAAACGAGGTGTTTCGATATTCTTATATAAATATTCTGTCAATTAGTTGATGTATTGGCAAAGCATAATTGTCTAAACAAGAGAAAATAAATAAATAATCAATTAGTGACAAATATAACAAATATAAAATGATTCACAAATGTACGTCAAACAATGAATTGAACATTCGTAGTTATCGTAATAACTTTGTATAAACTTACTAATTTGCAAATTTTATCTAGAAAAAAAATTTCTTTAATCCATATCAAAACGAAATTATTAATCGACCAGATTGATTATCGTAGTTTTATATTATCAGACAATCAGTAAAACGTTTGAGGTAATCTCGAATTTTATTTTATACCAGGTATAATTTTGTTGTAATGTGAAGGGGTCTTTACTAGGTAATGAATAATCAAAGAATACAATGCCTCATCTTGAAATCCTACTGCAAGAGTTTACTCTAAAAAAAGTCTGCATGATATGTATTAGATGAGTCATGCATTAGGGAAACAACGAGAACATGGTTGACTGCTATTCTAGGGTTATCCCACAGTTCTAACAATTACCAGAGACATTTCGGAATATGAATGGAATTGGGGTAAAAGAGACTGTAGAATAAGTCATTAAAGTGATCAATCTTGAATGATTACGAAACTCTTTTAAACCAAAATATTTTGTGGCGCTTTGTTTTCCATTTCTATTTACTAAAGATTTGATACGCGATAGAAAGTTAAAATAGAATAAATGCAAAGCGAAACAGAAGTACAATGTTAGAGGTGTAGGCATGTGTAATCGCTGAAAATATCTTCCCCCCTTTGAGTGAGTCACAGGCAAAAACCTCTGATTCCTAAATCGAGAAGCAGTTCAATTACCTACTCTGAAAATAAATATAGTATGAAATTATCCCCGCGGACGGCCGTGACTACAAAAATACCGCATGAAATGGATGGAATCTGATCCCCGGTGCTCCGAGGCAGTAAGTGGAAGCGCGTGGTGAACCCCGCACGTCGTGCTCGTGGCCGTGGCAACAGGGGGCGTGCGGCAGTTCCCGCGGACAAGACCGTTCATGCTATGCAGCCGTCCTTCGCCGTCGCCGCTGCCGTTACGCAGATGTCAAGAGGCCGCGTGCAGCTGCCGCGACGCCGCGTGGCCGGGAGTCCAGTGGGTTGGGGCGGGGGAGGGACGTAGGGGTGGGTGGGCAAGGCAAGGCAAGGTAAGGTACAGAAAGGCGGGACACAGCAGAACACGGCTCGGAGTGGACACGAGTTAGGTAGATCTATTTATTTGTTTGTTTATTTTGTTTAACGTCAGATCAATTAAAATTTGTTTGTGACGCAAATAGGGGTCAATATGTGCCCGGTTTGTTGAGCTCCGGAATCTCCGCCGTAACAATATACATATTTAGTTGAATTATGAGCACACGTGGCAACGAGCGTTTTTGGCAAGAAGTGATATGAAAATATTCGCTCCCGAGAAATACAAAAAATATTTTTAAAGGCAAATCAGCGACAGATTTTGGCAGATCACTGCAGAAGCCGGAAAACAAGAAGTGGAGAATAGTGAGAGCAGGGCAGTGTCGGACCACGAGATGCCGGGGGGTGTACAGAGAGCGGGTCGGAGGGGGCGGGCGGTGCCGGGAAGAGTGTCTGAGCGGAAGGTGATGCTGAGCTGAGCTGTGCTGGAGCAAATAGAAATGGCGTGGTGGTGGTGGTGGTGGTGGTGGTGGTGAAGGCGGGACGGAGCAAGGAAGGAGCAGGCAGGTGTGGACCAGGGGAGAGAAGGCAGAGCGAGATTCGAAGGACAGGAAACGGCGGGGGGGGGGGGAGACGAGGCAGTGGCGTGTGAGCTCGCCGGATGTCGGTTGCCGCGGGGTGTTGGGGAGGGCGCGTCGCCGAAGGGGCGTGGCCGGAGGGGGCGTTGCCCGCGGGAGCAGATGGCCCCCGGGACCGTGCGCGCCCGCAGGGATCGGCGCGCCACACTGGGTGTACGTGCTGCTCGAGGCGGCGTAATTGCAAATCGCTCGTGGCATTAATGATCCAACGTGCACGACAGCATGCGATGCAATTCGTTACATTACGATGCTATACATTACGACAGAGTACAATAAGATACTATACAGTAGGATATAATAAGTTACAAAATGATACAATGCGATACGATGCAATACGATACGTAAAAGACGCGTACGATACAACTGCGTTCAATATATGTACTACGTAGAGTTCGTCCGTCCGTCCGTCCGTCCGTCCGTCCGTCCGTCTGTCCGTCCGTCTGTCCGTCCGTCTGTCCGTCCGTCTGTTCGTCCGTATCTGAACAACCCTAGCAGCTTAACCGTTCAGCAGATATTCTCCAAAATTGATATTCCCCAATCGATTTGGCTGATGTCGCGTCCCTTTGAATTTGAAACCAATATTTTAATATTGGGGGTAATTTACATAAAGCCTCTGGCTCATTTTCTAAATTAGGAAAAAATTGCTCCACTGTTTTTTATTAAATTTTGTTTGATAGTGTAAAGAACGTTTAAGGGAATGGTGCAGGTATCATTTTCATTGAGAACTAATTTTTCGCATATTGCAAAATCCAAAATTTTCATGGTGTCTTCCTACAACCAGAATTATGAAGATAGAGATCTTTTCTCATAATGAAATCTGTTCCTTAAAGATAAATTTTGAAATACGATCATGTACCAATTTTTCGAAATATTTAGTACTTTTCCCGTAATTGCGCGTGAAAATACGGGCGTGAAATTATGTGCTGTTTTAGCAGAATTTAGAACCTCATTTAATGATATCTATCTCCCCGCATCAACATTCTTCCTTAAGATTAAGTTAGTTATTACTTACTGCACCAGGAGCGAAATGGTAATCGCCTCGTGAGCAGTTTTGACGTTATTATCATCGAGAACATTAGGAATTTTTCGAATACTAGGAATTTTTCGAACACTAGGAATTTTTCGAACACTAGGAATTTTTCGAACACTAGGAATTTTTCGAACACTAGGAATTTTTCGAACACTAGGAATTTTTCGAACACTAGGAATTTTTCGAACACTGGGAATTTTTCGAACACTAGGAATTTTTCGAACACTAGGAATTTTTCGAACACTAGGAATTTTTCGAACACTAGGAATTTTTCGAACACTAGGAATTTTTCGAACACTAGGAATTTTTCGAACACTAGGAATTTTTCGAACACTAGGAATTTTTCGAACACTAGGAATTTTTCGAACACTAGGAATTTTTCGAACACTAGGAATTTTTCGAACACTAGGAATTTTTCGAACACTAGGAATTTTTCGAACACTAGGAAGTTTTCGAACACTAGGAATTTTTCGAACACTAGGAATTTTTCGAACACTAGGAATTTTTCGAACACTAGGAATTTTTCGAACACTAGGAATTTTTCGAACACTAGGAATTTTTCGAACACTAGGAATTTTTCGAACACTAGGAATTTTTCGAACACTAGGAATTT
Source organism: Gryllus longicercus (assembly GCA_038098605.1). Taxonomy (NCBI): domain Eukaryota; kingdom Metazoa; phylum Arthropoda; class Insecta; order Orthoptera; family Gryllidae; genus Gryllus; species Gryllus longicercus. Next base: position 165,309 of record JAZDUA010000275.1, read on the forward strand.
TTCGAACACTAGGAATAATTTTGAAACAACTAGTTACGTACAGTTGTTCTGCTCCACGGTGAGTGTGCTCTGTCAATAGTGTATATGTGTGTTTCGTGATAAGTATCACATTCACCATAGAGTCAACACATTCACATTTTTTAAATAGAGATGAATTCAGGAGGAATATGCCACTCTCAATAATGAAATTTCAGAAAGGCTTTATTGCATTTTAAGGTTCTCTACGCAGATTGTTAAAAGGTACTTCCAATAAACATGAGTTTGTGCACAATTGTCTTTCACCATTCTATCATTAATAGCCATCTGGAATTACTACCCTATCACGTGAGCCCGTAGCAATTAAACGAAATTCCAAGAGTGCGGCGATTACACCGAAATGCTCTTGACACTGCCCGTAAAATCGCGGCTATTAAGATTAAGAAAACGAGATAGAGGGAGCGAGCGCCGATCGAAATCCCTATGCTGGGAGCCTCGCTTCAATCTCCCCCGGCACATCTCCGGAGGGGGGGGGGGGCGTCGGTTTAACCCGATGCGGATGACTCCGAGCATTTCGGGGTCTCTGCGACGCTTTCCCTGCCATTTATTCCCCACTAGCTCTATAACTCCCTTCTCCCACCCTTCCCTCCGCATTCCTTTGCTTCATTCCTCATTTTACATCTTCTTAACTCCTGTTTATTTCCCTTATCCCTCTCCCTCTGCCTACCCTTACTTGTCCATCCTTATCCACCCGCCCATTCTCTCCCGTACACCCTAACTCTACCCATCCTCACCCGCCCATCCGTACCTTCACATTCTTACCTGCCAAATCTTACCCACCCATTTTTACCTGTGCATCCTTGTTCTGCTCATCACCTCTTTTCTCGATCATCATTCCATTCCCATTCTTTCCCACTAGTCCCCCGTCTGTCTTTCCTACCCATCTTCACCCGTCCATCTCTCCAGCCCGTATTTCTAGTCTTCTGTTTCTCATCTCTCTTTCCCAACCATCTCTTGCGTTCGTCCATACCCGTTGCTCCTTACTCTTCCATCCCAAACCTTACTTTTCTGTATCTTTTTCTCACTTCCCCTCCCACCTCACTACATTTGCCAATCTCTGGCGTTCCCCGTGCCGCTGAGCCCAGGAACGCATGATGTCCAAAGACGATCAGTCATGCCGCTCCCACGCTGGACCCTGCCGCCTGAACTTCAGCCACCCGAGCACATCTCCCCAGAAGGGCGCTGTTCCAGCTCGATGTGAGCATTTCGAGGTTCCCAAGCCACCTTTCTCGTTTCTCTCTCACCCACTCCAGCCCATCTGGCAGTCGCTTCTCGACTCTATTCTCCGGCCAACTTGCCCTACCATCCGTGATGCGAATGGAGACCCAGTGCTCTTGTCTCACTCTTACTACCGCCAGCAGGTCTTAAACTGTCCGATAACCCTTCCACGCCGTTTTCATTGCTATTGCCATCGTTCTCACAGTGCTGACCCTTCTACACACTACTACTCACTCTATCCACCGGACACTCACTGCTCACATCTAGCGGACTCTGCGATGAATTGTTTGCTACCTATAGCTTTCCCATATGTCTCCTACATTGTCCTTGACCATTTGTCGCCTATCCATTTCGCTCCACTACCCACATTTTGTACCTCCATAACTTTCTCGACCTCAACTACCTTTTGTTTTAGGTTTGCTCTCATATTTCTCTTTCCACGGAATGATCTTTTCACTCGACGTGTAACCTACATCTGATGCAATCTTTATATTACGCTCGACTTTGCCAAGTGTTCATGATGTCATCATCCCACCATTCATCGTCGCCACAGCTTTAATCATCCATCTCATCTGGACTCCCTCATCACCTCTATTCAAGACGTTTCGTCCCTTCTATTTCCTTCACAACTAAATGACCCCCTTACAACCTTCCCGCTCCCGCAGTATCAATTTCAACACGTGTTCCCTCGTACTAGCGCACCGCTTGCGCCCTCGTAGACACACCCACGTTCTTCGTACGTCGTCTCCGTCGCTCTCTAATCCGTTTAATTTAAGACACCCACGACACTCCCGACACAGACCTCTCTCTCACCCTCTTTCACACATCTATCGCATCACGGCTGCTCCAGACGTCTCTTCCGTCATCCCCCCCGGCGACTCTTCTGCCCCATCCTCCGGCGCTGCCGCCGCAGCTTCTCCAGTCGGCTGCGATTCCGCTGATGCGCGCACTCGCCGAGTGGGATCGTTAGAACGGCGCGGGCCGTCATCCGGCGACTGGCCGCCTCGCCCCCGCCCTCCGCCCCGGTGCGTCCGATCCTCCCCGCGCGGTAACGAGGACGCAAACGAGGGCTTCTCCTTGGGAGAATGGACTGGATTATGAAAAACAGCGACGGAGGCGAGGCGAGGCGAGGCGAAGCGAGGCGAGGCGAGGCGAGGCCAGGCCAGGCCAGGCCAGGCGCGGCGCGGCGGGACGTCGTGGCTCCGTGGGAGGGGAACGGGAGGGGCAGCCGCGCCCTGGAGCCGGCGCGGACTTTATTTCGATGCCGGCGCTTCAATAATTCAAGAAGGCACGCCGGGCATCACCCATACCGGTCGCCGTCCCCGCTGCCGCCCACCGGCGACCCCGGCCTCATTCCGCGACTCGCCGCCCACCCACCCCCGGCTCCGCCCCCGCGGCCTCGTCGGTCCCCTTCGCGACGCGGGGCGGGGCGGGGCGCGGTGCGGCCCTGATGGCGGCGGCGGGGCGGCGAAAGCTGGAAAGCACGCGAATGAAAGGTAAAATATCTGCGTGATATTGCGTGGATATGAGCTGCTGAAATGAAACCCGTACGGGAAAGAGAAATATCCCTCGGCTTGGGTCTTGAGGAAATTTGATCTAAGTTAAAACGCGTGCAATTTGTTTCCGCTGGGGGCGTATTGCGGAACGCGGGCAGCGGTGGCGGCGGCGGCGGCGGCGTCGCCATGGTCGCTGAAAGGGGAGCTGTGAGGGCGGTACGGGTGTGGACGGTGGCGGGGGACGCGGGGACGGGATGCGACGTTTGCTGCGCAGAGGCGGGAGACGGCTGGATGGAGGTCGGGCAGCAAAGGGGGTCGTTAACGAGTATGCTGCGGGAATGGTGGCGGCGTTATGGTCGCTGGAGGGGAGCTGGAGGGGCATGTTGGGGGTGGATGCTGGCGGGAGAGGAGGTAACGCGATGCTACGGCGGGAGAGGGCTGGAAAGGGGAGGTCGGGAAGCGAAGGGGTTTGCGAAAGAGTATGCTGCAGAGAAGGCGGGGGTGCGGAGAAGGCGGCGAGGCTGATGGGGGGGGGGGGAATAGCGCATTTTCTGTGGTAAGAATGGTGGTGGACTCATGGGCTGTTGAAGCGCGGTGAGGCGAACGCAGATTGCTAGCAGGGGGCGTAGCCCGAGCGGTGTTTGTCACAGCCCAAGGGTGCGACTTACACAGAAGGCGAGGCGCGGCGCGGCGGCACGGGCGTAGCGGCTGGGCGTATTCACGGGTGGGTGCGTAAGCGTGCATAAGCGTACGTGAGCGTGCGTGAGTGTGCGCGAGCGTGCGCGAGCGTGCGCGAGCGTGCCGTGCAGGTGCGTGCACGGCGGGGCGGGACGAGACGGGACGGCCGCGGGTTGGTATTACTCGTACCCGTGCCAGTATTTAGGGCCCTGAGCTTCTTGGATCCTCCATGCAACAGAACGTTGCCCATGGAGAGAGAGCCGCCAGCTTTTGCATTGGAACGATTCCTGGCGGACCCGGATGCTTTGTAATAATTCCGAAACGGCGGTGTGTTAGGCAACGCGTTGGAAGAGCGTTATCTTTCTACATCGGGGCAAGTTGAGAAATTTTAGTACGAGAAAAGGTAAAATATTCCTTTGCACTCATGCACAATATGAAGGATTGTAAGTGCAATAAAATCATGGAGATCGAATGTGTTGTGATCACCGATCTTTGAGGAGTGCTTCGGAACAAGACACTAGGAACCCATTTTTTGTTATATTTATAGGCAAACGTGGTATTAGCTTGCAAGGTTGCTCCATCCATAGTATTTTTGATAAATGGTTAAAATCTGTCGATACATGAAACGCGAGGAATGTGCGTATTTAATTAGGTAGAAATATTTCAATAATAGGGAAAGGTCGTCGAATACGGGTTAGTTTTTGTTTTATTTTATTCAAAAAATATTTTTTCATTTTTCACAGCATTTTTTTCATTTTAATATCTACGTTAGAATGTTTTGTAAAGGAGTCCTAAACTTGGAAACGTTTTATATTTTTTTGTAATTTATTGTAAAAGTCGACACTTATGTATGTTCGAAAATGGGCTCCTAATATGGGATGAGGGGGTGCCCTAATATCGGATTGGCAAATAAGTAGTGGAAAGAATAAAATTGTACTTAATACATCAATAGGAGTTTTTATTTTACCAAATGTGTAGATCGGATCAGAAGGTTGGTGTGACTTAATATAAGTTTTACCCATAAGTTCATCAGTTACATAACAGGTTAAAGATTGTTAGAAACAGTTTCAAATTCTTGAGAATAGTAAAATTTGAATGGGCTCATAAATTATTCATCATTCTGACTTCATATTTAATAAAGTAATTGAATTAACAAAAATAATACCCTAATATTAGATATATGGTATTAGAATCCCTCAAGTATCCGATATTGGGAGCCTTAATGCTATTTTATTATAAAATACATAACCTGAATAGTAGGAGACGTAGCCGAACAAGCTGATTCTAGTTTTAAACTAATATTCTTCCTTGATTTTAGTATTATATTAGTAAAAATGCTTAGTAAAAAGTTGATTTTAAGAAGCGAACAGAAGAGATTGAAGAATATTTTACGATCACAAAATCTCCCCAAAAAATTTTAACTGAGACGCTTCAGCCGCGAAAACCATATCAACTCCACTGTGTAATGGATGTAGGGAGAGGTAGTAGTTGCTGCTCACCATAGAGTTGAAACCTTGATATCCGATATTCGGTTACCTTCTCCTAGTAGTATAAGCAGTGAGAAGGAAATGAGTCAAGATAGGCAATGATTCAAAATACGTATTTCACTGTAAAATATGTTGGGAATTTTAAATTGGCTGGATTCAAGATTATTATAGTAATTGTGGATGTCGGAACTTTACCCTTGGTTTAGAAATGCGCGATCAAAATAATGAAATAACTGAACCCATCTACCACTTCTTTGACTGCAGAGAAAAATACTCGCGCTTCTTATCCCGCACTGTGTCGTCTCAAAACAAAGTAAGCTATGCGATGCGAAGCACTATGGGTGTTACGCAGTGGATTCAGTATTGTATACTGACAGTCAACTAACAGAAGTTGTTACGCGTTCTTTGCTGTGTGTTTTACTCTCGATATTCGATTAATGCTCGACTACTTTTTAGCTCTAGCTATAAAAATGTCGGCTTTTTTTCATTCCAAAACAAATAGTGACATTTATGGTTTGTGAGTTGTGTCAGCGAAAACAGTTCGGATTCCTTCCTCTCAGTAACATTGGGATCATGTATCCTGCAAAATCCAATTAGATTTAATAATCTTAGAAGTGTGTTTTTGTTTTGTTCTGTGGCACTGTGGCGGTTTATTCGCTCTCACTGATCGGTCCGTGACCAATAGCAAACTTGAAACCAATGTTTTTTGCTGGAATGTTGAACAGAGGATTGAGTTTATATATTCATAAGTTCGTTGTTCGACAGCCTATTGTTTCGCTTGTCGTTATACCATTGCCGAGTGGAAAACACAATGTGAGAATTTTAAATAACGGTACTCATCGGAAAACCGCTTAACTTATATTTACGGAACCTGACAACCCGAACTCAATATATTTCGACTCTCTCGTTCACTCTGCAATAAAGAATTCTAAAAAAAAGTAATCGAATACCTGTCTAGAGAATAATTGTATAATGCAAGGCATTAGCAAATTAAACTATGATTGTAATATTTTTATAATAGCAATACTTTTGCAGATTGCGCACCCGAAAGACGAACTATTGAACCATAAAATAACTATGTTCCAAAGGAGCGTACATGGACGCCATTACGTTTATTGCATTTCCCGACGATGAAATAACAGAGATTCAAAGCGACTTGTGCATTTTGTAAGAGCAGGAAAGACGCATTGTGGTGCCTTTGCAAAAAGGAAAACTAAATGACACACATTGTATTTAGTTCTTGGCGTCAGACACCACTGCCAATCACGTAATGTGAGCAAATTGTAAAACGCCAAATGACTTCTCTGTAATTGATGGGAGTGTTTCTCGTCGTGATGCGCTGCAGTTATCGCCGCGGCGATGTCAAAGCGTGCCATTTCTAGGTCATCCTGAATAAATCGCGCACTGGCAACCGCTCTCTGATGCGGTCGAGGGCAGAGGAGGGCGCGAAGCGGCGTGGCGCGAGCGGGCGGGCGAGAGGGCGGGGCGAGAGGGCGGGGCGAGAGGGCGGGGCGAGAGGGCGGGGCGAGAGGGCGGGGCGAGAGGGCGGGGCGAGAGGGCGGGGCGAGAGGGCGGGGCGAGAGGGCGGGGCGAGAGGGCGGGGCGAGAGGGCGGGCGGGGAGCACAGGGCCGTGCGCGAGTGTGAGATGCGGGCGTCCGGACGCGGTGTCGTGCTTCACGGCTGCCAGCCGCTGCCGCACTGCGCTGTTCCTGGCGTTCCGGGGCTCAGATCGCTCTATTAGCGGCCGCTGCCCTCCGCCGCGCTCCCCGCGCCGGGGCGCGGTCGCTGCCCGCTGCCCCAGCCCGTGCCCGCCCAACACGTCCCACGCTCACGCCCCACGCCTCACGCCCGACGACGCCTCACGCTCTAAACCATACGCCACACGTCTCACACCGCCCGCTTCGCGTCTCAAATCCGACGACCTCAACCCCACGCCTCACTTCCCAAGCCTGGCCCACGCCCTATGCAACACGCGCGATGCCCCACGTCTCATGCCCGTCCCCTCACGCACTGAATCTCACGCCACACGTCCCACGTTTTGCGCCACCCGCCCCACGTTCTATGTCCTATGCAACACGCCACACCTCCCCCGTCCCACGCTCTACGCTCTACGCCCTACGCCCGACGACCCATAACACACGCCCTAAACCCCACGTCCCACGCCCACGTCCTTCGCAACACGCTACAGGTTACACGCCTCACACCCCACGCTCCAAGCTACACTCTTGACGCCTCACGTCTCAGACCTCACGCCCCACGTCTCATGTCACAAGTCTCATGGCCCCACACGCTGGGTGCTTACGACCTACGTCACACGTCTCATGTGCTCACATATCACGTCCTATGTCACAACCTGAATGCCCCGCCCTATACTAACTTCTGCCCGTCTGTAACCTTGAACTTCACTAATTACCAGACAGTAGGAAGAGAATATTACTGATAACATATATATATATATATATGTTATCATTATATCAGTATATCACTATAGGTGTATATATATATATATATATATATATATATATATATATATATATATATATATACCTATAGAAAACCTTTATGCAGATAATGTAATGTAATGGTATTCTTGAATTATACTACGTATTTGTAATTAATTTCAAAAATTATATTAAACTTGATTTTAGAACCCTTAATCCATATTAAAATAATTAAAACACCTTCAAGTGACTATTATACTCCTTAATAAATTGAATTGTGAAGCTTAGCATATCCCCCTCCATTTATTAATTGACGAAAAAAATTGAATATTGCTTATTCTAACGAGGATATGGGTCATGAGCAACTCTCTGTGAAATGTATATTCGTTGACAACACAAAAAATTATTTTCGGGAAACTGCCATATTGAAAACGTTAGAGTTGGAAAATGAGCATCTATCAAATTTAGGTAATAAAAACGGGTTTCCATGAAATAAAGATGGGGATGTAACAGAAAGAAGACTGAAGGATCTCTAAATGTAAGGAGAAAACAGCTGTAGTAACAAAGGAGACGTCGCTGCAGATTCATCTGGGCATTCCATTCTGCGTTGATATTCTGTTGCTTTTCGTTCACTCTGTTTGCCTGGAGTTCGCACACAAAGCAAACTAAATTGCCACACGGAAAGGCAAACTTTGAAGCTAACTTTCTTTGAGAGATTTCTGTCCAAGACAACGCTAGGAAAGAACGGCTGGTTCAATGATTGGCATTGCAGACGAAGAAAACAGAACGTTGAATGTAGTCTGTCCACGACCCACTGAGGATTTTCGTTTAGATTTGCAACCGTAATTACTTAAACTAAAGACTCGATGATAGCTCCCGACTCGATCCCGAATTCGAAGGATTTGGAAGGAAATACCAGCCGAAGAATGTAGAAAATACATGAGTATCATTCCGTCTACACAAGAGTTTTATTTTTGAATTGAAAGGCATCAAACTGTATGACAGTATACCAATACAAGTTTTATTTGAAAAGGAGATTATAAATTTGGTTATTATAAATATATTTTTCCACTTTTACTCACCAAAATAATCTTGATACTATCATTATCTAGCCTATACGAATATAACCAAAAACATATTTCTCGTACAAAAAGTTTTTAGTGTAAGATATAAAGTTACATAATATAAAATGCATTGTAGACCAGTTGTCTCTTTGGATCACTTCTATTACAAACCATCTGTACATTGATATTTAAATTTGTGTCCCTTCAATTGCCTGATGCTTTTTGAAATAGGAAATTAAAATGCAGGGATGTATTAAAATTTGTGAGGATGATTTCTAGTTTTTCCAATTATTTTATATCTTTGTTTAATTTTAACAAAATAATTGTTTATCAATTTGGAGGAACATTTATTATATTTATATAGAAGAATCGATTTGTTGACAATAGAAATATTTTACCACCTAAATTATCTCACCCCTGCTTCAGTGTAGTATATGAGATAATACGTGGCTTGTTAATGCACATATTGTTTGTAGTTTCATTAATTATTGCTTATTTGCGGCATCTCTCGGGTTAGTAATGGTTGAATATAATTATTTTTGTATCGCAAAATTTCACTTCACCTGATAATCAAATTTTCAAATAATGATTTAACGTGGTCCATATATGCGCGAATCCATTCATATATGGCGTGAGTTTACCCATGTGAGTTAGTTCATGTTTAATCAGTCAAGTATACATCTTTTTATGTATATCTTGTTATGATAACATGTAGGATAATATGCCAAAAACGTTATTGTCTAATCTACATTAATACACAAATGCTGAGCCTGCCATTTCTTAGTAACGTGTAACATTGAACTTGATCGTGACAAAAAATACTACTGCCAGGAGTTATTTTCACGACAAGAAGCACGACTCTCACCACGTTGTGTGAACGCATGTGGTGTTCACTTTAAATCACGTAGTATTTGAAATGAAAGACTTCAACGCGACGTGTGTGTACTTACCAAAATTTATGTGTATATTTTTTTCATAGACGTAAAAGCAGGAATGAAACAGGAAGGTAGCTAATTTCTCATTTGTAAACGATTCTCTAAATAAAGGATTGATATTTGATTATTTTCGCGAATGCAACAATCGAGTCGCTTCTATTAAACCCAATCTTTAACGTTTTGCCTTCTCTGTGTTGACGATACAAAGCAGTTTATTCACTAGCAAGCAAAGCACGAGTGCTGCTGAGTAAGCAGCAATGTTTTGTTTCATTCCTGAAAGTGGTGAAATCGGTGAGCGCTGCGCAAGACTAACTTGCTTGGGGTGACCTGCCATACGATTGTATTACTGCGCTCAATCGATTCGAACCGAGTGGAATCTACTAACCAGCCTTAACGACGTAGAGAACGTGCCGTAGGTTGGGAATAGCCGAGTACGTTGCCGCACACAAACGAAACACTGGCGTGTGGGCACAAAGTGAACCGGTCGGAAATACCTCCGACACTGGGGGGGGGGGGGGGGGCTGCCGCACGGACGGACAAACGCGCGGACGCGGCGTGCTCTCGGTGTTCTTAGCGTCCATACGTGCTGAGAACGCGTAAGGCCAAAGCCACGTCCCAGGGGGCGGGCGACGAGACCCTCAGCCCCCCTCGCGCTGCGCATTCCCCTCGCGCCGTCTCTAAGTCACTTGAGAGCTCACAAGACAAGAGCCAGCCAGCGGCGGTGGTGGCGACGCGTTCGGGCAAGCGGGGGAGCGGGAGGGTGAGCGGGACGGACCGCGGCGGAGAGGAGGAAAGCGGGGCGAGCTGTACAAAACGACGGGTGAGGGGACGGAGTGAGGTGAATCGAAGTAGGGCGGTACGGGGCGAGGCGGCTTTGAGCAACGCTGGACGGGGGTGGGGAAGGGACGTGGCACGAGGTATGGAAGGCTGGGCGGAGAGGGTACGTGGATTAAGCGAGGAGGATCGTTGGAATAGGTGGGGAGGATAGGTACGGTGGGCTGGGAGGGCGATTGGATTGGGGAGGTTTGAAATGGGCGGAGAGGGTAGTTCAGGTGGGCGCGGAGAGTAGTTGAGATGGGTAAAGAGGATAGGATAGTTGGGGATGGTAGTTAAGATGGATAAAAACAAGATAGAAAGGGTGGGGAGGGTAGTTGGATGTTTGTTTCGGATTTTAGGGATGAGTAGTTGGGATGGACAGGGAGAATGATCGGGATGGGCATTGCGTTTGAAAAGGGCGGGTGGATGGAGGAGATAGTGTGGTTGGATAGGGTGGGGATGGTTAAGGGGCGGTGTTTGCATGGGCGGGGAGAATAGGTGAGGGGCAAGAAGTATGTTAGGATGGGCGGGGAGGATAATTGTGAGGTTGGCACGGATGAGAGTGTATTTGGGAGAGTGGTTCGAATGGACAAAGAGAGTTTAGAAATAGCGGGGCGGGTGGAGGGGATAGTGATTGGGTTTTGCGAGGAGGCTGGGGTGAATAGGGCGGGGACAAAGGCAGCGTAAGGAATGTGAAGTGACGGGGAAGGAGCGCAGTCCGCCGTCCTCCTCGCGCGTGTGCGCTTGGGCTGAGCTCTCTCTAATCCCTCTGAGGCTCTCCCCTTCGACCCCGCCCCTGCCCCCGCCCCAGTCCCAACGCGGCCCGCGTGTGCTCCACGTCGCCGCCTTCAGTTGCTTTTCGCGCTTACGAGCACTCGTCTGGAAAGAGGCGGCGATGATACGTTGACGGAGGGCTGTGACACCGCGTCTGTCAACTTTCTCGCAGCGTTCAATCGCTTCAAGAACAGAACGTAAGCCTGTAGACACGTCCTCTGATGTTTCCGAAAAAGAACATCACTAGGATTGTAATTCTAACTAAAACACGGGAATGTCCAGTTTCAATAATATCTAAATATAGTATAGTTTTTACACTTTACCTCCAGTTATGAGAACGAATCCTCAATATATTTGAATTACTCTTATTTTAAATGTATGCATAACTCTGGTGTTTTCTCCAAGTTTAGGAACAAATTTTATCTAGTACGATCGTCGCCAATTATGTTCATGTTAAATAGAGAAGAAATAACTCCAATGACTTTCATACAAGCATCAGTAATTAAATTAGATTTGCAACACATTACATCATGAAAAATAGGTATTGAAAAAGTATTCAATTTCGAGAACCCCCAGTGCAACCGTTCACATGTGATCGCAGCAGCGAAAAAGAGAAGGGTGAGGTAAATGTCAAAAGTTCATTCATCTCCCTGCGTGTCCTTGCTTCTTGCTCAGTGGCGGTCGTAAACGTGGAAGTCTCTTTCATTCAGTATCTGTCAAACGCATGCATGAATCTATTAAAGCATGCTTCATTTATTATTGATGTGGTCACGTCTTCTCAGTAACTCACTTCATCTCCCATGCCTCTCCATGCAGGACTGTCACGTAGTCTGCGGGATAGACCGCAGTGAGTGATAGACCGTATTGAGTGAAAAGAAGAGATCAACGTAATGCTTTTTACATTCTCAAATAGTGAACCGAATTGCGAAACTATTGGTGTCATTGAAAACTTTGACGAATTTTTTTAATCGGAAATGCACATTTTAGGAAAATTTTTTGAAACATAGTACTTGAAATTACGATTGTAGCTTTGTGCATCTCTGTATTCACTCTATTCAGAGCGGTAGCTTTTAATGGTGTGAATTTCTTCGAATAAAGCAGTTAGATTCATCTCTTTCGTTTGCGTTTACGTTCGTGAAACGTTGCGCGAACGCGCACGTTCAACGTTCGCGGGGCTGTATCGTCCAGATGTGGTTCCCTGCTGGCTTCGCCACAGTCGGGAGAATCTCTTATTTCCCGAGAGGTCATCCGTAATGTATGGTAGTGTGCGTGTAAGTGTGTGTTTGTAAGGGCAGATGAACGAACAATGGAAAGGTAGGAAACCGCGCGCGATCCGTGGCCTGTTGGTTGGTGTACTTCTCTGGCATTCCCCTGTTATTGATGGGAGAAACCACAGAAAACTACCGATCACTATTAGAATTCTCCTCCAGACTGATGCTGAATGGGACATAGTTTATGTAGCTAGTATCGAAAATCCGCCACCGTTGGGTGTCAAACCCTAAGATCTCCCGGTCAGCGGCGCTGTGTAGTATCGCAACAGCAATACTTCCTCTGAGCTATCCCGGCCGCTTTTCATTTCGAGTGCAAGCGTGCACCGCCCGTTCTGTTTGCGAGGGCTACTTCCGTGTGGGAAGAAGTCGAGGTGGCGGGCGCACCTGTCCACTTGGACGACGCTTGGCGGTCATTCTGCCAGCCTGATCTTGAGCGCTCGCGGGGGCAGACAGTCTCGCACTGGCTACCCGCCCCCCTTCGCGGCACGGCTCTGCTCGCCTCCCGTCAACCACAGAGCCCTTCCAGACAACGAGAAGCCAGTGAGAGATATAAACCGTTCCTGGGAATTGTGTTGATTCGTAGAAGCAAGAAAAGGAATTGTGAGAATCATATCATGGATAATAACCAATGAACGTAAAGGAGAAACGCAAGAATATTTTATCTACGTTGTTTTTGTGATATTGTTTAGTTAAGGATTCTCTGCTCTAATAAACTCAAAATTGCTATATGGAATCAATAACTAGGGTGGTATCTTCAAGACTTGTATTAATAGCGAAGAAAAGAGCGAATTAAATTTATCCATTCTTTCTTATTTAAAACAATAGTAATTTTCTTTGCAGAAATTATCAAATATTTTCCTCTTACAACATTTCTTTGAGGGTCTTCAGATGTTGTTTATGGAAACTTAACCGAGTAAATATCTCACAGCAACCGTACACATAGCAAGGCGTCTAACCGTTTGAAGAAAAAAGTAATAAATGCCCTATAATAACTTTTGTATATTATTGGACCATGAAAATCAATGACCACCTACATTGAAAAATAATGACTCTTTGAAACGTAATGAGAAAATTTAGATAGTAGAGCTACACTGGAAGGATATGTGTCACCTAAATCAGATATAATAAATACGTCTGCTCACTACATGTAATTGTATTTGGCCTCCGGTAATGTCCACCATGTACCGCTGTGCATTCGTAATACAGAAACAATATTCTTATCGTATACGCACTTTCTAGTACTATACTATACTAATTTAGATTGTTCACATGAGAATTTTAGTACTAACAATACTAAGAGAAGAGCGTGAATGATAATTGAATGAAACGAAGTAAAGTCCATATCATATATACTGAATTTCTGGAGATAGTTACAACTACGAATTTCTTTAAAATAATCACAATATTTGTACGAACGAATTGTTATGACAGAAAAGTTGAAGATCATCAATGAATGGGATGTTTAAAACTTTTAACGAATGTTTCTTCTTACTTTAGAACAGTCGCCTTGAGCTTTCTTTGATGTGAGGTATTTTGCTCTTGCCGTACTCACTTTTACGAACAGAACATGAAAGAGACGGGGCAAATATGTGACCTTCTTTCTATCTTCAGGTAGAAAGGTCCCACGGTGGCTCGAGTGCTGCAAAGCTCTGCGACTGTCGGGAGCAGGACCGCGCGGAACAAAGTGAATTGAGTTGCGAAATGTTGACGAAGTCTTTTTAGCGCCAGTTTCTTTCATCTCTTAAACATAAAGCGGGACCCTTTGCTTCGCGCGGGGAACCACAAGTTTGTCCAGGTAATTCGTTGATTTTTAATTGTGCAGAATTGGCATTTGTGGAAGTAATAAAGAAAATTTGACTTCGTTTCCTAGCGAAAAGTCTCTCTCTTTCTGATGTCGTGAAAGAGAATCTCAAATTCTTTCAGAAAACCATATGATAAAAGTATTCGATAATAGTCGGGTACATTACACAAATTAAATCCTTGTATGGTTTTCTAATGTGTACATTCCTGTTGATGTTCTCCATGTAGATCGATGAATGACTATGCCAGTGAACAAGTGGTATGCTAAAAAGGTGGGGTGTGTAATTGAAATGCTTTCTTCGTAAATATTAGTCTAAAAGTAACTTCAAATATTCAGGAACGTTGTTAAAATGTACGCGGAAATGAATGCAAAAAAGCAGACTGGTCGCTTTCAAACACGGGTTCTCGCGAAAGCATATTTACCAGTAAAAATTTCATTGCATTCACTCTGATTTACAGCTATGATTTGCGGTTTATTACAGATTTCTCATAAAAGCGCATTGCCGCTAATTACACCTAATCAAAGATTCTCTTAATGCCATTTGTACTTTCATTGCATTTGTTTGCATAAATAATTTGTTTTGTTGAATACTGATATGAATATATTTTCGCCATGCTGAATGTGTTCACTATTTAAATGATAAAACCTACATGAATCTTTGATAAATTATTACCCCGATGCGTTGGTAACAACGTTCACAAGCGTTTTTTTAAACATGTGATTTCAACGAAAAAATTTGAATTCTTTTTAAGTGTGCATAGAACAAAATGTTAAAATGTTTCATGTAAAAGTAATCTTCAGTCCTCTAATTTTTATACAATATTTTGTATAGGATGAAACAACTAAGTTATAACGCCCTATAACGTTGTATCTCCTCACCGTGCAAGATCCGATGTTGCCGTTTGGAGTGAATAAACAGGGGTTACCTGATTTCAGCTAACTTCGTCTTTGCACTATTTTTTACGACGAAGATATGAGATGAACTTTGCTTTTTTAATGAAAAACTATCTTAAATTTTAGCGTATCGCAACGGGCTTTATACGACGATTTCAAATATGTGTATATCTTTGTATTTAAGTGAATCAATATCAGCATATCAATTTTTTTAGAAATTGATGTGTTTTTGTAACGTATTATTCCACTAAAGCGAAGATTTTCCATTCGACCTTTCCTGCTAACTAAATGGGGAACTTCGCGAGTCCATCCTGCAGAATAAACTGGCTCATTTATGTGAGCACATTTCAACTACAGTCTTCGATATTAATTTTGGCGATAGATGATTCCAACCATGGAAGACTCAAATGCATACAGGATTCTTCTACGTGACGGTTAGTTACTAATAATTTATGATTAATAAGATATTGTTCATTTGTTTTTGTATTATTTACTTAAAATGTATAATAGAATATGTTGTCAAAGTGGTCAAGATAACAATAGTATTTAAGTCACGAAACAAGAACTTTCCGGAATACCTTATGGGGAATCTGAGTCTTCCTTGGACGAAGTCATCTTTCGGTAAAATTATTATCGCAAAAAGTAATTGTTACTGTGTCCAATTAAATAAGCGCGTTTGGCTGAAGGACGGACTCGCAATGTTTCCCATTTCGTTGGCAGGAAAGGTCCAATGGAAAGTCGCCGCTTCAGTGCAAAAATACGTTACAAAACACATCCATTTCTAAAAAATGAATCGCTTAAATACAAAGATATACACACATTTGAATTTGTCTTTTTTTTTACCCGCTTTGATACGCTAAAATGTAGTATAGATTTCCATTTACAAAAACAAAAGTTGAACTTGCACCTTACATCTTCGTTGCAAAAAATAGTGCAAAGACGAAGTATGCTGTACTCAAGTAGCGCCTGTTTATTCAATCGACGGTCCAAACGGCATCTTTGTATCTTTCAGGGTTGAGGAGATTCAATGGGTGTTATCACATAATTTTTCCATCCTGTATACACATAACTAAAATAAAATTTAACAGTAAAGTGCTTCTAGACGTAATCGGATATCATGAAAAATGCTTTTCGAAGAGCCGTACCGCTGTGAATAATTCGAGGTTACATAATGAGAGCAAACGTATCGTAATGATGTACACAAGAAGTCCAGATCATAATGTTAACAATTCCAATGCATGCTCTGAATGTTGAGTTCAAGTATATTGAGTTTATTTGTTTTGCGCTGGAATATCTTCTTGTAGTAACGTGCAGGCGTGTCTTCTGATACTAAAAATCCAAAAGAAAGAGATATATTTATTTGTTTTGATTTAATTCACTATAAGAAGTTGTAAATAAAAGACTAATGATGCAAAATAATATCTAATAAGTCTAATCTAATGTGGAATCAGTTACATCTAATATGTAAAAAAATATAAATAAGTAAATATTGATATTTTATTAAATTTATAAGTACTCAACATATCCTCACAATGAATTAATTAGATTATTTCGTTTTGCCCACGAAGTGCCTTTGCTAAATTATAAGAGTATAGATACATGTTTAGTCATGATGTACAGCATCTCGTGAATTGACGGGTATGAAGAGAAGATATACCTGCGTAGTGGGGATGAGGTCGGGGTGAAGCTTCTACGGTGAGTGAGGACCGGGTCGGATCCAGGCGATCTTTTTTTTGGGGGGGTCGTAGTTTTTTGTTAAATAATAAACATAGTTGTTAGTATATTGTATATTGTTTATGTACTGTAGGTACGATATTATACAATATTATTGTTTAAATATTTACATAATTCGAACATAAATAAATATTTCAATGAATTTTGCCAAATAAAGGGAGGTAATCGAAAACTAGGTCTTTTGGCAGCCATGCCCCCCTCCTGGATCCGCCAGCGGCGAGGACGCACTGCGTAGAGGCGGGTGGGATGGGAGTTCGCACAGACGGGCTATCCTCGCCTTAACTCTCGCAGCAAGACCCGTCCTCCGCGCCCGCCTTGTGCACTTCCTCTCTTCCTTCCGCCCGTCATGCCGTTGCCGCGTGCGTACGAGTGTGAAGGAACGAGTGTGATGTTCTCCTACTCCAGCATAACTTCCTTCGCAACTTTCCACCCGCGGACAAGCCGCACATATTTAATGTTGTATTATAACGGCGCACATTCAGACTCGCATCGTCGAAGTTGGTGAGCTGGAAATAATTCCAAGAGGTGGAATGCGAGGGGCAAGAGGAAACAAAGTGTGCGAACGAAGGTGTGAAAGATACGGAGGCGGAATGGAGCATCTGGAGAGAATGAGCAATTTTCGTTGTGTTAGAAATGACAATTAAATTATTTTGGACATCTGTCCACAAGCAAATTTTCTTGCTAACACGGCTACTGTTCCTCAAATGTGAGAGTCGTAACGTTGTACTTTGTGTGAAATTATTGCCAGTTGTAGTATTCAAGTAAAGAAATTCATGTCTTTTAATATTGAGACGAACTAAATTACTTTTACAATTTATCCAAGAATATAACGAGTGGTTAACTCATTACACATTGCTTTCAAGACAAATTACTGCGAAATACTTATTGTTGGAAAACGGAAATTCATATTTCTCGTATTTAATGATTCAATTTTGTTTGACATTCGACGCGTGGACCACTAAACAATGGATATGTCTCCGTGGCACCTTCTGTCCCCTAGCACGAAATAACCAGTTACTTCAGAAGTAATTTCTAAAACACATGTAAAGGGATGTCTAAAAAATGAAAAGAACACTGTTGTGTAGAAAAATGATATATAAACAATTATTTTTTATCATATATTCGAATTAACAATGTTAGAGCAATGTAAAAAAAATTTCTTAATTCGATTTTGGTATTAATTTATCTTTAATTTGCAGACAGTGAGAATTTCTAACTTTATTCTCTGTCATGTACTATAACAGAAAAGATGTTAGACTTGTAGGATATTTTAGCGACCTAAATTACTGTGTGGCATACATGATTCCATTTTTTAAAATTTCCCTTATCGATATCCTGATGAGAGTTTACGAGCTGACCCGTTCTCCGAGCAATCCGATTTGTGCAAATGCAGTCGTTCTACGACGAGGGAGTCACGGGAAGCGATCTGTCCTCGGTCGGAGGACGCGCCGTCCGACCTGGTGACTCACACGTTCTCCTCGGCGGCCGGCCCGTCCGTCTCACCGTCCTCGCCGTCCTCACCGCCCCCGTCGTCCCCGGCGTCGTCGCCGGGCGCCGGGACATTTGTTACAAGTTTTCGATCGAGCGCGCGAGATTTCACGGGTGTGCCCTCGGCGGGGCGGGCTCGCGGGTCCAAGGGTCGGGCGAGGGTCGGAGGGGACGGCCGTCCCCATGGAGAGGCTGGAGAGGGACGAGGGCGGAGGGCGGAGGGCGGAGGGCGAGGCAGGGAAGAGCAGCGCGACAGCGCGCCGCGACCTGCCGATGACGCTAACGAGGAGAGCGGCCCCGAGGAGCCGGCCGAGTGCCGGCGGCGCGGGCCGGGGAGGGCGAACCGGCCGCGGGGTGTGAGGGAGGGGGCAGGAGGGTCCGTCCTCGCAGCCACACGATTCCTCGCTCTACCTCCGGCGCGGCGCGCCGTTCGACAAAGTGTCGGAGTCCGCCGCAATAGGCCTTAATGCCTAAAGGGCCGTACGGCGCCGCTTCGTCCGAAGGATTCCCGCCCCTTCGTCTCGGTCCTTCGTACTTCGCCCCCCCCCAGCCCGCCCACGCGCCACTTGGCCCGCCACCCCCGCCGCCGCGGCGGCGGCGCCGTGAGACGGAATCCAATTAAGGACCGAGCTAATTGCATCAGCCGTCTTGGCGAACGTCCGGCCGCACCCCGGTCGCCGTGTCCTCCCGCGCTCGTGGGACCGGTCGCCTCGCCCACACGCTTCGCTGACCTCTTCCCTCCGCCGTGGCCCGTTCTCCCCGGCCTTCTCCTTCTCCTCCGGGCCCCTTCCACCGGCGTGCTCTCTTCTCCTCCACATCCCCGTGTTCTCAGACACCCTGGCCGACCTACGCCACCTCATCTAGTACCTTTCGCACGTTCGCCCCCTTGTAACAAAAAATCTGAGACTTGATTACGGGGATTCGTCGCCCTGTCGTGGCGAGGGAGGTGAACGGGGCGTGGCGAGGGAGTGGACAGTGGAGAGGAGCAACGCGGCCGCATCGGCTCAGAGGTGAGAAGAACTGCGGGAAAGAGTGAATGTCTGCGAGAGGACACTTGGAACGCATACTAGGGCGTGTATTCTATGTGTGTGTGTGTGAGAGAGAGAGAGAGAGAGAGAGAGAGAGAGAGAGAGAGAGAGAGAGAGAGCAAGCACATGACTTCTAAGGCGACGTAAGTTTAGAAAGTTCGGAAGGACGAGGGTGTGAGGCGAGTACGTTTGTCGATCTGACGCGCATAGACCAAACTTGAAAGCGAAGGATTCGTCTAGACGGAAGAAAAGCTTGTGCTGCTAGCCAAGGCGTGCATTCCTTACTAGGCTGCCGTCACTTGATGACTAGCTATTGGTGTCAGGGATAGATGATTTAAATGAGAGTAAGGAGTACCAGCCTTCTCCTCTAGAGACGTGGTGTAGGTGAGGTACTGACCCATTTATCACGGAGGGGATTTGGCTGTCAATCAACCTGCTGGCCCATGTGCACGTTTTTTCTCTCCTTGGTCAAGCTCATTCAATTTTTGCCTTAAATTTTTGAAAACTAGTCCTCTGACATTCCTAGAGTAATTCAGAGTAATTTAATTAAAAATACTATTATACGCTATTACGATTTGAGTAATCTGAAAACCAGCACATACTTCATCGCCCTTACGAGGTACATTCGTTGTCATTATAGTTTCAGGTCTGCAATATAAAGAATATCATGTATTCAGATATTCTAGTCCAGAATAACTACTCAGAATACAATTCCTTTTCTAGGAGATAATGATCTGAAAATGTGAATGGAAAAAAAATTCCCGGCATCTTTCACAAAAGAGATTACTGCCTTCATGTTCAAGCAATTTTAACTTTACAACCATGTATGAACGTGTGATGATTACAACATGGACAATGTGATGGTGTAAAGAAAATGTAAAAAGAAACTGTCGAAGTCGGACTGCAGGACTCAATTGATTTTATTTATTATTTTGTTCATGTCTAGTCCAGTCTCGCCATCTGGACAAAACTTTGCCGGTCATTTCCTCCATTGCTTGAAGGACGCCAGTTTTGGAGGCTGTACTCAATTGATGAAGAACTTTGGTCTCAGTATTACGTCGTTCACATTGAAAAATACGATATTGTTCTGTTTTCAACGATGCTTGGGCCTTTACTTCGTTTGAGCTTTCCATCTCGCCAAAATGCGTTTACAGATTCCCAGACTATGCAGGCAAGCGAAGTTACTTCCTTTTAAAACTAAAGTATGTCAGATGCAAAAGCGTATTCGACAGTTATATTCAAACAAAACATTTTTTCGTAGATTTTAATAGCAATCAAAGCTTATTAAATGATAGGAGAATTTCTAACTCCGATGGTTCTTTTAGAATGCCATTATTGTCTTGCGATTCCAATGGTTAAAATGTCTGCAAGACGTTATTTATTTCAGTAATCTTGAACCATTTTAATTTTTTCAGTAAGTCATTATCACATTTTAAAACTTATTTCTGAGAGATTAACCGCTCTAATACAATATTCCTATATAATCTGGCGTACATAATATTATTTTCAACACGCCGTGCGCGAAACGCGGTTTCTCATTTTTTTACCATGTGCGCAACACGTATTTTTTTACAGTGTGTGAAACGCAGCGAAGCGTGTACGGCACATCTGTAACTATTCGCAATGTCTATTGTCTTGACGACATCTTTGTTAATTATTTACAAACGACAATGTTACGACACTGACTGGAATCTATTTACTTTTGTACAAGTAAGGTATTTCTAGCTTGATATTAATTCATATTCCTTTGCTTGACGCATTGCTTTTCGTTAAAAAGTAGTATACTCAACACAGGCGCGGTGTGATTCTCGCACTCGTCTCTTTGTTGTCCTCGCTACGCTCGGACGTCAAACTGGACTCGCGCGAGAAATACATTTTTTGCGCCCTTGTTACGTATAGCAATATTGTATGTTGATTCCAATATTTAACATTTTCTTCTTTAATTTCCAACAGAAGAGAGCTCCTCTGCTATCCACACTATTTCATATCCCAATTCTTCACTCTCCTGGTCGCAATTACGATGTTGTTACGATACGAAAAGCACCAGCCCATGTTATACAGGATCGGGAGTGAAATGCTCCTGTTGTACATAAACACACATGAGTGCACCTACACAGATACAAGCGCGCGCAAAAACTCTCAGGCGTGAGTACACAAACTTACATTCTACACATGGACAGGCCGACAGATATCTAAGTCGTGTTGCTCGTATGCCTGCGTGTTGCTGCGTGCCCCCCACCCGCTGATTTCACCTTCGGTCGCTGCTCTAATTGCTTTACCGCTCGAGCGCTCAACTTCCGGTAGTTGCGCGGCGAGTGTCGGCGGCTGTCGGGCAGGCGAGCGGCGCAAAGGACGGCGCGGGGGTGTGGGGGGGGGGCGGCGAAAGGAGGGGGACGGGATGTATTTTCCGTGTCATTAAGCTGTGCACTGTAACTAGCGCCGCGGAAAACCTGCCGTCGCGCCGCCGCCACCGACAGCAGAGGCTCTGAGGACGACGGCGGTTGAGGCGGGGGCGGTGGGGGCGGTGGGGATGGGACATTCGCTCTTTCACCCATCCACTCACCCACTCGCCTGAGCGTTTGCATCCTGTTAATGTTGAGTTCGTTAAAACGGACAATCAAGAAGGGCTACCGTCCAATTATGCTTCCGACCGGGGTGAGGACCGGGGGGGGGGGCAGTGGACAAGTTGGACGTGCGAGCGACCGGACGAGAACGCGAAACGGGGGGCGTGGCGGGAGGCTTCAAAGGCCGATGTGCTTTCTCCCCACCTGGCGCTGCTTCGCTCGAAAAGAGGAGTCGAGCGAATCTCGTTTCTCTGTAATTCACTGGCAGAACGTGCCGGGTTTTTAGGAAGTCTGCTTGAGTATTTGTTGGGCGCCGGTTTGGCGCAGGAGCGAGGCTATGCGGTTGAAGGCGGATGGTCTTTGCGGAGATTCGCGCGGCGGATGGGGGCAGTGGGTGGTGAGATTTTGGTTAGTCCAGTTCTGCGCCTGGAGAACGGATTTGAGGTTCGCTTAGCCAATTATCCGAAGTTTGTCGGTCCCTTTATCCCCTTGCAAATTTGGCTACGACGCTATGTAACAGTTTGAGGGGACTTGTTGTTTGAGGACAAAGGAAATAAAGTGCTGCTATGCAGAGTTGCCTGATCCCAAATATATACCCATATTGAAGAGATTCCTTTATATATTGTAGGATGATGAACAATAGTGGTGCAAGACGTTCTGTCCCAGATTTTCAGCATGGAGAAATCTCTTGCATTGAACGTGAAAGCGATATTTTATGCTCTAATAATTTATTTTTCTTCTGTATAATTATTTCTATTTATCTTCCACGTTTTCTTAACATCCTCTGTCTTGTCTTCTTCAACTTCTGTGACTTCGCATCGACGACGTCTGTTTCGTATCATGACATTGTCATTGAATGTAATTATAGGTAATTTTCACATGGGTGTGTCTTCCCTAGTAAATTATTGTATGTCTTGGTACACTCTTCATGCTGCGCATATTATCAAGAAGATTTAATGACGTGAAGTTTAATGCCCCCTTTTTCAAAAAAAATGTGTATCCTTCCCTAGAGAGAAAAATATAATAAAGTGTAAGTCGTTAAGCAAAATGTAATATGATTTACCATTTAAGAATATGTTTTCTTGCGTAATACTCAAATCCATTGCCGTTGATCACTATGATGTTGGAGCTAGACCACAAATAGTGGATTTACATTGAATGTCCAGTTCGGGAACAGACACCCAGAAAGAGGTCATGCTAACAATCCCCTGCCCAAAGGCTCCCTCGATGTCAATATTTTGTTCCAAGTGTTCCTGAAGTGAACTATTTATATGGTTACATTTCGGTTCAATAAATTACAGCAAACGGGATTGCTGTTGTAGTACGACTGAAAGGTCAGGTGTGAGTGTTCGTTTCGGCGAAAGATTGACACCGTTTGTTCTGTAATGATTGTTTTGACCGTTAAACCTTTGACAGGGCGGAGTTCGTTGCTTGCAGTCCACCCCTCAGAATAAACTTACCATTCTCTCTCTCACACATCCAACACACGTGCCGTAGTGTCATTTGCATTTGCTACCGAAACCGCCGTCTTTCACCGGCTATCCCGTGTACACGTGTCTCTAACTCTGGCCTGCTTCTACTCTGATAGTCCTGTCGTGAGTCATCAAGTATAATTGTTCCATTGAAGCAGTGTTGCTGTAATCACACTTTTAGTGGACGTAATAACACCGCCCAATATCTTACAAACCACGTACGCTATACTAAAATATAAATATTTGTTTGTATTTTCGGGCATTTTTTTAGCAGCAAAACGAAAACGGAAAATGAGGCTGTCAGTAAGAATTTAATATTTCTTTTTGCGTCACGAACACATTTTCACCTGTCGAACGCATCTCTTTGGGTTCTCCCTCGCCCACTCCGTTGCATTTTCCTCCCTCGCGCCCTTCCACCCTCTCCGCCCAGCGCCCTCCTCGCCAATCCTTCCGCGTGGCCGCCGCCGCCGCCGGGCAAACACAGGCGCGTGCGGGGCCACGCAGCGGGAGGCCGCGCGCCGCGCACGAGGACAGCGCCACGAGGACGAGGACGGCTCCACGCGCACACACGCCCTTCCGGCCTCGCCGCTCCCGTGCAGCACCCTCGCCGTCCTCGCCGTCCTCGCCGTCCTCGCCGTCCTCGTCGTCCTCGCAGTCCTCGCCGTCCTCGCCGTCCTCGTCGTCCTCGCAGTCCTCGCCGTCCTCGTCGTCCTCGCAGTCCTCGCCGTCCTCGCCGTCCTCGCCACTACCGCCCCCGTGACAACCACCACCGCCCCTGCTCCCGCCCGTTGCCACCCACTCCGCCTCCGCCTTTCGTGGCTCCTACCGCCGTTTCCCCGCCGTCCTCGCCGCCGCCCCCACCGCTAACACGTCACCTCCACCTCCCCGCCGCCACTGCCCCGTTGCCACGCACTCCGTTCCCACCTCTATAACTCCTGCCACCGCCCCTTGCTGCCCTCGCCATCGCCCTTACCACCGCGGTTTTTCACCCGCAACGGCTCCTGCCGTTACCCCTCCCGCCTTACTCCTGCCGATGCACCCCGCCAGCCTCGCCACTGCCTCTACCTCCGACCCGTTGCCGCTTCCACTGCAACCACCCCTCCAGCTCCGCGTTTTCCCCCGCCCCCGCCGTCGCCGCCCCTATTGCCGCCCTCTTCACCTTTATCGCCGCCCCCGTCACCACCCCCGTTATTACTCCGTTTACCACCGTCGCCGCCCCCACCGTCCCCCGTCGGCGTCTTCGTCCCCGCAGCCGCGCGCTCCGCCGCCGCTACCATTTCCGATACCTAAACGTCCACCTCCATCGCCGTTCCTGTCGCTGACTCCTCTGCGGCCCCTCCCTCCGCCCCCGTGGCCGCCCATTCGCTCCCTCACCGTCTCTGTCACCGCTCCAGTCCGCGCTCGCTCCCTCCCTCCGCTACCTCTTCCCGATGTTGTCCCATCGCGGTTCCATTGCCGTTCTTAATGCCTCCTCCGCAGCCGTCCTCGTGAATATCAAATGGTAATCCTCAGATTATAGACCCCTGAGATGCAACGTTCACAGCCTTCACTTCCAGCTTCACTAATACATACTAATATACCTACATATCGAGCTTTACTAATATACACATGTCACTTCGCTCCGTATTTATTGGTTCAGCTATTCTCCGCGCCTCGTATTCTCAAATACCGGAAACGCCATTGCTTTGTAGCTGTCGTTCCATGCACGCTGTCGCCCCCCCCCCCCGGTGCCACATCTATAGCAACCCCCTCCGCCACCGTTAACCGCCACTACCACTGCTTCTATTACCCTCGCCGCCTCCGCCATCACCTCGGTCACCACTATCACACTTCCTATCTTTATCATCACCTTTCCGCCACTATCATAATTACCACCTCTGTAACGCACCATCCTTATCAGCACAATGTTTGCCATTTTTAACATTCCTCTACTTCCACTGTTAACACCATTACGACTATCACCACGATCTCAATTATCATCGCCAAAACAAGACAAAAAGAATCACTGCCATGTTAATTAGTTCGCACGACTGCCACTTTTGTTACCATCCCCAAAACCTACCACCACCATCTCAACCAACTCCTCTTCCACCACCACCACCACCACCACCACCCACCACCATCAATACCAACACCAACATTACTCTCACCATCACCACCTCCATCACTACCCACACCTCCTTCACCACCTTCCTGACCCTCGCCGCCGCCGCCGCCACCACCACCACCACCACCACCACCACCACCGCCACCACCACCTGAACGTGTGCACGCCGCCCCGCGCCATCGACCTACCGAGCTGTCCGGGCGCAGAGGGCCAGGCGCTACGCCAGGCCCCATGCGCGTGCCGCTCGCCGCCCGCCGCCCGCCGCCCGCTGCCCGCCGCCACGTGCCGCTGCGCTCTCCCTACAGTCCCGCCCGGAAATTCGCCTCTGGGATTCAACAACCGCCGCGAATTACCGCCGGGAGGAGCGAAGCAATTTTCGGTCGACCGAAGTTTGCACTATCGATCGCCGCTCGTTGGAAGAGAGCCCGCCGAAGTGAGGGATTAGGAAATGAAGAGTGTACATAATAAGGGGTGTATAAGTCGCAGTATCATTAATTTACATATTATTTTAGAGAATTGGAAGTGATAAGTTCAATAACGTACGAAATTGGTACTGTGAGATGACAATGGGAAATCAATGAAGCAAATAACGATGACAGTGCTGTTGTCTGTACTCTTTGTTTTATAGGATTAAAATCATTACAAGAATTATATTTTTGCCCGGTTTTTGTGTGTCTAGGTGTATTTCTAGGCAATTGTATTTAGAGATTATTTAACTTACTGGAAATTTAATCTTCAACGGAACATATACTGTCGTGACTTCACGCGTCAATTCCGGCTAACATGTTTTTGATTATTTATAACGTAATTTGAAATTATTCGAGATTGAATGCTATATATATTTAGCAATTGTGAGGCGCTATTTACATACATTTTATTTATCCGAGTATTGATTTCTTAAAAATAATTTTCTAAACATTAAAATAAGTATAATATCATCATGTCAATTCCCTGGGCAATGAGATATCTATATTTGAAACAAATATACTGGATCGACTTTCATGGGCGCAGAAAATTTCATGAATTTTGATTAATGTGATTTTGATTGAATCGAATCTATCTTAATATAAATTATCATCTTTGTTTGTTTGTTTTTCATGCTACCATCCCCATTTATTCTTGGTAATATTGATTTTAATTTCCTAATCAATAAAATATAGAGAAAGGATACAATGAAGTACATTTGTGTAATTGTATATATCTCCACCACCTTATTACATCGTACTTTGCTTGTTGCTTAATACTAAGCCGGCTGTTTGGCTCTCTCCGCACACCGTGTGCTGTACGCAGTCCCGCCCTCCCGCCCTCCTCTGTCTAACTGATTGCTCTCTCCAACTCCGCTTCCGCCCCTGGCCTCGCCCTGCTCCCCTCTCCACTGCCTATGACCCCGCCCCCGCCTCCGCCCGATCCCCACTTCCCCGCCTTCGCGCTGTTACCCACTCTCACCTTTAACACATCCTCTCATTCTCACCCCATGACGCCTTCATTCTCAACATCACTCCTTGCCCATCACTGGAACTCACACATCCACCGCCACCGTCTCTTTCATTTACCCCCTCTTCCTCTTCTTCCTCCATCTGTCCTTCCTCTTCTTCCTTCATCTCCCCTCCTCCTCTTCTCCTGTCTCCCCTCTTTCTCTTCCTCTATTCTCCTCTCCCTCCGTGTTCCTCATCTCATCGTCTTCCCCTCGACATACTCCCACACTCCATCGCTTGCGTTACCCTCCATTGCCCCACCCCACTGCCCTCACCCTGCCTCCCCACGACCGTCCCCTCCCACGTGCGCCTCTTCTCTCCTCTTTCGCCTGCCGCTGTCAGCGGTCGCGTCTGGCGTATGTAGGTCGGGTGCTAGTAAACAGTTGGGCGTTGCGCGCTATATTAGGTGGCTCGCCCAGATGGAGTACAATAGACGGCGAGGAGTCGTCGGAAACGAGCGTCGCTGTTTACACGCGACAGTGTTCTTTGAGCGAAATAAACTGAGATTATGTCCCGACACGGGCAATTTCGGGGCGGCTTGTATGACGAACCGCCCCGTCCCTCCCCCAGCGGGTACTCGATTCTCCTGAAGCACTGTGCATGGAGCTGCTTCTAGGGAACCAGAGCATCAAGAGCGGTGCGCTATGTCTGTTGATCGACCGTTCCTTTTTCTTCCTTTTTTTGTTTTGTTTTGTTTTGTTTTTGAGACGAGAGGGTGTTGCACAATTTAATCTGTGTACTCTTGTAATGACGTAAACGTGACTTGCACGCGTTCGATTCTCTGATTCATCTTGTCCTGACTAAGATTATTCCTTGCGCAGAACACGAATTCACGGAACCCATATTTGTGAAAAGTGGTTTTCTTAAAAGCCTTCGTGATGGTCATCCCTTGCAACAATAGAGGGAAACGTCAGCCATTTATTCAAATCTACAAATAAAACCTCCGTTCCCATTTTTACATGTAAGCAAGGTTGATTACTATAATTATTAGTAAATTATTTAGTTAAAGTGTCTACGGAGCAAATGTGATATTTCCTATGAAAAAATCTGAGTGAATGAATTTGAAACCATACACAAAAATGCTCGTAATTTTTCTGTTTATCAGTTTACATGAAATGACATCTGTAAAGATTTAGTATCTTGTATTGAAAAGAAGATTTCAGTTAGAAATAAATATATATTAACTCTTATATAAAAACAATGTGTAATATTACATAATACGATTATTAACGAATATTTCCAACATTTGTCTGTAAGAAAAATAATATGCCCTACATGGTGCCGAAGCCATGTGCGACTGTATTAAATCTTGAGAAATACTCATGATGCATTGAGTCCGTATGTATGTCGTAAGATAAATGTAGAAGAAATTAAAACATTTTTTCATGTTTTTAAAAGATGTCAAATTTTGAAATTACTTTCATTGTATGTTTACTATAATTCCAACAACTAGGATTCAAATTGTTCTGACACAGCAATCGTGTGGAAGTTCATCATACGATGATGATCTCGCTGTTACGAGTGAATTAATCTGGTCTAATGAAGCTAGGCTGAGGTCTCTAGAGAAGGAAAGCCGCAGCCACTATACCTCACACCCTGAATCCTCTCGTGGTTGAAATTAACCTTAAGCAGGCCAAACTCCAACTTACGAGAATATTGGATACCCGTGCTTAGTGTTGCTCTGGTCGGAAATTGTGAATTATTTGTTTCAATTAAATTTTGAAGTGGTTATTGTAATTGTATGTGAGTACATATATAAAATAAATTCTTATTTATTTTAACTCTGATATCAAAGATAGAAACAATCTGTATCATTAAAACTGCAATTTATTTAAATATATTGAAAAATGCGTATTGGCTATTACCGACAAGTATATAAGATTCAAAGTAACATCATTCATTAGCAATTACATCAGGCGAATTATTCTTCATTCAGTACCACTATATCATTCTTACGAATTATATTTAATCGCCTGTGGCGTATTATAAAAAATGTTAATTCTTTTTCCCAATATATTTTGTTTATTTTGTAGTTGGTAAATAATTCTAATATTTTGTACTTTTAATAGAAGAAATTGTAGAGACCTTTGTGTAATAATTGAGGCACGGTTGTTGCAAGTTGTCATTTCTAGAGCAGTCATTAAGGTTTTCGAACGTGTTCTGATGTGAATGGTAACAGTAAATCATGAATTACATCGCGTGATATGTATGACGATCACGTCATTAATTAATTATACCGATGGATTGAATATCTCGCTAACTTCCGTTGCGTGATCGATGGGTCACTGAAGGAAGCGGAAGTAACGTACGAGTAATTGCAATTGGTAGTGTTGGTTGTTTTATCTTCAGCTGCTTGTATTTCACATGTGCAATCAGGGATGAGAGATGTGATGTTTTCGTATGCAGACGTAGGACTCAAGCGTTTGGAAAATGGATATCTATGTCCAAATAAGGAAAAACTCTTTCTACGAACCTTTTCTTGTTCTTTTCTGATCTTCAAAGAAATTGTAGCTCTCTGAAGTTGCTGTTCAGCTCTAAAATTAATTTAAAAAAGATGTTATATTTACTGTATAATCAGTTTGTTATTCACATCTCGCGAAACACAGCAAATAAGTACAAAAGTATATCGATAATTTTCAAAAACGTTTTATTAGTGAAAGAGTGGTTGAAGTAAAATTATTATTGTTGCTCTTCAAATAACGGTTAAAAATTGTGTGCCTTACTACAGGGGAGAAGTGCAAATGTGAGATGCATTGCTGAAAAATTTGTAAAATATCGTGTGAAAATTTGGTGAATGGAAAATTTTATATATTTGGTGTTTTCTCGAAATATTTTCCTTATATCAATTCAGCGAATATATTTCAACTTACAAAAAGTATTGTCCATTTTTCTAGGATGCTCTAAATCATTAAATTTACTCTAAATCGTATTTTCGTCTTTTTGTAACTCCAGGTAAGATGCCATTTTCACTGTGTTATATATAGAATATTATTAGATATAGAATCATCCGTATCTTTAGGGTAAAATAATATTGATTCTCAATGATATGATGCTCGCATAAATTGTTGTGTGCATTGACTCGTAATATTTGTATCAATTTCCATGAATCCACTGTTTCAATGATTGTTATATCTGGGTGAAAAGCGAACGTAATCGACTGTTAATCGGTATCAGCAATCCAATCGAAAAAATATCGTGCAGCAGTGTTCTAACGAAAATTAGAAAGATGATAAGTGAACTTCAAGTGTTATTTGCGTTACAAATTTCCAGGTCTTTTTGTCATTGAACGTGGAGTAATTCTCCGTGAACTTCGTCACTCGCGCGTCAAGTCGTAAGTCATTGCTTTTTGTTTGTATCGGCCAGAGCATCGGGCCGTTAGTATCCGGGTTTCCCAGACAGTCACCCATCCAGGAACCCGCGGTGTCTCGAGCTACTTAAATTCCGTGACTTCACGGAGCTTGGTTAAGACGTTCGGGACTACCTGTACAGGCTTGTGGTAGGTAAAGAAGTGAAATTATATTCTTGAAGAAAATAACAGCTCGTAAAAATAGCTATATCTCTCTGAATTCAGCACTAACCCTGTTTTGCTCAGTATTCATGAGATGGCGATATCGGGATATAGCAAATCACAGGCTGTAAACGAATATGAATCACAGACCTATTATCAAATGTGTATTTCCAGGATGATTTTACGATGGGGACTGGGCCGAGGTTGGCAATGTCACATCATATCCCATAATATCGTGCATACAATTCTTCACTAATTCATGATTGATTTGGAAGCCCAGTAAAGCTGCCAAAGTCTGAAACTCGAAAATGATATCGCATTTTGCAGCACATGGATCCACGTTCAGGAGGAGAGCTAGCTCTTTAGCTACTAACGGCACGGGTCGTCTGCTCCAGTCCAGTGGCCACCCGGAGTTCATCTTCTCTCAGCGCTGGCGCTAGCGTCCATGAAACTATAATGCCACAACCCCCGCGAGCGTCGTGCGGCAGCCAGCCGGGGGACATCTTAACTAACGAACTTTTCCGGCGAGCGTTGGCAACGCGGATGTGAGCGTTGCAGCTGCGGGCGCAACTGCCAACGCTCCCGCGAGAAGGGGGGGAGGAGGAGGGCACGAACGCCCGCGAGGTACCCATCTCACGCGGGGCAGGGGTTTTAGTGAAACAATTAACTGCTATGAAGACTTAGGAAGGATTAAGAACGCCTTTGTTTAAAAGTTCCGGTGAAGGAACGCTGTGCACGGAGCCTTAAGACTAATTAGAACACCCTTGGACCCAAGTACATTCTTAAACAAACCCTGAACGTGCGAGAGATGGTAGGACTTCGTTTAGGCGACGTGGCGTCGCGAGAAGAAAGACTTCGGGGTGGGGAAGACGCGCAGTGGAGGATGAGAAGCGGTCTCTTAGCGCCTGCGTGTTGATTGTCTTCGATTGTTTGTGGAGGCTCAGGAGTGGATAGTGATGTTCGTTCAAAGCGTGAGACGGTGTTGGAAGGGCAAGAAGACGTAATCAGATGCCGTTTTTACGTTAGACGTGGTATAACACGCCACTGAGTGGGAGAAAACATGTTCTATAAATATTTGTATTTGACCTTCATCTGCTTGATGTTGCAATGAGAGGAAGGTAGCGTCTTTGAAAGCATTGTTGAGTTAATGTTAGCTGACCATTTCATTGCAGCAGAAGACGGTGGTGCTCGGCATGTTGTTGTAGAGTACGTGACGAGAAACTCACTAGGGTGTATTGTCAGGTGGCCGCGCGAGAGTTCATTGCGGTTACCTTAACAACGGGAATGTGTTATGAAATCCCTGCCATAACGCGGGAATGTGTTATGAAATCAACGACGACAAGCTCAAAGTATTTCAAACGTAACAAGCTCCAAGAGAAAGTATTTAGCGCATAGAAGGTACGGTAGAGGCGGAATGATACAAAGAGAATAATGGAGAAAAATACCATTGCGAAATTCAAACAGATTTCGATTCAGTCAGCAGGAAAATGCAATTACAAACGAGAACTATGAGTCCAGTTGTGTAATGAATAACGATAACACCTGCCGTTTTATTTATTCGCCCCCATTTTGTACCAGATTTGATATACATGTCCTGATAGAATGTCTATAAGTATCTCAATGCGTTGCATTTCTCCTGTAGAGTTCTATTTGCCTAAACCTTTTTAATGCTTCGCTGTAGC
Source organism: Gryllus longicercus (assembly GCA_038098605.1). Lineage (NCBI taxonomy): Eukaryota > Metazoa > Arthropoda > Insecta > Orthoptera > Gryllidae > Gryllus > Gryllus longicercus. The sequence continues at coordinate 197,279 of JAZDUA010000275.1, forward strand.
TCACTCCTCGTACGGGTCGACGGAGATCAACACTTAACGACCTATAAACGGCCGCGAGACTAGTACACTTCCATGCACACGTGTGGTTGGACCAGAAATTAATGTTGTAAATAAATCTTTGAAATATAAAACAGATCCCTTATTTCCAGATAGAATATCAGGTTCATCACATGATCAGGTGTTCTAAATCTCGATAGGGAACTTGAATTTATGATACGTTGTAAGCCTTCAGCGGAGGCCCTAAAATGTAGGAAATGTTGAATGCAGGAACAGACCGAACTCGGGCTTGTGCATACCTTATAATAATAATAATAGTATATTACTACAAATGAACGTTCGCTATATTACTACAAATGAAGGTTGCAATTAATAAAAAAGAAGTACAAAAATAATAAAATTAGAACAAGCGATACATACAAATACTAAAAAGATCAATAATACAAATACAAATAAATAAACAAGACTGAAATAAAATAACACAAATAGACATGTATAAATAAATAGATAAAATGTGCCGATCCTTCCCCCTCATCCGTACTCAACTCTTCACTTCATTTCACTTTACTGCATCTCTCTTCGGTAATCAGTAATTTATTCATTAGCGGTAATTATATACATCGCACTTTGCCCCGCTTTTGTTAGCCTTCACTTCATTTCACTGGACAGCACTGTACTCTATATTTGCGCTCTTAAGAAATTTTGAATGCATAACTCGCCTGCTTCGGGGAATTGATCCCCAACGCCTCTGCAGGTAAATCTTTCCAGTCAACAAAGGTCCTATTCGCAATGCTGCATTTTCCTAAACCTGTCCTTTGCTTTCTGCATTTTATTTTGTGTTTACTGGGAAGTTATCCACGCTTCCTCACAATTCAAAAGCTTTTATTTCCGTGTCACAGCTCAACCGCCCGACCTCATTAGTAGTCTTGGGTTTATGTTTAGAAAACTGTCCAGCGAGAACCAAACGCGATTATCCAACACAACAGACACACTACGCCCGGGGAGGTGGCGTTCGTCCGTTCTCACAATTAACTTTTTTTGAACGCAACTCTTTCCTTTTTACACGCTATCGGCGGTCGCCTCGCAAAGCTTTGCTGCGGGAGTTTCGCGGTCTCTAAGTGAATAAATCTAATGTACAGTGTTAAAAGTGCTTGAATTTTAATACAAGAACTGGACGCCTGCGTCAACGACGTAAATAAAATTTAATGTCCTCAATCTAAAACTTATTTACGAACGTCAGTTAGGTTATGACCCAGTCCTTCTACTTTTGTGTTGTAAAATTGAAAACTGGTTGTAGTTAATGCTTTACGAGAATATAACACTATTTTAAATAGCGTAAATGAACTTTTTTCATAATGTATCTGATTCATGACTATACATTTTTGTCAGATTCCGAAATTAAGTCGAGACTCCGTCACACCCGCGCTACTGGACTTTCATCTGCCGCCAGTCAGTATGATTTATAAAATGTAAAGTTTCGAAATAATGAACGGTAAAATAATAAAACAATCATGTTTTAACAAACAAATTTAATACTTTCTTTGCTTACGGCAAAATTGGTGGGTGATATGTCGTTCGCACTGCATTTCTTAGAGTTTCTGTGCACATCTCGCAAAAGTAGCCATGTTGTTGTACGATTTATCTCTCGTGTATTTGTGATAGTGAATATGAGTGATTTCACGTTCTTTTCGTTAGTGAACACATCTTTGTTAAATGAGATTTTCAATGTCAAATTACAATTTGAACTAGCAGTGGTTGCGGCTGACTACAAACAGCACAGAGAATTCTCAAGGGCAAACCATTACGAAAGTCCTAACTATTTTAAGATTTTTGCCACTAAGCGAAATCACTCAGGGCACTACACATTTCATTTGCTGTACGTTTCGTTTTTTCATATATATTTCCTCGTAACTCAAAGTTTTCACCCACTCAAATTCTCATTAATAACTTCAGACTTTATATGTTTTGAAATGGTCCACCGGAACCAGAACAGGATTATTTCACACGTCTGTCACCAACAGGCTGAGGGTTTTGCCGCCCTCCTTTTCAAGTGGAACATTAAATACTCTCTCGCATGAATCGACCGCTTAAGTTGCTTGGGATGAACGAAAGACATCGAGGTGAGTGTACAACTTGACAAAACCATCTGGCAAAGATGCAGTGTGGGCACTGTGCATCACGAGAAAGTTCTTTGTGTGTGTGTGACAGACAAATGGAGGCTCTATGGTCACTTAAAGCTGTGTTCTATTTGGACGTACGGACCACGGAACGCGCGCGATCTTTCGTTCCTATTTCTGGTCACATCCTTTCCCCTCACATGCACAAACTACCCAATACACCACACTACCACAGAGTAATCAGGAAATTAGAGCTTGTCCCACCTGAGGCGTGCTCCTGTGGGAGAGACACCTGGAGAGGAAAATCCCCACATCGATCATTCTAGCATAGAACCTCAATCTCCAGGATTATAGCATGCACTCCACTTATTGGACCATTGACCATAGTAGATGTCACGCCCGGAAACAGTAAATACCCACTTGCTCCCTTACTAACTCTCTCTCATTCTCATTCACTCACTGTGGAGGGTAGGGGTTCGGACGGTTTGCTGGGGCTCTGTCCTGAGGGGATTGTTGCTGCCGTGTAATATCGAATTCATACTCGAAGAAAACACGTTCTGTGATTGCTACATAAATGTCCGATAAATCAATAAGATATGCTTTTAAATGTGTCCTGCAGTGCCACATTTAATGACAAATATTTCATTGAAATTTTGAAAAAGTCTTAGTCGAATCCAGTTCACTCATGTATGTATAACAATATTCCTTATAAAATATACGGTTTTCTTCCTCCTTTAATAATATAGTTGTATCATCACTTGCATCCAACATAATGCCGTTATCGGCATACATGCCGTTTAAAGACGCGTATGAATTGTGGGCAGACTGTGGTGTGAATGTACAATTCCTAGCTTCGTTATGTATTTTTCGCATTATTACTGTCCGCTTCATTATTACAGGTTTAAATAAAAGAATAGCAACTGTTTCTTCCGGAATGTAAGACATTGTGAAGATAATAGTTCGTGTTTAGTACGTGTAAGTGTAAGCAGGAAGGGCAAGGATGAGTAAGTGATTGTACGAAAAAACCATGGAAAACTATTAATCAGTGCATCCGTTCCTTAGAATTCTTCTCCAAACCGCGGTTAAGTTCGGCCTAACAATATACTATCTCGCGTCGAAAGTCCGCCCTCGCCGGAACTCGAACACCAGGCGAATGCTGGAGCAGTGCGCTAAGAAACGGATCACGGACTGAGCGCGATCTTTCTTTCTTCTTCCTTGTCCTATTCTCACGTCTTAGACAGCGGCACTTACACTTGCATGCACTACACTATCACACGTCTTGAAAGACCAGTCGGGAGCTTAGAACTTGTCCCGGCTGGAGCAGTGCTCCGTTGGCGGGGGATACTTAGATGAAGAAAACCCCATAAGCCAACGTGGAGGTCTGCGCTAAATCTCACTATCCAACTGGGGGAGAATACCGCCACCTGCCTTGATAAAACATGCACCAAACATACGGGACTAATGACCATAGGAGTGGAAGTGCGCAGAAACACGAAAAAAACAATCCATCAATCAACCGGCTCTTGAACTGTAGTTCAGAAGAAGCAGTCAATAGTAACAGCAACTGCTTTCTCAGCCGACCGAAGTGCCTAGGATCAGTTAGAGCTCCTACACCATATTTACCCGGCTTTGACTGTCTGGCGTTGCAAGCGCATGCCCGTTTCTACGCGATTTCCTGGCAGTCCCTACTTTTTACTCGGCCGCGCAGAGTTCAACTAGGCAAGTTGACCGCAGGCGCGAGCGCCAGCGCAACTCTTTACCGTGTTTCCACCTTTACGGGCCATCACCCGACGCCTGAAGCCACGTCGGCGCGCTGTGGGCGCGTGGCGCGGGGCGCGGGGCGCGTGGGCGGGGGCGTCCGACTAAATAAAATTGTTTCTTCGGCGCGGGCAGCAGCGACGGGGGTGGAGCGAGGGTGACCGGGGCGCGCCGTTAGGAATGGCTGGGGGAAGGCTGAGATTTAGAGCGTGACGGCGGCGGGGTGGTGGGGTGGAGCCGGGGGAGGGGTGGGAGGGGAGGGGAAGGCGGACGCGGGACCGCGCTCGACGCCGAAATGAGGCTCGCCCGCGGCCCACTCGTTAGGCGGGGGTGGCGGGGGAGGCGAGAGTGGCGCGGGCGGCGGAGCGAGACCGGGTGTGGTTGTGTGAAGAGGTGGGCGCGGCAAGGGAGGCTGGATCGTGTGGAGGATCAACCGAGCACGAGTTTGTTGTGGAGTGGAATCGGAGGGGAAGGAGACGGGGAAGGACGGGCGATGTTCCTGGGTGGCGGGGAAGGAATCTGTGGAGTCGGGACACGGCACGTCACCTAAAGTTTCAACCATACTTGTTAAACTATTATTGATCATTGAAAGGAAGAGTTAGGGATTGTGCAGCACAGGAAAACGTGCATATATTTTACTTCTCAGTAATTCCCATTCAAGGTTTAGAGTTTTTGGGATTTAAAGAAATAAAGTAATAGTACCCACGCCCTCATCACATTACATTCTTAATGATTATTTTCTGTACTCATTATTATAATTCATCTCAATATATTTTATTTGATAAGGTTCCCGGTATTTCTAGCTCCAGTGCACCTCCACGTCACATTTACTTCCGACAGTTTTTGACGACAAATAAATAAAAGCGTTCGCGCGTGGTTTGAGATGAGAGGGGCGGGTGGCGGGGCGGGCGAGCGCGGGGCCCGAGGGAGGGTGGAAACGACGCGTTGCTGACCCCTCCCCCCACCCCGGTGCCCGGGTCGACTTCCCGGACGGGCCTCTCCCATAAACAGAATTGAGCCGTCGTTAGCCGGAGACCATTAAGAAGAGCGGGGACGGCGGGCGGCGGGCAGCACGAAGGGCCGGCGGAAGAGAGGTACGAGCGAGGGGTGTAATCCAAGCGGCGGCGAGGGAGGCGAAAAGTAAGGGCCGCGCTCTGCGACGAAGTGGTGGAACGAGGCATGCGCGTGGGGATGGCGGACGCGAGTGGAGTGGACAAAACGTGTGAGAGCCAAGTTCGATTGATAAGTGATGCCGGGCCCGTCAACTGCTAAGGTCATTATTCCCGTATGTGCACTGCATGTTTTTTCTCTCGGGAGGTGGCGGAGATCATCCTCCGCTGGGTAGTTAGATCCAGCGCCGACCTACCTGTCGGCTACTAGGGTTTTCCCCACCAGGTATTCCCACCAGCGGGGTACAGCGTGAACAAGCTCTATACTCCCGAATGTTCCCGGCATGTGTATTAGTTAAGTACATGTAAGTGTAAGTGTGCCTCGTGGCTAGCTCGTTTTCCACTACGTGTCCACGGACTCGATTCCCCGATCAGGTAAGATTATAGTGTGCGTTTTCCTTGCAATGTCCCAGTACATGTTGGTGTGTGTGTGATGAGAAAATTCACTTCTCAGGTTGAGAAGATCGGAATACGAAATGGGGATGTCTACGTACTAACCAGACGTACCCCATTAACCTTGGGCCGCGAAGCAGGGACGTCGCCTGTAGGTCTGAAGCCGTTCACGGGCTGTCGCGCCAAGTACACAAATACAGACAAGTGTAAGTGCAAGTAAGGGTTAAGGAAGGGGAAGAAAAGATCGCGCGCGGTCCGCGGCCCGTTTGTTGGGGTGCTGCTCTGGCATTCGCGTGGTGTTGCTTGGAGATACCACTGAAAACTCATCAGAGCAGCCGGCCACTAGAATTCTAAGAGGAATAAACAAATGTGGGGTGGTGGACAATTGAAGGGGATATGGTATTAATAAGCGGGCGAACGTCGAGGGCGGGGAGGGCGGGGAGGGCGGGGAGGGCGGGGAGGGCTGGGAGGGCGGGACCGATCGGACTCCTATCAACTGCGAGAGGGGTGGAAGGAAGCGACGAGGAAGGAATTGGAACGGGGGGTGGACAGACAGAATATATGAGGACGGATGCAGATATGTTTGAGAAGTGAAGCTGTATTTCAGAACCGCACGGGTCCCAATCTTTGCTGTGTGACTGTGTACGATGATGTATTGGATTAGAGGGGGAACAGAAATTCTGGGATTTTATCAATAGATATAAAAGGGCATTCAAAGAGGGATAGGGTCAACAACGAACACGGGGAGAACGAGCCAAACGGAAGGGTCAGCAATGGTGACGGGGAAGACAGGTGCATCTGGGCCTAAAAAAGAAGGCAAAGGACGGGGCGGATGCAGCGGGCGGGGCAGGCGCTGTGTGGGAGAGGCGAAATATTGGGCGGGTGATGAGCGATGGCCAGAGGGCAGCGAGGCGGTACGAGTTCGTAAGAACCGGTCATTGTGTTGGGGGCCCCTGGCCAACTGTGGGAAGAGCAGAAGTGTGGCGGACTTTTGACGGAAGAAAGTCGGGCGTGGGTTGATTGATTATTGTGTCTGCAGGATTGTTAACCGTTAATTAGTCCTGTAAGTGTTAGTGCTTGTTATATCCCAGAAGGTGGCCGGTGTTCCTTCCCTCTGCATCGTGAGATCCTTTGTCGGCCTACACGCCCGTTTGGGGGGAGTCTCTCCAGATATGTCTCCCAGGAAGGTACCGCTCCTAGCCGAGACAATCTCTTAAGTTCTCGACATTTCTACTAATGTAATGAGTTTGTATAGAGGGAGGGGAGGGACAACAATGATCCGAGAAAGATCGCGCGTGGTCCATGGCCCATTTATTACGGAACTGCTTCTGCATTTACCTGTTATTGACCAGAGAAAAAAAATGAAAAACTCAACATCAGCGTCGGAACTCACTCCAGCGGTGCAGGAACACCGCCACCTCCAGACATAAAACATTCGCTAACGTGACTAAAGACTATAGCATTTGACGTGCCCGGAAACATCCCTAAATCAATCAGTCAATTAAACGCTATTGTGGCCAGAGAGGAGATGCTGCAGAGACTCCAGTGGTTGTGCTAAGCTATCGCATCCGGTCTGCTGTCGTGGAGGCGCGTACTTTCGACTGGACGGGGACCAGCAGCGGGGGCCCGTGGTTGTGGAGCCGGGATGACCGCAGGGGTCGCGCGTGAAGCCAGGGGCCGAGAGGGAGGGACCGTGAGGCTCTGTGCCCTCTCAACTCTTTGCTCTCCCGGCTGCCCGTTCACGCCGCGCCGGCCGCACAGGGGACAGAAAACACTCAGCTCTCGCCGCTGATAGTATCGCCGCCGTTGTTAGCCCTTTCTGCTGAGAGCACGGCCAAGCCGCCCCTACGCCGCCCCCCCCCCGCCCCAGCGACGCCCCGCCTGCGCCTGCCGCTGTCTAACTGCGCGCAGTCCGCCCCGCGAGGCCGTTGCTCGCTCGCTCTCCGCGCTTCGGCCGCGCTCGCTTTTTACCCGCCCTCCGACGATGATCCCTCTACTGTCCCACTGCGACACGATGATGCCACTGCTATCGCACTGCGATACGGTGCGCCTTCTTGCCCACTACGACACGATGATCCCACTACTACCCCAATATGGCATGTAGACGCCACTGCTACACCACTACGCAACGATGCTACTTCTACTCCACTACGACGCCACTTCCACCCACACGATGATGCCACTACGACACGATGTCACTACTCTACTCCCAGTATCACAAGATGATTCCACTTCTATCCCACTACAACGCAATGATCCTACTACAACACAATGATCCCACTACGACACAATGATCCCACTACGACACAATGATCCCACTACGACACAATGATCCCACTACGACACAATGATCCCACTACGACACAATGATCCCACTACGACACAATGATCCCACTACGACACAATGATCCCACTACGACACAATGATCCCACTACGACACAATGATCCCACTACGACACAATGATCCCACTACGACACAATGATCCCACTACGACACAATGATCCCACTACGACACAATGATCCCACTACGACACAATGATCCCACTACGACACAATGATCCCACTACGACACAATGATCCCACTACGACACAATGATCCCACTACGACACAATGATCCCACTACGACACAATGATCCCACTACGACACAATGATCCCACTACGACACAATGATCCCACTACGACACAATGATCCCACTACGACACAATGATCCCACTACGACACAATGATCCCACTACGACACAATGATCCCACTACGACACAATGATCCCACTACGACACAATGATCCCACTACGACACAATGATCCCACTACGACACAATGATCCCACTACGACACAATGATCCCACTACGACACAATGATCCCACTACGACACAATGATCCCACTACGACACAATGATCCCACTACGACACAATGATCCCACTACGACACAATGATCCCACTACGACACAATGATCCCACTACGACACAATGATCCCACTACGACACAATGATCCCACTACGACACAATGATCCCACTACGACACAATGATCCCACTACGACACAATGATCCCACTACGACACAATGATCCCACTACGACACAATGATCCCACTACGACACAATGATCCCACTACGACACAATGATCCCACTACGACACAATGATCCCACTACGACACAATGATCCCACTACGACACAATGATCCCACTACGACACAATGATCCCACTACGACACAATGATCCCACTACGACACAATGATCCCACTACGACACGATGACTCTAATACCCCACTACGTCACGAAGATGCGACTAACATTATGTTACGGCACGATGCCACTTCTACCCCACTAAGACACGATGGTCCCATTACTACCCCACTGCGATAAAATGATGGCCCTACTACACCACTACGACACAGTGATGACATTACTACATCGCTGGGTCACAATGATGCTACTACCGTGGACGACCCGTAGTGTAGACCGCCTATCTTACACGTCTGTTGAAATCTTATTCGAAACGTTAAATTTTTCTGGCAGATTCTTACGTATTTGCAGCCTCTCATTCCTCCATAGCCCCTACCCCAACGTTTTGTATCATTATCACATCCATCAATGAGAAATAATCATACCATGTGCGGCCGTCAATTGAGCGAGTCGGTAAGTGAAATGTAGTGAGGTGAGCCAGACTCAATGGAACTTGAAATTACACTACGTTATCTCTTAGTAGCCTTTGAAACTTTCTACCCGCCGTGTGATACTTGTTTATCACATGGTATATGCTATTCTTCCTTACCGTAACGTTCTTCACCTATCTTAGTTCTTTCATGTTGGCTAGTGTGCATTACATTTGACTAAAGTTGGATATATGTTTCGACTCTGTTCTACTTCGAACTTTGTCCACAGATCTTGGAGAATGTGAACATTTAGTGAATTAGTCAGATTGGGACATTAGCCATAACGAATAAAGAATTGGAGATACCCTGGCGTTTTCCAGGTTATCCAAACCAGGGAGGCGTTTTCCCTGGTTTTGTTGTTCGGTAAGGACTTACATCATTTTGTGTAACTTTTTTTCGTTAGTTGTTGTGTGTTTGTGGCCAGCTTGTGCCTTTCTGCTCGGAAACTAACCTCGAAATATTTGTTTAATACACTTTTCATTTTTACTCATCGAATAGTACCTAAAATGTCCTAAAAGAGAGGTTCATGCCTATTTTGATATGTTTTGCCTAAAACTGCTTAAAAGAAGTAACTTTGAAGATTTATATTTTTATTTCTCTTTTTTAAATTTGTTGTAACAAAACGCTAAAACTTTCCCGAATTTCCCGAAAAGCACGCGTCCGTGTGCTTGCCGGGGACGCCTAAATTAATCCTTTTGTGGTCATTTGTAGATGTCCGAAACATGCGTTTAATGCCTAATGGTTTTGAAATGCCTGATTTAATGATTTTGCAATGCATTTTTAAAGTCTAAAACGTCACTTTTCATGCCTAATAGTTCTTAATTTCAAAATGTTGTTACCTATTGTAGGTGCCTAAATCAAACTGTTTTCTGTCTAAAATTGCGAGGTCTAATTATGAGACATAGAGTGACTAAAGGAGATTTCCAGTTCTGAGAAAATGTAAGTCGAGTACATAATGTCTTATTTACGTGTTCGCAGAAAGTGCACGTGACTCCATTGAGCTTTCGATGACGCATTATCAATTTATAATTTAGCGTATGCCTTGATGTTCGGGGCGTATGCCAGAGGCAGTTGTTCCACAGACCATTTACCCGGGGCAGATTTATGTAGCGGTTTTTAATACCGGGATAAATGCGAAAGTAATGAGGGGATGACTAGAGAAATAATAATGTTGCATTATGCTGTGGTGGAATGCAAAGCAATGGAATCACGAGAGACTCAATAAAAACTAGCCGCAAGTCTGTTTGGTCCACCACAAATTAGTTGGTCGAAAAGTGAACAGATTCCAATATTTAAGAAATATAATTGAATATGGAGCACTATATATAAATATATTTTACAATTGATGTGGTTAATAACTGTTATAATGGTCGAACAAACCTTTAATATGTCGAAAAGAATGGCAGCAAACCAAAAAGAAAATATGTTAAAAATGGAAAAAGCAGTTTCTACTTGCAAACTAGAACTGAACTTTCACCAGTTGTGGTTTGCATTGTAAATGAAGAAAGCTAAAAGTACAAGGAAGAATTAATTTGTGAGAAAAGAAACGGCCCATGTTTTTAGTATTAGAAAATTTCTAAAAGGGCTGTAACAATCCACAGTGAGCTCTGCCTGGTGTACCGGTTATTAAGTATAGCACATTATGTAACATGAGACGGCTTGAGTTATTATGATATATGGAAGGTTAGAGACCTAAGTACAAAACTTAAAACTTCACCAAATCCGAATTAGCTGGAAGACTAAATTAATAAGGTGAGATGCAAAGTTGGCAGATAAGAACTGAGTAGAGAATGAAACGTTAGACTTAGATTATAAACATGAAGAGACAAAGGCTTACAAAGAGCAATACACTGGGATAAAAAAGAAGGATCAGTAAAATAAGTAGTACAGATACAGTAAAATAAGAGTAGGTGAAAATTATATTTGCCTCACGTGTGCCAAATAACTTTGTCCTATAAAAACATGTTGACTTTTCTTCTGGATTTCTCTGTTTATTATGAAAGTAAACAATCGTAATATTCTGTATCATTGTAATCATAGTGATGGGTTTCAGGGTTCCGTAAAAAGCCTTTAGGAGCAGTCGACATATTGAGATACTTTGGAAACCGAGAAATTGAAATGAAAAAACAACATTTATGAAACAAATTCCGGTATTAATATGATCGGAAAAGGACGTTAACCCACTACACTGTCACGGTAATACAGAGATTACAACGCACTCTACTTATGTGCAAATTCTGCGAAAGTCTCTTCTTTCTCGATGTGGGGCTGGATGCCATTGCAGCGTTATCCGGCGTCCGCGTCGTGAGCATAGCGTCCCCGTTCGAAAACAACATCGCTGGCGTCCGCCGGCAGGATGTGGGCGTCAGTTGACGGCGCGAGAGGCGGCGGCGGCGCTCGGTGGGCGGTCGCGGCGGCGGTGCGCGCCAAATGGGATTAGGCTGCAAACCAAACGCACGCCCTTCTTCAACGCCTTCCCCCCACGCCGGTCCCGCCTCCTCCCTCCCCCCCCCCCCGGGTTACACCCCACCGCCATCTCCCTCGTTCTCCTCGCAGTAACCAGCACTCCCCTCGCCACCACCGCCCGACGTCCCAAGCACCTCGCCTCCATTCCCAGTCCGTGCCACTATCTCCTTCCGGGCACGCCTCGTTCCCTGCCCATGCTGTCGTCTCAGCCCCCCGCGTCGCTCCATCGCCCGGCTGCTCCGCCAACCATCATCTTTCCCCGCCGCCTCCGCCGGCGATTCCACGCGACACGCCCCCAATCCTCACCCCGTTCCACTACCCCCTTCCGGCCCCGCCTCCTGCCCTGTCCTTACCGCCTTGTCACCCCTCTCCGATAACTTCCCCATCTCCCCGCAATTCCCCTCCAACCAAAATCTTCTCCCGCAGCCACCGCTGCTGAACACGCGCAACGCCTCCATGCCCGGTCCCGACCCTGTCCCGTTCTGCCCTCACCGCCCCCGCTACTCATCCCCCCGCCGCCCATCCCCCCACGCCCATCCCACCGCCGCCCGTTCTTCCCGTCACCCATGCCACTCCGCTGCCTATGCGACTTCACCGCTCTTGCCACCCGCTACCCTTGCTCCCCCCCGCCACCTTTTCACCCTTCCGCCCCCCCCCATTGCCGCCCTCTAGACCATCCTCGAGCCAACCGGTTTGTCATCCACCATCTCCCCACCGCCGTCCCAGCGTTCGGTCTTCATTGCCCCTGGCGCCACCGCTACAGCCGCCGCAGTTTGGTTTCCAAACAGCGCCACCTAACAAAATTAGGGGCGGTTGCGGGCTACCCGCGCCCCGTCGCGTCGCGTCCTCGCCGCGTCCTCGTCGCCGCGGAGGTTTGACGCTCTGTGCGAACGGCTCGCGGACGCCCACCCGCCCTCGCGGTCGCTTGTGCGAGCGCCTTAGTGGAGATGCTTCTGCGCAAAAATTATTCTCGTTCTTTTGAAGATGCTGTTATTTGAAGCCGATTGATTGATTGTTAGTGATTCCAGGCACGTCAACGTCTACGGTCATTAGTCCCGTAAGTGTGGTGCGTGTTTTTCTCGTGAGGTGGCGGTGGCTATTCCCTACTGTTTTTCGAGATCCGCGCCGACATACCGTCGGCTAGCGGGTTTTTCCTCAACCATGTATCTCCCACCAGCATCCCAGCCAGGACAAGCTGTAAGCTTCTTGATCGGTCTCCGCCAAATGTGGTAGTGTAGTGCGTGTAAGTGTGTGTAAAGGAGGAGGAAAGGACAAGGAAGAAGGTAAGTGCGCGCGCGGTCTGTTCCCGCTTGTTAGCGGACTGCTCCAGCATTCGCCTGGTATTGATCGGAGGAACTATGGAAAACTACCGATCAGAGCAGCCGGCCACTAGAATTCTCCACACCGCGACTGAATCCCACCTAGCTGACAAGCTCGTGTCGTAAATCCTGCCACCGTAGGGACTCGAACATAGAACCTATCTGTCAGAGGGACTGCATTGACATCAGTTGATGCCCTGAGCCATCTCTCCTGGTTTGGTTATTCTTGGAAACAATTAGTTTAAAAGTGGACTTAGTCTTTATCGGTTTCAGTTGCGTTGCGGTTTAGCATCAGTATAAAGAAAATATTTATTATATTCACAATAGCACTTGCTTCCGAAAAGAAACGTATTTTGGACTGTATCTTTCATTTACTGAAAGAAACTTTAGACTTCGAAAATATTGGCATGACAGGGTGTAAGACGCTACTATGTTTTTTTTTACTATTGGCGAAACTGTAAACTGTTTCGCAGAAAAAAGTTGATGTATACGTATTCTTTGATTCATGGTCGTTTGAGTAAGCAAAGGTTTGGAGCACAAAATATCGTTTTTGAGAAAGAAAAAAGGAAGTACGTATACCACTGTATCCACTGTTGGAACGGACTGAAAGCAAAGACTATTTCTTTGCATCACAATATTCTATTTCTGTATGTTTCTGAAGGTTTGGGGATAATAAGTATTTATTATTAATAATAGTTGCAGTGTTTTAATTGTGTTTGTACTAATCATTTGAACAAATGTATTGTTTAATATGTGAACCCCTAGAAATTGTGTAATAAAGCTAATTTTTAATATATGAATATGAATATTTCATAATTGATGAATTACAAACTTTACAAACATTACAAACCGAGACGTGGGGACAAACATTCCTTTATCTTCCTCCTCACAACAATCTTTCCCGGACGGGGCGAACATCCCACAAGAGATTCAATATCGCTGACAAAAATAAGTGTGTTTTATTCTTGTTGCAGTTGGGAATTGTTTCTACAACATTGCATTTTAATTTTGGTTTACACTGTTTTAGTGGAGTAAGTGCTACACTATTTTTGCAATTTATTATCTACATTTCTATCATTAAGGACCGACCATCATTGTTTTTTTAAAGCGAGTGTAAATGTTTTTAGCATATTACGTTATTTCCAAGTTTCAGTGTGCAAACTTTACTTCTCAAAAAAAAGCTGTCAATTTGAAGTACTGAATATGTTTTATTTACAATGTAATCTAAATACAGATCACATTAAAGAACAATTTTAGCTCGTATCTAACTATTGTTTTCCCTGAGTGATTTGTGCAGATTCGCTCATTCACAGCCAGCTTTTATTATGTAGAGTGGTGAATCCACCAGTTCGTTGAACCTTTTACACTACCTAACATTGCGAATACGCCATGTTTACACCAACCAGTTCAAAGTAATGTGGAAAAATATGAGTATCACATTCTTCAGGTATCATATGAGAGAACTGAAATATGCAACGTAAGTAAACACTTGAATTTACAATGCTCATTACTTTTGCAATAAATAACTACATTATGTAGTATAGCTTTTGTACAAAGTTTCGTCGTTTTGGCTGCTCCCGCGACATTCTTTGTTAGTTTCAAAGCGACAGCCTCTAAAGAAAGGAGCTGAAGTTTCTTGTACGGCCGTGTTTGTTCGCCGGTGTGTGCCGTTTAAAGGATTAGGAAGGAGTCGGAAAGCGGTCGTTCAGGGTGCTTTTATTACCGTATCGTCTGAGTGGTCTTCTCTACCGCCGGGAGACACTCAAGGGAAAAATTACCCGGGTGAGCTGACGTCAGGACTGCGTCCTAAGCCCTCCGCGTGTCATAGAAGTTAGTCTGGAATGAAGGGTTAATTGTGCAACTTGTTACATAAGCATAAAGCGAATTATCCTCTGCCTCTGTCGTCCCCAGCGTTCGCTCAAAGCTGCATTTATTCTCGGCAATAAAGATCCTTCCCTTCAGTGTGACGTAAAACTTCTCGGCGCCGCCTCCTTGTAAGGCGTGCTCGCCAGCGGGAGAAATCTTCTCATCTGCGAACAGTAGAATTCGATTCTTTCGCGACCGCTTTCGGCAGTCGATAAGAAATGCGGAAGCGGTGGAAAGGCGGAGGTGGAGGACCTTACTACGGAAGAGGTGGAGAGGGAGAGGGGAAGGGAAGTGAGTGCGGACAGCGGGTGAGCGAGATTGTGTGCTGGGGCCGGAGTTGGTATCTTTCGGCCGAATTGCCTAGCGGTGGATAAAATGGAGGGAAGGGCACAATTGAGGCAAGTGGCCCTTTGCTTGCTCCCTTCTGTTGAGGCAAGAAACTCTTCGGCCAACCCGCCCTTCCGATTTTGAAGTTTTGTCAAATATGAAATGTGAATTGTACCACTAGTCTCCAATGAAGATGGCCACAGATTTTAGAAAGTGTCCCTTATCAGGGTGAAAACCGACTGGCAAATCTCTTGAAGTTCTTTGTTTTCATTGTCGACAAGTAAAGTTGATAATTAATCACCCACGCTCTCTTTAGTTTCTTTAAATTCTTATACAGCATGAATTCCCATAACATGAAAAACAAAGAAACAAATGAACTGATCTACCTTCAAATCATCTGTGGTATTTATTTGCTTTCTTGATGTAGGAAATAACAAGAACATCGACCTGTGATATAATATTTTTCTGCAACACAGGATTGAACACAGGTTGAACATAGTTTTGGTGTGCTGAATTGAAATTTTATCGCCAATTATTCGTATCACGTATGTTTTGCGTACTGTAAAACAAACAGTAACAATTAGTACAATATTAGTAATTTCTAAGTAGTAACCGTATTTCTCTTTGCGTAAACACGGTCAGATGTGACAAAATGGTAATAGTACAGTCATAATGATTTAAAATTAATAAAGAAATATCAATCATACTGGAGGAAATATAATTATTTTCTTCTCCGTTTTGATTACAACGAAAGCTCTGTAATTATCGAGGTTTCTGCTCCAGGCGAGTGTTATCTCTTCTTAGACACCAACAGAAGTAGACTTTATGGAGACATCCCATTCACCCTAGGGCTTAGTTTCCATCTTTTTTATATACATTCTTGAAGAAACCCATCCCTTTTATATTCTGAAAAAAAAAGCGTTCTCCTTGTTCTTCGCTTATTGGTTTTCAGTTTTCCGGAATATACTCAAAATGAGAATGGAAAAAACGTGACTTCAAGCTTATAGCACATCCGAGTCGTGAATTTTTCGAGAATCTCTTTAATAACACTAAGGAACGAAAAACGTTCATAACTGCAGGATGAAAGTAAGTGATTGCAATGGAACCTCTCATACTGATTTCGAAAATTATTATAAAAAGTTTTTATCACGCAAGGTTCAAGAGATACAAACATATTTAGTATTTGAAATAAACAAAATCCGGTTATATTTCTACAAACCCTTATGAGAATGCTACATAAGAGGTAAGAACAAGTTAAAAATGGTATACGCAAGTGGAGCAATAATATTCAGTCATTAAAATGATTTCTTGGTATTCTACACAACATTGATAGAGCGAATGATAATGATTTGAATTTTACATACAACCACAACCCAAGGTTCGTTGTACAGGTGACACAACACTGGTGAGCAGCCCATGGTTATTCGTATCCTGATCACAAGCATGACAGCCAAAGTTAAAAGAATACGCAAGTTTTGTAATTTCATATATTTATTTATTTTGATCTTTGCGTGTAAATCTGCGACAACCTAACAGAAGTTATCGGGTTGATTCGCACACTTTCGATGTCAAATGACGATTTGTATTTTATCAAACCGTTTCAATTCTCCAAATTTTGTGACGATTTTCTCTTTATAAAAACCACAGCACTATAATGCATTAATGTATTTGAGGCACACACAAACCAGACACGAACTTCATGCCCACTGTGGATACAGTTCATGACACCGACTGACTCAAAACCTGCCACCCAAACAGTTAGATACTTGTATACTAGCGGTAAGGTATAAATAAGGCTAAAATGACTCCTTTCGATGTCTGATGCGCAGTAGGTAATATGAGGGTGCACTTGATTTCTTTTCAAAACACGCACTAAGACCACTAAGAACTACTCGTAAATGAGCGCGACTACCAGACGCGAGAATAAAGACGGCAATCTTCGAATTTAAAAGAAAAAAACAACAACACGAAAGCCGAATTTTGTTGATACTTCGAGAAAGTGGCATAGATGAACTGAACAAGTATTTTATTTTTAAATAGATTTCATACGTAAAGATTCTGCATATCTTGCAGGTGCAATTTAAATGTATTTGCATTAATAGTAAAATACGGTATGATACGATATAAAGATATATTTAAAGGTTGTGACGTGATATGACTTTTTTACTGTGTAATTCGTAATCTATGTATAAATGTGCGTATGTTGCGCACTCGACCTCCCTGGAGGTAAAAATATTGTTCACCAGTGTAATAGGTGCGCATCGAACATCTTAAACATTGCCCAAAAATTTTGTAGACCATAGGAGAATGAGTTCTATGGTTTAAGTTTCTAAAGTACGTAAATTAAGTAGTAAAGTAAATTGATTTCTAAAGTACCAATTAATGCCATCATTTCCATTACATTTCGGTCATAAGCTACTTAAAACTCTTGCAGTTTCGTTACTTTATTAATTTAACTTCGCGAGTTGAAGTCCATCTGAAATGTATGATAATTGTAAATGTTCCGACCCATGAGATGAAACAACCGTATGATCTGCTTAAACATCTTGAGATCCGACCCATTCATACATCCACTTTCATTGCTCGTAAGTCATTCCCATGGTATTAATAACGGATGTGATCTCCATGTTCGCGAACATGATATAGCACAAAATGCCTCGAACACGTGGAGCGCAAGAATGACGACTATAGTAGCGACCGGGTCATCACATTGTATATGACACACTTTGAAATGACCAGCTGTAAATCATAAAGTAGCCATAAGCTTCCTTCAAATGGCTGAGAAAGAGGCGGAAATACTGAAGAAAGCCGGTCAAGGCGGCCTTTGATAAGCCGATCCTCAGAGCGCGAAGTGCTTGTAATAGTAGTTCAAGAACCATCCGTCCAAGAAATGATGGGAGGGATGATCAAATTACCGAAACAATTTAGCTGTACTAAAGAGATAAAAATAAAACTGTTAAATCAATATTGCATCTGTTATTTAATAAATATTAAATGCTTCATTATTAAATTCTCTCTGTCATTTCCCTGCTTAACTATTCATTAGGTACTTGTATTTATATGCCGATTCTATGTCACAATTGCATCCACTAAACTTGGTTAAATTTTTGTAATTTTTTTATTCCATTTACATTATTTCTTACAAAAACATATCCGAAAATTAAAGTTATGTTTGGACAATATTTTTCTGTAAAATGTACTTAACATCACTGGTCAGCAAGATAGGTCGTGGCATTGTTAACGCATGTGCATTCCACTGCTTGACACCAGAGTTCCATTACGATGGTCAATCCATGTGGAAATTGTGGTATACAAAGCAAATTATCTGCAGACTCTCTCTCAGGATTCTCACGTTTTCCTTGCCATACATTCCACCTTGCTCAATCATTTCACTTCATCATCATTGATTCACAACATCATCATGAAGTGTAGTGAAGTGGAATGAACTAAATATGAACCACCAAACCACAGCAAATAAACCATAATGAATAATAAAGGATAAAAGTATATCGTTGTCGGTAAAAATTGTATCTAAGGATAGATCATTCTCTATTATGAATTCTACATGAATCGAACACATTGAAATTAAATTATTGTTATTCAGAGACTCGTAGGTTTTTCTCGAATATGGAAAGATTACTAATTTTGTTAAATGTACAACCGCGATGAAATGCAAATAAGGGTTTAAAAACGAAAGCGGAAAACTAAAAATGCTGTTTTCTGTGTGTATATTTTTGTTATATGATTAAAACTGAAAATTCGATTCATATCCACTACCTCGGCGTTTTTTGGTTTACGTATTATTCTACGATATACCCTGTAGCGTGTTTGCATTTTCCAGGAAAATTTGACACGGTCCAGGACGATATTAATTTTCGATGAGAGAATAGGTGTGAGTCAAGCGACAAGCGAGAGAAATTAATGGGGGAAGGTAGGACGTGATACTCGCAAGTGAGAACAAGCCGGATTAAATATCAGCGATGCCAATTACTTTGCCCACAAATAGGCCAAAGTGATTACGTATTTATAGAGGTTATGCTCCGTGAGCTAGCAAGAGCGTAAGCCATGGAGTGAACTAGTTCGTCAATCTATGACCGTAAATAAATGTAAGCAAAATTTAATTCAGTTATATTGATAGTCACATTACATTTTAAGAAAATATTAATTTGTGCAATTAAAATGACATGAACGAATCACTTGTTTAAACAATTAATTATTTTTCAACAATAAACGGAAAATGTATCATTGTAGAAACATACCATTTAGTTTCACTGCCTTGTCAAAACTTTGCCTGTAACACGTCTGTGTTATCACTCAAACATTTTAACGTAACCATTACTCATAATTTTGTGTGTGTTTTCCATTATAATATTACATAATTTAACAAAAGGCATATGATATAAGTGTTGTCTTTCCCTTTGAACGTGATTGTGTAGAAATCAGATCTATTTGGAACACGAATTAAAGTTTTGTTTGCAGTATTCGACTTGAGTCTTTTCTTACGCACGATATAAGAGAAGTCATTTTGTATGTCGGTACGATGAAGATAAAATGTGACGAACGCTATGAATTGATTCGTCGAGTCTTTTTTCGCAGAGCAGGGAGTAAGAATCTGAGAAACGAATCTGCGATTACTTTACTTCTGAATTTTGTTCCCAAAATTATTCTTTATTTGTTTCTGAATTTGCACTACTGTTAAAAATCTGTAAATTTGCAAATTAAAAAATGATTATTTTGGACACACATTTAAGAAGTAAACTTTTGTAGTTGACAACGTGACGTCTGTGTTGTGACACCATACGTATTTGACAAGTTCAAAACATGTGGTCGGCTATGCGGTTTATCGTCATTGCCTCGCGATTCGTGCTTTGCAATTTTGTGTGTGTGTGTTTAAGCAATTACTGGTGGACCAATACGTCATAATGTATACCATAAAATGTCATGTTATGAACGATTTCTTGCAACGAAAATGAACTTTTATAATGCTGGTATACATTTTTTTCTTACTGTCAATACATTATTGTCTATCCGGGATGAGCCGCGTCTCGGCCAATTGTGCAGACGTATCGGCCGTCTTGGTGTGGCCTTCTTCAGAGTTCTACTGTATAGCTCTCTAGCTATACTGTGAAACTTCTTCGGAGCTACGAACGCATTTTCAGAAGCCTGCAAACGCATTTTCTTACTCTCATTTGTGCGTGTTGGGAATTATAATCCTAAGAGCCCTGCCAATTAACAAAATATAATAAATTAATGTAATATTTCAATATGCTAGATTTATTTTTAATTACATTTATAAGATTTTAAAAATATTTTTTGAATTATGAAATAATACTTTTTTTGAAAATTTAGCTACTTAATATATTTCTTAAAGTAATTTATCAAATTATCGAGTTTGTCTCAAGAATATTGTCACTTGAGTATAAAATAATGTAACCTGATGTAAACTTATTAATTAAAAAAAAACAAAGAAATTTTATAAACAAATTATCTGTAGCGTTAGATTCGACGCGGAACCAAATGCTACATATAATTGCAGTTGAGGTAATAAAACTATTACGAACTAAAGAATGTGAATCGAAAAACTTAAGTGAAACTTTTGTATGGAAATCTTTACAATAATTTTGTTTAAACAATCTTTCCGAATGTAACGTGACAGAAGGGGAACGGGAGTTTCGTAGTAATATACAGTAGAACTATTATTGTGGAATATTTTCTGCATTTCTGTCTGCGATAAAAACTGGTACTCCCATGTAAAATTGAAACTTTTCCTCTCCCCAGCTGCCATTCTGGCGGCGTAGCACTCTGGTTGTAGCAAAGATACTTTCTCTGAAAATTGTCAAATCTTTTTTGAAACAATTGTACGTAAGGTGCTCATCTTTCAATATTATTTCGCGTCTTAACGTAACTGAACAACCCGGTACATTGCCGACTCTCCAGATGCACTTTTCAGTATTTATAAATGGTTAAATATTTAATTGTTAATCGAAATTATTGAAAGGTTTTTATAAATTTGATTTTTAGTAAAGTGAAAAGAAAAACTACTCAGTCACAAGAACTGTGTATTTAACAAATCAAAATACTTCAACAAAATAAATGTAGGCAGAACAAATTCACGTCAGAGGTTATATGAAAACAAAGAATAATAGAAACGCCAAGAATTCCATAGCTGTATTCATAAACAGTTCTTTATATAATTCGCTGTATCAACTCTTTGGCGTATTCCAAGAATAGTCATTGCGGTTTGATATGTATATGATGATGAAGGACAATGGAGATAATAACAGGGTAATGGTTGAATACGAGGCGGAAAAACCGCGAGAAACCTCAGGAAATATGGCCCGAACCCATCCTTACGGTCTTCCCATAATAGCTTGTACTCGTATTTCTGCGAGTAACACAGGCTGCACCCAGAAAACTTACCGTTCCAGGCACGAAGGACCATGGCCGCAACCATCATCACCTGCGAAGTCTCCACCGCCGCCACCGCCATAACATTCACCTTCTCGGCCACCGCCCCCAACATTTTTTACCGCCGCCTCCGCACACCGCTGACTCCCGTCACCCCCCCCGCCCCGGCCGCTCTCACCGTGACCCTCCCCGCTGCCGCCGTCCCCACTGCCTCGCCGCCCCCGCCGCCCCGCCGCCCTGCCGTCCCGCCGCCGCCACCGTCCCCGCCGCTCCCGCCACTGTCACCGCCTCCACCGTCACTGCCGCCTCCGCCGCTGCCACCGCCTCGGTCACCACCGCCGCCACGCCGTCGCGACGTCCGATTAACGCTGAGCAACGGCCTTAATAGGCTCTCGCTCGCCGCCGTCAATTAGGCTAAGGGATATGAAGTGTCTTAATTAGAGAGCCCGGTTCACTACGGGAGCAATGAGACCTCGCCACAATTAGCCCTCATTACAGCACGGTTTTCCGGGTAATTCCAATAGCCTTTGGCTGAATTTATATATTAATTAAGCGGCGACGTTGGAAAGGCACGGGCCCACGACGGCAGTTGAGATGGGGTGGGAAGGTATGGGACTGGCCGGTCGAGCAGTGGCCACTAGCTACCTCTCGCTGCTGCTCTATTATTTGAATCCTTAATACTAGCTATAGAATTTCTCCACTCGGGATCTAGGATAGAGCTGGAATGCTGTGCAATTAGTGCGCTAGGGGTTGAAAATTATGTGAAGAATCATGTGTGAACTAAAGAACACTTAATTATTTCCATTCGATTCTTCGTATCTCCCAAACTTCTAAAGGTGATTCACGAAGTCCAGTAAAAGCTATCTAACGAATTCGTTTAATGATCATTTTTATTATTCTTTACTTTACATAACCTACGAGTTTTTTAGTCAATACAAGTATATGTGTGTATCTTTACTTCTATTACAAAAACCAGGAGCATTAAAATAATTTCCAAATTTCAGGAATTTAAACCTTTTCAGTGGTTTTACTTACTCCTACATTTAATTTAAAACAGAATTTAATTAAATGAATAACAATATGTAAGACAACTCAATATGCTTTTTTGTTGTGAATGTATAACGTAGAATCCTATATACTGTGTTGTTAAATGTGGTGTGGATTTTTTCAAGAAACTCAGATTGGAGTTTTATTAGTTGCAGTGTGTCGTACCATTCTGTAATCAGATAGAGCGCTTGGACAGGGCAGGCTGTGCTATCCAAGTCTCGTCATTTAAATTAACGCAATTCAAATCATTTGGAAAAGAGTGGTGTTTGAATGAAACCTGTGAGTTCTGATCTCTGTCCTATCTCATTTAGTGTGGGTTTATTTTGAAATATTTGCTGTATACGCACGGGCCGTGCAGGCAGCTTTGTTTCTGATTCCCTGAGTTAGCGAAAATTCCCAAATGCCGTGTTTGCTCTGCGTAGCTTTAAAAAGTTTTACAGAGCGCGTATGTATTGATTAAGTTGTATGTAATGTATTTTGGAGAATGACGAGTTTATATTAATAATAATTATAATGATAATAATGATAATAATGATAATGATGATAATAATGATAATAATAATAATGATGATGATGATAATGATGATAATGATGATAATGATGATAATAATAATAATTAGGGAGCTAAGTGGTTCAGGACATGGAGCGTTGACTTCGCATTCAAGAGGCCCGGGTTCAATCTTCGTGCCGGCCATCCTGACCGGAGTTTTCGTGGTTTCCCAATGTCATCCAGATGAATGTTGAGATGGCTCTACAGAAACATCACGACCGCGAAACCTGCGTCGTGAATTGAACTCACGAAGGCTTAGCGAATTCAAGACATCGCAAGTTCCTTGTTGGATGACCGACTAGGAACCCCGGAATTTAACGGCGCCGAGGTTAACTGCCCTTTACGGGACATATAATGGATAAATACAAAGATAAAAGTAATAATACCTATTTTACTTACATTATCATTTACGTTTTGTTTTTAAACCTCTATTAATAAATATAATCAACACTACTGAAAGGTAAAAGTTTGTCTTTTTAATATAATTTTTCATAAACCCTTTTTTTGTAGTAATGTTTTCTGACAATGGGAATGCATTTAATCCTAAAACGTTATTTTGTATGAAAATACGCTTAAAATAAAAATGTAAGATTTAATATAAAGAAATAAGTTATTCTTAATTCTCACTAATATTAGAGAAACATTTTATTATTACAAATTGTCGGAAAATCTTATACCCATTGAAGAGGTTACCCAAGTTTTGTTTTTTGGTTGAGCCAGTGCTATGAATTATTTGAGAAAATCTATGAATTATAAATAAAATCAAGAACTACAAACGATGGGAACATTAGTTACTTTGCTGTGATATTAGGTTATACGGATTTCGTTTCAGGAGAAGAAACGTTCAAGAAATCGTGAGATAAAAAGTGAGATGATAAAGTATGTTGCATTTAGAATATAATAAAGTGTGTTGACTGAACAATATGTTTAAGCCGCAAGAATGCTAGCTATGAATCTATTTACGACTAAATAAAATGTTGTTCTCCAAAAGTGAAATTGTCTAGTGAAAATCTAATTAGAAAAATTGGGAAGTATTGGCTATTGGGAATAGCTTACAGTTAAACCGGAAATTTAACGACATCCAGTTCAAGATTCCTCATTCAAACTTCATTCCTTATGTTTTCAAGTTCATCGTATATATTAGTTGTTGTTAGTATTTCTTGGTGTTCGTTGTAGTCTCTTGAATTCCACTAAGTTGTGTGATGTATCTGTAGCATGTGTGTTAGAAATTGTAATAATAAATTGGAAAAACCTGTCTTAAAATCTTATAAATTAAGAGTTATTTAGAAAACATTTTTAGCATACAATTCATTTTAAGGCTATTGTAAGTCATTTACTTAAAAGCTTGAAAAAAATTCAACTAATTTAATTTTATTGCTATTCAATTTAACAATAAATATAATTTATCTTGGTATCTAATATCATAATACTATAATATAGCTAGTTCTGTTTCATATTCAATAACTCTTTTTTTCTGTTTTTGCAGGTGAGTTACTTTCTGTGATCCTCTGTCTACAAGGGCTTTTTAAATACATGCTGTACGCACTGGTAAGTTTTAAACAACACATTAATTTATTTAGATACAAACGCTGCCAAACAATTTTGTATAATGTTTATATAAATATATTCTATCAACCTCGTAATAACTTTTTTCCCTTGGTCAGAATGTTAGCTTGTGTGATAACATGATTTAAGCCCACAAGAATTCTGGCCTTTAATGGATTCACATGTAGTTTTTAAAAAGTTAAAAACGGTATGATCGATCGAGAAGAAAGTGAAAAAAACGTAAAAAGAATTTCTTCAGATCCGCCTGTTAAAATTCATTAACTGAAATCTGAGTCAGAAGGTCTATTAATTATCGCCTGGTAAATTTAAGAATATCGTAAGATAATTGCTTGCTGGTGATGTTCTTTCCTTGAATGCAGTGTTGTCAGGTGGCAGTTCGTGTAAATGAATCAATTGTTCGGGAATTCTATTAGAGAATAGTAATATACATGATCCCTATTGAGCTGCATGCTGTTACACGGGCTTGTTATGTGCAATTCAAATTCGAATAATCATGAGAAATATCAAGTAATAGGGGTATGTTCTGTGCGTTTGGTCGATATTTCATTTGCAGTTTACAAATACCTAATTTTATGG
Source organism: Gryllus longicercus (assembly GCA_038098605.1). Taxonomy (NCBI): domain Eukaryota; kingdom Metazoa; phylum Arthropoda; class Insecta; order Orthoptera; family Gryllidae; genus Gryllus; species Gryllus longicercus. The sequence continues at coordinate 222,500 of JAZDUA010000275.1, forward strand.
CAATTCTATTTAGACAAGGAATTTGAATCGCATATTCACTCAGTTATATTATCAAGATTTTTCAGAGCATTAATTCATGACAGTCATCCATGGTATTTCTCTACTGTCAGTGTAACAGTCCAATGCATCTCCAGTATCTGTGTATCATTTAATACGCAATCAACTCTCTGAATTAATACTTCACGGTTGAACTGAAGAGATAAACGGTGCTTTTCTCTTCTGTATATAATTCTACGTGTATATACACAAATCAAATATGTATTTGTACACACACACACATATGAGTTATCACGCAATACGACCCCAAAAATTATTATTGAAACACAAATTAAGATAAGTAAATATTACAGCATTGGCTAGTGAGTATATATTTTCTATTTACTTTATACTAAATAGGAAGAAATAAAATAAATCGTAATGTTATTTGCATGAAATACGATTCAAAATATATTGAACTTAATGCACAAGGTTATGTGTACTTCACAGGTAAGATAATTTGAAGGGTAGCCACTATAAAACAGTCGTACTCCCTGCATCGAAGGCGAGCAAAAACTACCAGGATATCCTAAGTTGTGAGACGGCTTCGCGGAGTACGAGTCGAGAGACTTTCACTAATAAGTCGTTTTACTTTCAATGGAAGTTTTCATTGGGCTTTAATTACACTATGTTCAACCAGCTACAATTGAATTCACCGAATTCTATTTGCATTTCATTTCCACTAGTTTTCTCAAACTTTTGCCGCTACTACGAAACAAGTTGAAACTTGCTTTTCTTTTGTTGTTATTACGTGTTTCGACAGCTGTAATCCTTTCTGAGACTGCTTTATTTCTTGCATAAAATCGAGAATTGTTCAGATTAGTGGTGAAAAATATATACAAAATCGAAATCATTGAGATTTGTTTCATAAAAAAGTTGCTGCTAGTTGTATTTATAATGTTGTATTTTATTATTTTTACTTGTGGTTTGATTATTGAAATCATTCTGGCTCGAGAAGATTGTGAATATGCATTTCGCGTTTTCTTTCATCAGTTTTAATCGGTGATGCTCATTACTGAACATTATTAAAGCATTATTTTACATGGCTACCATTTACCAAACCCCACTTATATTTTAATACGTCGATCAAAATATAGTGGGAATATATTTTCCAAGTATTTGGTGAGAACATAAAACTCTCCCTACTTGACATAAGATGAGAGTAAAGAAGACATTGTTGATTCGCGATCCTGACTAAACCTGAGGTGCATCTAGCTCTCGCCCGACCTTTTGTTTTCCACCTTTTCTTGGGTTCGTGCCTCTATATACAGAGAGAAGCATTGCTAGACGCGTGAAAAGGCGAAGAAACAAAATCTTCCCAAATGTAAATTTTGCGTACGAAGCGAAATATGAAAATATAATGAATGTAGCGTTTTTAAATATTTACAATCCACTTTTCTTTGCACAAGCAGCTCTTAAGGACGCCTGCTTGTCGGGTCTTCCTGGCCACGCCACTAAGAGAGGAGGGCACGCGTTGTACGGCTCGTTCAAAGCACACAGAACCTCCCACGTCTGCCCCACCCCCGCCACCCCTTTTCCGCGTTCATCCCCTTCGGCCATCCGCACCCTCTTCAGCCCTGTTTGCCCCACTCTATGCCCGTCTGCCTCCGTCTGCCCTCTTCTGCCCCACTCCGCACTGCCTCGCCCCGTTCTACCACGCTTCGTTTCGGCCGCTTCGGCTCTGCTCCGCCTCACGCAGTCCCACTCTGCCCCGTTCTGCCCGTGCCCCGTTCCGCTCTGTCAAGCTTGGTCTGCCCCGCTCCGTTCTCCCCCGCTCCGCTCTGATCCATCCTTCGCCCTGCTCCACCTCGCTTCTCCTCTCGCTACCTCGCTCCGCCCACCCACTAACGGACATCCGCACGCCGCCCCGCTCCGCCGCCCATGGCCTTCTGCCGAAGAACGCGCAAAGGGGCGCGGCGCTGCCGCGGGCGGTCGACCTGTGTAATGCGCGCGGCGTCTACAGCACTGTGGATCTGTAGTAATTCTGCGTTAGCCAAGCCTCATCTCCCACATATCCATGCCTGCAGCGGCGCGCGCGGGGATGGAGGCGTCGAGAGGGGGCGTGGCGCGAGCGACGCGGGGGCAGGCCGCGGTTGCGGGGAGGGCGGGGGCGGGGCAGCGCGGTGCGGTGGGCGACGGACGCGAAGGCGGGCGCGGGGGAAAGCGTGGGCCGAAGCGGAGATGCGGGCGGGGGGGGGGCTTGCTTAATGCGCACGCGCGGGCTGGGGGTCTCTGGCGAATTCGGTCTGCCGGGTTAATGGTGTGGAGGCCCTCGCGCGCGGCTGCAGCGGCCGACCCTGCCTGACCTCCCGCCAGAAAAACGAAACGGGCACAAGCAGTTGAAGCCGAATAAATTCTCCATAACGATGGCTCACGCACTTTAGGGCGGGAACGCTGCCAGCGCTCCGGACCCGCCCCTCATCGCCCGCCCCCCCTACCGCCCGCACGGCCTCCGCCCGGGGCGTCGTCGCCACCCTCGCTCCCAACCCTTCGCGCGCGCGCCCAAACGGTTGTCTAAAAACCTTCGAACGGCCCTGCGTCATAAATCGGCCTATTTTTGACGCTCAGTCTCTCGCGCATCTTCCCTCGAGGCGACCGCTCTTGTTTTGCCTGCGCCGCCGCCGTTTTCGGAGCCGAAGCGCCAGCGCCCGCGGGGGCGACGGCGGGGATGGGAGCGGGGTAGGGGACGTCGCGCCGCTGCAGCTTTTAGGGAAAGAATCGGCTCTCGCCAGCGGAATTGTAATTTCACTGTTATTTTTTCGGATCGAAATGACGGCAAAAATCGGACTTCCGTACCGTTGTGCATGGAGCAGCGGAAGTGAAAAACGCTTCTGATGCGGAAACGGGGTGGCTGCGGAGGCGGTGGCTGGGGCGAGGAGGGGAGGGCAGCGGAAGGAGGCGGCGGGGCAGGGTGGCGACGGTGCCCCACCAGGCGTGCGCGCTTGCTCTTTTTGCGCCGTGGCGGGGGCGTGGGGCTGGGGGCAGACGCTGCAGTAGCGGCGGCGGCCGCGGCGGTCGCGGGGGGCGGGGCGGTGTGGGCGCCTGGCGACAGCTTGTTAGGGACCGCGCCGGCCGTCGCCCGCACCCGTCGTTTTCGTTTTTAAGATTATTGGGTGCGAGCGGGAGCTCCCCTCACCGCCCCCGCCTCCTTCTCGTCTTCGCCGCCGCCGCAACTGTCTGCGGAGACGGCGCGTGTTCTCGGCTGAAGCCGCCGCTGCCCCCGCTCCCACCGCCGTCGCCCCGCCGCCGTCGCCGCCGTCGCCGCCACCTTCCGAGCGTGCGTTTTTGGGCCGCCGCTGTTGCTGAGGATTTATGTACCCGTGGCTTCTCCGCTGTCACCCTGTTTCCGGGTTCTTTCCCGCCGAATTGAAGAGTGCGGTTGGGGTGGCGGACAGCGCAGGATCCGCTGCGTTGGGTGGGTTTGTGGCTTCTTCCCGACTCTCGCGGTGGCCATTCGGGATGAAGAACAAGGAGCAATCGAGCACATTTCACGCGTGCTTTATTCTTTCCTTTTTGGGGTGAAATTGCTGGCGATCACTGCGCCGTTTGATATCCAATTAAGGGTTTTTTAAGGAACGGGAAATGCGTGAAGGATCCAGATATTCTAATGGACTGCGTTCATGCTTTTGTGTCAACGATGTAGTACAAACTAATCGTTACAGAAGTTTTGATGTTTGTGAGCATTTTTAAAATAGATATTACTAGATATTTCCTTTATAAAATGTGTTTTTAAGATTTTCTTTTACAAAAATGTGTTATATTCGCCATTCTGAAGTTCTGTATGTATTAATTTGAACTGAGAATAAGAAGATAAGATAGAATACAATACATTATTTTATCTTTGTATTTAATCGTTCTATTAATTAAATTTCAGATTTAATTTCGAAGTGAATCTTCAAATAGAAGTATTGATGAAAATAGTAGTATTGTTTAGATCTTTTTGTTGTGGCTTGCAACGGACACAAATTTTCGTGGGATGTTTTCGTCCCAGCTCTATGAATATATTTCATTAAAGAGAAAATAATATAAGATGACAACTGAAAGGTTATTTAAGGTGTATATTTTGCTTTTTGTGCCAGTGTTCACATTCTGGCAAAGTGTTTTTTATACGTACTGTCTTCTGTAGCTCCGTCTCAGTAGGTCATAACTGCGGCGACATTTGCCAATTATAGAGCATTGTCGTGGCGTATTACGTCATTATCTTTACGGTGAACATCAGACATTTCGTGCTTCGTCCGTGTGTGCAATGGCGGCGAGCATTGCCTTGTTATGGAAGACAACACGTGAGGCTCTGAGCTGTTGCACCGTTTGTTCATAAACAAGGGCATGGAGAACGGTTGGCTGAGCGCTAGTGCCTCGAGGACAGGACTTCAGCGAATCTCCTTGAACTTCGAGACGAAGCCATGCGAAGCACTGGTGGATGTGGTCGACGCTCTTATCAATGACACTGAGTGCATTCGAAGGTCCAATAGTCACTCAATATGAGTAGATCCGGAAGGATGGACGTTGCATATGAAGTTTGCGAAAACGCTATTTCATAATTTTTGTATTGTATATTATTGCGAGGTTATTTTAATAACCCATTATCTTTATAATACGGTTAGGTAATATAAATTTTTGGGAAATATATAATAATTATGGGGCAGATTTTGATTACTTAAAACATGTCCAAAAATGATCAATATAATGCTCTTAAAATGTGTTTAAAATGCCCTAAAAGCATAGAACAATTACGTAAAAATGTTATCAAAAATCTGTTCAGATGAACAACTCATGCTGTTGGGTTCGTTACTGATGTAATCGAGGCTTCTCTTCGTTCACGTGAACTCAGCCTTCAACCTTTTGGTTTGGACTGCTTTTTACCAGTAAATCTCTGTTTTTAGTTATCTTATATGAATCAAGTACCATTAAATGAGATTAAAACCAACGGAAAGGCGAACAAAATGACTTATTAGTCGAAATCGAAGAAAAATGCAAAACAAGACATAAAAAATGTCAATACATAAAATGTTTATGTCTTGTCATAACATAAAATTAATTTCTATACTAAACGGCATTGTTCTCAAGTCAAAAGAAAAAAGGCATATCATTAAAATCCGCCCCCTAATAATAACCCATCGACACAAAGCCTGTAAGTGTTCTAGTAAGAAATAGAGAATTATTTCTTAGTCCTGCAACCCAGAACTTTGTACGAATGCCATAAAACATTTTAAACAAGTTGCATACGTTATTTTGTATGGTATAACAGCATTATAAATTTATAAGGGAATCAAATTTAATTTCGCGAAACATCTATCTTAGGACATCTCAGGAATTTGACATCTGCGCGAGAATACGTCCGTCAGCTGTTTCGTTTACAGCTACCTCCCCACGATTCTCTCGCTGCGATTGGCTGAATGTGTGATGATGCAATAATTCGTGCCGTTAAGTGCGAACACATCATCTGTGCCGTAAAATGCCCTTTTATGACCAATTTCTTGCAACAGAAAAGATCGTTTATGCTGCTGCTATACAAAAAATGTATGTTATTCAAACGCATACTATAATCGTGAATAGCTAAAAACGTATGCGTTCTATAAACCCTTAAAACACGTTGTCGTAACCCTGGAAGTACACGAGTTTTGTGGAGACACGAGGGAAATTCGGTAGGTGCACGAATTTTGGGAGAACGGGTGAGGATGATGTGAGAACAGGCGGTGGAGGATAGGTGGGAGAGGCGAGGTTGTAAAGGGGGACACATGGGAACAGATAATTCAGGTGCACTTGAATTATCTTTCTGTTAAATTAATCTACAGAAAGAAATGTTTTTGAATGTTTTTTCTTTTTTGAAGATTTAGTTTCTTTGGCAGCCTAGCATGGGTTGTCAGAAAAATGCAGAAACTCGTCATAGTATCTATAAAATTAAATTCTCGGAAAAAGATGGTAATAATCTACTATAAAATTAAAGGGACTTTTTGATTTTGTAGTTATTTAATACCAATGCATGGCAATATATGAATGGTTTTCTCGTTCTATACCAGGCCTATAACGCTGTAACACGGAATTCAGGGCCAGGCCGCATAAAGTAGGGTTCTTATACGAAGGAATTTTCGATTTTAAAACGATATTATTTTCAAAGTGCGGAGTTCTCACACGGGTTCACCTGGTATCAATCAATATTAACGACCAAGATTTTCAAACAGACATACACAATGTATCTTTGACAGTGTCAGTACTAGTGCCTACTATGGCGGAGTCCGATGCTCTGAATTGCATTTCTGTGACTTAATGTGATGTTAAATGAGATATTTACTATCACATTTACCAGCCGAGCAGGAAAGGCTTGACCTGTGAATGGACGAATGCCGACTATCAGTCCTCGTCATAAAACCCTCCCATAAGTCCCTGCCTCGGGGTTCCGAACAACCGTGGACCATACGGAGATCTCTAAACAAACTGTGTACGGGTCTTGGTAGATGCAAATACAAAATGCAAAAATGGGGGTTCTTGGCCCAGAGTGACTCAGTGCTCCTGCGGTGCTGAAGAGACGATGGAACATCTACTTTCCTGCCCGGACTGCCCTAATGGTGTATCCGGAGATGACCTGGCCTTAGGAAACCAGAGAGTCTTGGCTCTCTCTACTTACGTGCAAAGCAGAATTTAGCTGTCGTCGACTCGAAATAAGAAGAAGACCACCACATTTGTGTGGGGTAAAAGTGATCACATTTGATCCCCCTGCATGCTCCGTATGCATACATACGTTTGTTACGTTTATTCTGAGACACCTGGACGTTATTTTGTATAATATTTGCTCATTATATTTTATGTTTATTTTAATTTTTTATCTGTGCAGGAGCAATATGATGTTAGGTTCCCCAAAACGCTGCTTAGTGTCATTGTTTGAAGAACCGAGTATTTATAGTATTCAAGTACACTTATTGTTCACTTGTCGCAATACAAATAAAATAGCAATGATGAAAATTTAAATATATTTTTTTAAATACTAGTTTATTACCTCTGGTGTCATCTCTTTGAAATCACTAAATGGTCCTTTATAACGTCTGGGACGATAAACTGCATCGTTTACGCATGTGCACCTCTGACATTTTGGTGATTTGGTGATCCCCGTTTAAACCAGGTATTGTCGCACTTGCCGTGCCCAATAGGTATTGTCGCACTTGCCGTGCCCAATATTCTATTCACACTTGACTATACGTAATTAGATAAAAATTTATTCTTGTGATTATTTATGGGGGTAAAAGCGGCGAAACATGATGTTAGGCCTTTCTGTTAACGAATGCGAAGGTAACGCTCACTGTTCGTTCGTTTGTTCGTGTAGTTTCGTGGGATCATAATTGCAGGAAATAAATATTACACCGAATCATATGCATTCTCAAAATTATATTGTGGATAACTGTAAGACCAATTAGAGGAATTTACATTAAAGTGAAAACTAATGTTGAATTGTCCCTTCATTTACAGCATTTATGGACATTAAAAAAATCTGAAACTCTTTTGCGAAGAAGTAAAACTAGTTAGTTTTGCGAAACGTAATTAAATGTTAAAAGCAAAGAAATATCAATCCTGGTTTCACGTTAATGTGAATTACCCTAATAGGTCTTCCAATAATTCAGAATATATCTCGGTTTTCAGGAATTTATTTATACCAAACAAATTTACAAATAAGTCATTATTAAAAAGAAGTGTTTCTAAATTCTGATATAGTTTCATTCTGAGGTTGAAATAATAGTTCATCAAATATGCTCGTTGACGAAATGCAGCATTTCAGATGATGTTAGAGAGTTTGGATTTTATCACCTTCACAGTATGGGACATCAAGTTGATAGTTGGGCCACTGGATCGCAGAACGTTACGCTCCGACCCGTGATGATTCGTCGGCGCTTCGTGACTCATTCGAATTACGTTTCGCCTGGGGCAATGGAACGCGGGCGGCGGGAGGGGATCCACAGATGAGCACATCCGCCAGCGACTTCGTTTCCCAGCGCACGCCGTGCTGTTTTATGTATAGCTCAATATCTTCTTTTTCCTCCTTCCCCGTGACGGGTTTTATTTCAACCGTGTTTTCTTTTTTTATAATCTTAGTGAAGGGACGAATGGTGTGTCAAACCTAAGGCTAATTCTTATTTTATTCTTCGATATATTTAGAGCTTCATTTGATAGACCATCAGCTGTTACGGTGTGATCCAATCGAGAGCTTACACGTCACTACAGTGACGCCACTCTGGTGACATTCAGCCTTCCGATTGGATTATAACATTGACAGCCTCATCTCTTCGCATATCACCAAAGAAACACCCGTTCAAAACCTACACTGTGAACACACTGGCATCCAATATTCAAACTTCTCAGTTGCAAACACGTTGCGAAGAAAGAACACTACAAGTTTTGTTTTGGAATCGAATCCAACGAACAGGTCACAATGAACGAGAGTCGTACTCTATACTTGGATTTAAACAGAGGGTCATTTGACGTAAATCATCTGTTACGGTGGATAGACTGAAGGTTGCTTATAGTGAACGCGAGGGCCGAATGTCCAAGCCTCGCCGCGACTCGCCGCGAGCGAAGCGAGAAAACTTTGCCTTTAGAAGTAATTTGGCTTTACAATGTGGCGGGTAAAAGTAATTTGGTATTACAATGTTGTGGAAACGAAGCGTATGCAAACACATTGCGCCGTTACAGAATGAACCGAAAGCGAAGAGAATGAATCTTTCTCGTGTGCCATTCTTTTACGTTACCCTAAACTAAGAATTAACCAAACCTAAATTCTGGACATTAAAATTTTGAAATAGTATCAGATTTCAAAACTTAATGAATTGAATGTAATAGGACGCAATACCTCGTAATTTTGTTACAAAAGGTTATTAATATAGTGTGATATGTGAATTATTTAATACAAATATTGATTATAAAACTGATCGACGAGAGAGAGAGAAAGGAGGTCGAGTGGGACGGACGCACGGAGAGGCCCAGCAGATGAGCCTCTTGTGTGGCCGTGTCGAATCGCGAAGGAACGCGAAAAGGCGACAAAGTGCCGACATATTTATGCTACCGCTGGCTAGCATCCCGAACCCCGCACGAACATAGCGCGAGTGCCGTATAAAACAAAACCTCCTCTTACAACCGCAAATTATGGATCGAAAAGAAGGCAGGCGGATCACAATGTTCGCCACTTGCAGTAATCTCTAAGACAGCCGTAACGAGGACAACGCGCGAGCTCGATAAGGTCTTGCAAACACTTTGGAATGCACGTCAGTGGAAGCGAGGCAGTTGCATACGAGAACGTGTCCGCGCTGTGACCTAATTTCTTGCGGCCTAATCCAAAATCTGGTAAAAAATAAGAAAATGAAAAGGAACATACTATTGGAGCAGGAGAGAAGGCGGAGTGTTAGTGGGTCAAGGTGGAAGGGATAGTATAAGCTGATGGAGTTAGGCAGGCAAGCAAATTTAGAGAAGAGTCGCGCAAGGCCAGAGGAGATTCGCAGGCTAGTGGTGATGAACAACTTTACTCGGCCGTCTCGTCTGTCTGAATGAACAACTTTACTCGGCCGCCGCATCTATCAGTATGAATCCAACCTGACTCGCTCGTCTGCTCCATCCGAATGAACGAGCGTAGGGCCCGCAGCAGCCTCTCATGGTTCTCGAGGTCACCTGGTCCTCCCCCCGCTCGGATGTTGGTGATTGTCAATCTCGAATCACGCGGTGTGCGCTGTCCAATGGCGGTGTCAACGGCGACAGTTGGGGTCGCGGATTTGGGATGAAATTTAGGCGTCACGGAAATTCTTCGAAACCTTGGTGGTTGAGTCGCGACGCTTACTGGCGTGAGGTAATGCAAGGACGTGTAGATTGCTAAATAAATTCGGTGCTTTGAGAAGAATTCGATAAACAGAAATATGCACACGTTGTTATTTCAGACGGACATAATTTCATCCCTGTGTCTATAAATACAGATGATTTGTAATTTCCCCATAGACCCATGGCGTTTCCCGGGTCACGCCCACAACCCTGCACAATAGATCCAAGCCCTGCGGGCGCCTGGCGTAGTGCGAACGCGCGCAGGTAGCGAAAAATTGCCACTTTCCTGGCTCTCCACTTTCGGGCGCTCCAGCGTTATTCCAAATGAAATTTAAAAACATGCGCCTATACCCGACGCGTGTCACCGTCCCATTACAAATATATATCGTCAGGACCATTTAGGTCCTTATATAGTCTCCCCCTATATAGTCTCCTTATATATATATATATATATATATATATATATATATATATATATATATATATATAATGTGGCGAGATGGGATTATACAACCCCATAACACCACAGTTTCGCCGGCATAAACGTTTACAAGCAGCGAGAAGAGCGGCCGAAAACAATAGTAGCAAAACGCGCAGCCTGGTATCCGTTGCTCGCACTAGTCGCCACGAACTATCAGGCCACGTTTTTGCTGGTGGAAGGCACAAGTAGGAGAAATAATCCCCACCACGCCGAATTTCCCCAGGCGAACGCCAATAAATACGCAAACGCGGAAGCGGGAGCTTTTTTTTGTCGCCACCTCGCCTGGAGTCAACATCTCTCTTCTGCTAGTACGCGTCGGTCAGCAGTTCTTCATGTAAGGCACCGCTTGGCAAGTGTGCAGATTTGATCAGAGCGTCAGATTAGTTAGAAATTGCCGCAACGACTGTTTAGATAGGAGTGTACGGCGTTGCAGAAAAACGTCTAGCTAGTCGTCCGCGCAGTAGCCAGGAATTAGAGAAATATTCTTCTATTAACTAATGCGGGAAGTAAAAGTGTGCCCGTTCTCAGGAAAGCTCTGAAAGTTCTTGATTAACAGAATAAAGTTAGGAACGAGCGAAGTACTTGCACTGGCAGTTAGGGAAGTGCAAGGGACATTTTCTGCAAATTGGGCGTGATCGAAGGCGGCAGCAGCCGTGGGAGGAGAAGAAACCGATTAGCGGAGACGGAAGAATACGCGAGGCGATCGGGAAGAAGACGACGACTGAGGGAAGGACGCAAGAGGGCATCGAAGGCAACGCAGAACTTCGGAATCGAGCAACGCGGTGCGGGACGCAGCACGCTGTTTCAAGGTTGAAAGACGGACAGTTTCGAGGTAACCTGTAGAACTACGAAATTAGGTCAAGTTCACGTCGGCAGGGAAAGAATAGTTTCAGAAGTGTTAAAATTTGAGGACACGGATGTTAATAATTTGTAGCTTGGGAGTGGAAGATTTAATGCGTTAATGCTTGCCTTGAACCATTCTATTGTAGCAGTCATTATTCTGTTACCAGCACTTATAATTTAAAGATAAATTGAGAGTAGTGCGCTTGCCCACAGGTTAATTATTGTATGTAAATTTTAAAAAGGCAAGAGATTGTAAATTAGGTTTAGTTTCACATGCAATTGTAATTAGAATAATTTAAATTTAGACGTAGTGAATTTTCAAAGGGAATTCCCAGTACTGGTCAGAGAAATTACTTCAGAAAATTAGTTCTGAACAAAATTAAGTGTTCATTTGTTGAATAGGCTGTGAAAGTTGTTTATTTGTGTTTATTTGATCATTTTTGGAAGTGTAATTTTATGTTTGATTTGTTTTTCGTTGTTATCAATTCATGCCACAGAATTTTGAGTGAATTATATGCTCGTTTATGTGTGATTTGTGTGACTTTTATTGTGTCAAGGGTTCAGACCTTTCTCGTACCCCAAAGATCCTGCTTCCTGAGATTATAAGCTCGCTTCACGAGCATAATATCTTAACGACTTGCTTACAGTGTGCAGAAGGTATACAGTTTGTAGTGGTAGGCAAGGCGGTTAGTATATATATATATATATATATATATATATATATATATATATAAGGAGAGCCAGCAAACGGACTGTATTCCTTTTTAAAGCATATTGAAGAAAGCAGTGTGTAAGGGAGCGTAAAAGTTAAATCTTTTCGTCAAATCGGAAATAACCATTGTACATAATATTTACCAACACATCGAATTTTTTCTAGAAATTCAATTCGTGTTAAAACGGGTTATTTGTTTTTAATTTGGAAGAAACAGAGGTCGCTACCCAAAAGTTCGGGAAAGAACTTAAAAATCCGAGACTGCCTTGAAAAATAGACCAATCGGTAATTATTGTAGTTACAATTTAATTTTAATAACTGCAGATCCCTGTTTTTATAGACAGTTATATTTTTATTTTAAAAATATCAGAAGATAGTATAAATTTTACACATACGTATTTCACTTCGTATTTTCATCAAGTACGTTTTCACGACGTTTGGTCATCTTCATGAAAAGATATTTTTCTAATTTTTCAAAATTACAAAACCCGTTAATTGTACATTATTAGTTTTTGAAATTTTGTAGTTTTATTTCTTTGTGATATATTTTGGACTGTAATTGATCATTTCTGATTAAGTTATGTAGAATGTGTCGCAGATTAAGCCTTCTGTACTGTAAAGTGGGAAGAAGAACCGTTGGAACCAACGAACAGTTCATAATAGAATAGTTCCAATATAATTTCGTAAGATGTTTGTTCACAAGGAATTTGATTTAAAAATATTTCAGGTCAATAATTCAAATATGTCATTGGAATTATTCTACCTTATCTTTCCGCATAAAGAGGATTGTTTTTTCAATTAGTTTTATCTCAATTTGCTTTATTGAAGTGTTTTCTTCTAAAATTTCATGTAATTTTTGCACTTCTCAAAAACTCCTACCGCAGGTTTGTGTCAGTAAAATTTGTAGATATAAAATGAAATAAAATTTTATCATGATGTAAAGAAATGAGGCGTTAGAGTAGATTTGTAACTTTCTAACTACCAACCAATGATGTAAACCACTTCTAATTATTAAACGTAAAATTAAACTCATTAGTAACATGATCGAAATATCGTGGAGAAATTAGAATCAAGCGTCAATAACGAATGGCATAAGCTTCACAAACTAAACGCACGTGTAGATAACTAAATGAATTCTGTGCTTTGAGAAGAATTCGATAAAAAGAATTATGCGCTCGTTGTTATTTCAGACGAACATAATTTCGTCCCTGTGTCTATAAATACAGATAATACACCTCTTTGCCTGAACTAAGAGAAACTCAAAAGATATGGCCCCTTTGGGACAAAATATCTCCAATACGAACCACATAGTAGGGAAGGAAAATAAAGAACAGCGAAAATGCTTTAAATAAATTGATGGCGTTGCTTTTGATAAATAACGTATCGATTTCTCGTCTATAGTTCTCGCAGGGAATTCTCAGTTGGGAGAAAAAGTTTGTACTTGCAGTGCCATTTTTACTGAACTTGGTGTAAAGCGATGTAATCCAAAATCATGGTGTTATTCAACTTAAATGTTTCAGTCTTTTTATACTGTAGATCGTGTCATGTGCGTCTATGTAGTATCTTCACATATGCGCATGGAGATAAAAATGCTGCAAAATCTATCTTCTCCGTTTCTTTGCTTCCAGAGCAAGAAGATATATAGTAGCACATAGCACGAACTAGATTTTATTGGCGATTAAAATATCGTCATATGTGCCTTCATCGTGAGAAAGTACATATTTCTTCAGCAAAATTACCGTTTATGTACTACAAAAATCCCGAATAAGTTTTCTGTACGTCCTAAGGACCCTAAACATTAGTTAAGGGTCATTGAAGTATGTTATTAAATAATTTATTGATTGTTCTGAAGAATAGCCACTCTTGCTATAAAAAGCTCATGTCCCTGCATCTTAAAAACACGGAGTCGTTTAGAAGTTATTCGACACACGACGACAGCATGAACGCTTTGTAACAAATGTGATTTGAGGATGGACTGTGACGTTTCTCTATGATTGATTCAGTCAGAAATCATTCAACTTTCGGTGTATGAGAGAAGAAAGCACTTTTCTTAAATTATTGAAGTTAAAACCGCTTTGTATCGTCAAATAAATTATTAAGTACACAGGAGAATGATTTTATTGACATTTTCTTTAGAGGCCTCATGCCTCATTGCTCTAAATAGTACAGCCCAGAGTGCAAATTGACAAGAATTGATTAAGAGACAACGCATTCGGTCTGCTTGTCTTGAAAAAAAATGGAATGAATTATTCTTCTTTTAATATAATTTCAATTGCTGTTAAAAGATCAACAAGTCAATATGTTAAAAATAGAGACCATTGATTATTATAATAAATGTCCCATTTTTTATATCAGAGAACTCATGATAAATTGTAGTAGGCATTGTAAAGCTGTTACGCATTGAAAATTCTCACGGGATATAAGGCTAAGAACTTCATGTTATAGATGTGAGGCCAAAATTACGATTAGGCAGGTAAGCACAGAAATGTGACTTAATTGCCTGTTTAGATCGTAATTCTAAACTCGCCGAAGTAGTACCCTCCGTTTTATTTATTTATCATTATGGCAATTCACTATTATATGGGAAAAGAAATAAATTTCGTGTAGTGTACTCCCGCTTCACCCTCTTTCGATTCTGGCCTGTACATCCGTGTCCCATCCCCGACTCTCCCGACCTCACCCTCCACCCCGCCCCTTCTCACCCTGCTCAGCCCTGCAACGCTTTATGTCACCTGGCCCGCCCCACTCTGACACCATCGGTGCTATGCGCAGCTGTATGCAGATGCTATGTTGCATACTCCCGACAAACTTCCCGTTACAATTTTGACATTTAATTACTCAAGCTGTAATTGTATTGTCTGAATTAATCAAAAAGTAGTTAGGTGAATGTTCTCGACGTGTTTGGGATATTTGTGTAAAACCGAAAGAATACACACGTATTTACTTCTAAGGGGGTGGGAAAGGAATACGGGGTATTTTGAAGAAATCTCAGTCGACAATAGCTTTTCTCTTGTTTTGAAGCTCACAAAATTCCATGATGAATGGAATAAAACTGTAGATTTGAATGAATAAACAAACAAACGCTTCACTTCATTTTTGCGAAAATATGTTTTAAGTAACATAACTCTTGGCCGTGACTCAGTGAAAACTGCATCGAAATAGGTTCAGCAGAGAGTACCTTGGACAAACAGGGGCGCGACAAAATCGTAAAATATATTATTTAGTTGTAGTTTCATCTAAAGAAGCATTATTAGAAAATTATAAAAAGACGGTTGTTTTGCAATCACAGACAGACAATATAACTTTATTTAGATTTTATAAGGGTAAATTACAGACGCATCTTTGCGGGTTTTGTGAAATATTGTCTGAAGTCATACTTCAAGCGTTTAATAAGTTTATTCTATTTTCGCCGACAGTGTGTTATTTTCCAGGCACATGTCATTTATGCCTAGATTTGTGAACATTTTTATTCCAATTGAGCATTGAATTATTGTACCGTTTAATAAAGTGATATAATTAATGAATTAATATGTAAGTACAGTACATAACGGTACTACATAAATCACCAGTGAAAGTTCTCCGAAAGATCATTTTTCCAAGAGGACGGTGTGGTTACGTATGCAACGATGTACAAAAACTCAAACAAGTGTGGAAACGACTGACGAGGAAAAAGAGGTGAAGTCATCAATTCGTACGAGTAACTATGCGTTGGAGACATGGCCGTGGAATGTGTTGTTTGAACAACTCATCAATGACGTATAAGAACAAAAGTCTAAATTTGAGGGCGAAATGAAAATAGGACAGCTGAATGCTCATTCCCCAACACACCGTGCATGAAACTCGACAATTTATTTGAGTTCACCGTATGTATTTTCTTCTTGAAAGTAGGAAACATATTTTGTTCTTTACGTTATTACGTTTAGCCTATTGTGTAACATTCTGAACACAATTCTGAACAGTGTAAAGGGACATTCATTACGCGCCAAGGGCTCACAGTTATTGTGAATTGGGAATGAGGCAGCCCGGTTCTTGGAAAAAGTACAATTATTAAATACACATGTTTGCGTTTGCTTTTGTAAATACAGTGTAGTGCCTCAGATATAAACAGGCCACGTGAGAATATTAACTATTTTTTGGAAAATGATCTCAAATTTCGGAAATAATTTCCATGATAACCATGCCCCGCCTCATTTGTTTTCGCCTGCCCCCGCAGTGCCCTGAAATATCGATATCTCCTTTAACAATGAAAGACTTCTCGTACAATCAAATGGGCTGGGGGCCGAGATTGTCACTTAAAACTGAAATTAAGTTTTAAAGCTAAATATGTCTGTAAAATAAATTGAAAGAAGCTATACCAGACTTCACTGTACTTCACTGTTTGTGAAGGTCCTGTAGAATGTATACTATAAACAGTAATATCTAAATGTTTGCCAAAATGTTACATAGAAACATATGATCCCAAGTTCATGAATTGTACGTAAGGCGAAGGAATGTGATGAGTACAAGAGAAACAAGGTCGTCACCGCCCGTTTCCGCCGATGAACTGGGGCGTGCAGAGGTGAGACGTCGGACGTGTCCAGGAGCGTAATAGAGGGCTCTCCGGACACCTCGCTGCTCGTGATTCCGCCGGCTGTGGGTCGTTAGAGCGAGTTTACTGTGGATGCTTGGGATCACGAGCCTCCGGCGATAGCGCTGAAGTGGACTTGAGAGCGGCTTATGCGGAGAAAGATTTGCACCTTCCGAAATCCTCCCCCCTCCCAAGGGGGGATCGATTCCTGAACGGTACGCGCGAGAAGGACGGAGTTTCTCACGTAAAATTCGACGTAAAGGGTCCCGTTTGGTCTAGTGGGGCAATGTTTTTACGAGTGAGTATTGATTGATTCTGGATGAATCGATTATCTAGACCTTTAGTGCTGTAAGTGTAAGGCAACTTATATCTCAGGGTGTGTTCTTCCGTTCGGTGTTATGGGCACTGATACGGCAGCGGCCGATCCCGAAACGAATTTTGGGAGGGGAAATTTAAAATGTTTTCGTCAAACATGTCATATTACTGATTTAGCAAAATATCACAGGCTACACTCAGCTCATGCTGCGCTACAATTTTATTAATTTTAATGATAATCCGAAAATATTTTGGCTTGAAAGTCTCGTGACAAGTTAAAATTGGTTGTTCCTGAAAAAATTTGGGGGAAAATTTCCCTCATTTCCCTCCCCGTGGATCCGCGGTTGGATCCCCCACTAACCTACACATTCACGTCAGCGGGATTGGCTTTCTCAAGGTATTCCCCAGCCGGGCAGCGCCCCAACAGGGGCAAGCACTACGAGTATGCTCCCGATTTGTCTCCCGACATGTGTGGTAATGTAGTGCCCGTAAATGTGTGTGTGTGGGTGGGGAGATCTGGGAACGAGTATGAGAAAAGAAAGATCACCCGCGGTCCGCGACCCGTTTGTTATGGTATTGCTACGGAATTCGTCTGATATGTATTGGATAAATCTAGGAAAACTACGTGATGAGAATTGCCGGTCGCTCAAATTCTCCGCCAGCCAAGGGTTGAATTTGATGTAGTGATGAAGGTAGTGTCGAAAATCCACCACTGTAGGGGAGCCGAAACATAGGACTTCCCGGTAAACAATGCAGAGGCAACCATGCTGTCGTTGAGCTATCGCAGCCGATGGTGATTTCATTTAGCATGGCCGTCTTTGGAATCTCTCAAACTTGCGGCTACTCCGAAAGTCCATTATATATGCTCCAGAAATCCTTTAGTTAAGTTGATGATATATTCTATGTGTGTTGGAGGTTGGTTAGCAGCATAGTAAAACTGAAAAGTATTATTTATTTAATGTCAAGAATAGAGGTAACAGTTTATGACAATGGGACATTTTGTACCAACAATTGGAGCAAGAAACGATATAAACATGCGATGAACGGATTCACCGCAACAGGACTTTGTTGATTGTCATACAGCGGTCGTAGACCCAGGAGAACTTTGTGATGTTTATTACGGGCATTTTGAAGAACACGATATGAAGGACAACAAAATTTGAAGATTTACGGAAGGGACGATGATATAACCGCCAATAGTCATGCGAGGGAGATTTTTCTTAAAAAGATGATTAATCTTGAGCCCATCAGATTCTATTTAATTGAGCGATTCTATAATTTGCGAAGGACTAACTACAAGACTGATATTATTGTTGATTTAAAGTAACATACTATTGAATACAAATGAAAATAGAACATTAAGAATAAATACAGTTTGCAAATTTGGTACGATTGTACAAATTAATTAAAATAGTAAGCAAATGCATCATAACATATCAGACTAGTTTGTTTGTTAATTAGTGAGTCTGCGAATAGAGTATAAACAAATGTAAATGATGCAATGTTAATTAGCAAATAATCAAATTGACCAGATTGCTACGCAAAATTAACTAATATGCAAAGTACATCAAATCTATAAAATTAGTTTGTTTTTACCTAGTTTCACTAATAAAGTAATACACATGTATCCATATTGACTATAAATGAACTGTTTTAAACTATACCTTTGTGACACTGATAGCCGGCGAAAATGTAGTGTTTGTGACCTGACCAGAATTTACCCTAGATTCTTGCAAGAGATGCTTTGAAGCGTGACCGGCAGCGACACACCCGTGAATCCATAACATACAGCCTTAACATTTCGCTCGAAAAATGTGATAATTGCTAAAAACGGGGGTTTAATTTATTTTTTTATTTATTTACGCAGGAGCGGGTCCATGGGGAGGGGAATGAGGGAAATTGGCTCCCCTAAAATATTTTCAATAACTATTAATTTTCACTCGCCCCGAGACTTTCAAGAAGAAATATTTTCAGATCATTAAAAATAATAAAATTGTATCGCAGCATAAATTGAGTGTAGCCTGCGACATTTTATAAAATCTGTAATATGACATGTTCGACGAAAACATTTTGAAATTTCTCTTGCAAAATTCGTTTCGGATCTGCCCATTTTTAACGACAAAACACAGTTTAAAACTGTCGAACAATGCAGAGAATTGCAATATTTGTACGATTTCTTGAGCTTTGGAGCCATGCTCTGACTCATAAAAACTTTGAATTATGAATACAGGCACCCTCTGAGGAAGCGCAGGGTATCAACTGATGTGATTCTGATGCCTCTGATCGGGAGTTGCTAGGTTTCGTGTCCCAGCGGCAGGAGGACTTTCGACACTAGCTAAAAAGCTAGGTTAAATTCAGAAACTGTCCTGAGGATGAATCTGGAGGTCGGATGCTCTGATTGGTTTCTCCGAAGAACACCAAGCGAATGCAGGAGCAGTACCCTAACAAACGAGACACGGACCTCGCGATATTTACCCCTTACACACACACACACACACACACACACTTTAAATGTTTAATTACTACATTATGCTCAAACACTATTTCTTTATTAAAAAGCCCACATTTTAAGAACATTCATTGTTTGAATTCTGGAGACCTGCTTTATTATTTAAAGAAAGCATACAAAACATGCTATCGGAACATGCTATTCTATGGACTACAGTACCTTACATGTTGGAAGCTTAGAACCAGTCCTGGTTGGGCGGTGTCTCGCTGATGGGAGATACCTGAATGAGGAAAACGTCACAAGCTGACGTGTAGTTCAGCGCGGTATCCCACTATCTAGCGGGGGAAGAACAGCGCCATCTGCCGCGATGAAAAGGTACGCTACATTTACACCATGTGATCAAAAGTATCCGGACACTTCCAAAATGGTGTTATGGTGTGTTCGTGTTTTTCATGGAGGAGGCTTGCACCCCTTGTTTGGTATGGTGCAATCTCGACACAGGCCTACGTTGATGTTTTAAACATCTTCTTGCCTCCCACTGTTGAAGAGCAATGCGGGGATGGCGATTGCGTCATTCAACACGATCGAGCACCTGTTTATACTGCACGGCCTGTGGCGGAGTGCATACACGACAACAACGTCCCTGTAATGGACTGGCCTGCACAGAGTCTTGACTTAAATCCTATCGAACGTCTTTGGGATATTTTGGAATTCCGACTTCGTGCCAGGCCTCACCTACATCGATACCTGTATCGCTGTACATAGCTTACTTGGCCTACATGAGCCGAGATTTCTTTCGTTACACAACTATTGAAACTGAAACGGTTTTTGTATTAGAAAGCTACAGCTTCGTTTTTTGATCCGGCCGGGAATCAAAACTGCGCCACCGCAGAGAAAGCTAGCACGCTATCCATCCAACAGAGGGGCTATGGACACAACAAAGAAAGAATTATGAAAGCAGATATACAGTTAGATTCCGGAAGCAGATGATTCCGTCTGACTGCTTCTTTTGTAGTTGCACTGTTCTTTTTCTTCTTCTTTTTCTTTTTCTTCTTCTTTTTCTTCTTCTTTTTCTTCTTCTTTTTCTTCTTCTTCTTCTTCTTCTTCTTCTTCTTCTTATTATTATTATTATTATTATTATTATACATTATTCACAGTATCTACTGGTCGGTATGTCAACCACACACAGGAATGATGACCAGGTGTGTGGTTGCTTTACTGAAGGTTCAGATGGCTTCTGACAATACGGCATGTATTCAAAATTACACACTTTTGCATATTATATACATTCCTGGCATCCAAGTGAAGACACTCCAGTGCCCGAAGTGTTATTTTTGGGGTCACTCCTGTAGCTGATATTATTATAGGCACATTTGTCACTTTACTGAAGTTCCACTGAGATGCGACTTCATGGGCGAGATCGGTATACTTCTGGATCTTCTCTTGATATTTTCCCGATATGTTGTGGGTATTGGGTATTGATATATCGATAAGGAAAACCTGCTGATGGTTTCTATCAATGTACGTTATATCGGGTCTATTGCCGCCGACATGTCTGTCAATGATAATGGAGCGATCCCAGTAGAGTGTGTGCTCACTACTTTCAAGCACATTCTGAGGCACATATTTATAATACGGCACGGAAGTGGCGAGTAAGCCCGTTCTCAATGCCAATAATTGGTGTACCTGCTTCGCCACTTCATCATGCCTCTTTTTGTATTCCAACTGTGCGTGGCTGCTACATCCACTTGTCACGTGTTGGATAGTTTCGCTTGCAGCCTCACATCTTCTACACGAGTTGGAATGAATGGTAGAATCTCTGAGAATGTGTTTTCTGTAGTTCAATGTTATTATTATTATTATTATTATTATTATTATTATTATTATTATTATTGTTGTTGTTGTTGTTGTTGTTGTTGTTGTTGTTGTTGTTGTTGTTTTTTGTATTCCAACTGTGCGTGGCTGCTACATCCACTTGTCACGTGTTGGATAGTTTCGCTTGCAGCCTCAGATCTTCTACACGAGTTGGAATGAATGTTAGAATCTCTGAGAATGTGTTTTCTGTAGTTCAATGTTATTATTATTATTATTATTATTATTATTATTATTATTATTGTTATTATTAAATTATCTTATTAAATTTAAATTTAAAGATAGCCAAATAAAACGTTTTTATATTTTTCTATTACTTCATTTGTACAAAGTTTCTTTGAATATTTTTCGTCATTTTCAAGTACTGAAAATTAATTGTTATAAACATTTCACTGAATACGTTGCACTTATTTGTTCAAATTCGTTTTAGCTGACCTAGAGTAAATTGATATACTTCTTGATTCAAATTATATATATATATATATATATATATATATATATATATATATATATATATATATATATATATTTTGTATAACAAGGTGTGCAATTCACTCAGTTAAAAAATGTTTCACATTAATACTTACAAGAAACATTGCAACAAGAAATTTATTTGTAAAATATGTAATACAAGAATCATTTGGAAAGAAAGTAGGTACGATTAATATAAGAATTTCGACCCCTACCTGATATTTAATTAAAGTCGGGAAGTTCTAGATGTTATAACTCATTTATATTATTCTTTGTTTGACAGAAAATAAGTTTGATTTGAAAAGGTTAGCTTAAGGTAGCTTTTCAGTAACTGTAGGTTATTTTAAAAGATAATATTATCATTTGAAAAGGTTGCCGAGGTAGCTAATAAGATGAAGGATGAAAGGATGTTGGGGGGTGTGAGATTAACTGGAAATTTTGAGTAATTGTTTACATTTTGATAATAAACATTGTAGTTATTTGTAAATTTATAGTTCAAAAGTAATTCTTTCAAAATAATTTGGTTGTAAATCAATTTTTCTGGGGTTGTCGAAATGTGAACTGGGGTTGTGAAATGTGACTATTAATTCTGTATTTAGGAAGTGAATAATGTCTTGTAGCTTCTTCTTTAATAGTATGTTTATGCTCCTTTATACAATAATTTAATTTTCATTTTGTTTGTCCAGATTCTTCTGCTGTTGGCAATCTAGATATGTAATTGAATAAATATAGTTTTGTCTTTCTATCTTTGGTATTGGGTCCTTAGCATGTTTTCTTATATTTTCTTGAGACTTTATACTGTTTATTAATTCAACTCTATAACTATTTAAGAATCTATTGATTATATTATTGGTAATGTTAATAAAAGATAAATTAAAATAAATTTTATTTTCGTTGAGCTTTGAGACTTTTTGCTTTTAATTAAATTACCAATTGGGTCTGCAAATGTATATATTGCTTCTTTTCAATTAATTCTTATATGACTTACTTGCCAAATAACGTTTTTTGTGAATGTAAGTTTCATTGTGAAGCATTTTTTATTAGATTGAATTGTACACCTTGTAACACGATGTTTAAAATTTGAGTCAAGAATTATATCAATTTACTCAAGGTCAGCTAAAACGAATTTGAACAAATAAATACGTTGAAAATTGTAACGTATTCAGTTAAATATTATTTTCAGTACTTGAAAATCACGAAAAATATTCGTAGAAACTTTGTACAAATGAAGTAATTGAAAAAATATGAGTTTATTACTTAACTGTTATTAAATTTAAAGTGATAATTTAATAATAATAATAATGATAATAATAATAACGATGATAATAATAATGATGATGATGACGTTAATAATAATAATAATAATAATAATAATAATAATAATAATAATAATAATAATAATAATAATAATAATAATAATATATTTATTAGACAGGTACAGCTAACAATCAATCACTTGCACTGTTCGTTCAGTACTCAAGGGAGACTGATGTTCATGGCACCAATTGCACCTCGTCAAGTTCTCCAATCCTCCTCTAATCCTCCTCTCATTCTTCCATTTTCCCATCATCGTTCATCATTTTATCAATGACTGCCCATCAATTCATCTCATCAATTCCAGGGTGGCGGGTGCGGGAAGGCAGCCACATTAGAAACAATTAGATAAAGTAGGATTGCAATTGGGATTATGATTTTGAAGATTCCAATATATCCCCAAATGGAAAACTTCTTATCTTTATACTGAGGCTATCATAAATTCTGATCCATGTAGAAGATGTTTGAAGTGAGTATGTATTGGAGAATATTTGTATATCCTCCTACTTTTAAGTTGAATAATTTATTTAATAATTGGAATTTTTTCTCCAAAAGTCTGTGTCGATAATATTTCTGTTGATCCACCCGAAGTGTTCTCCTGGGCAACAAGTTATTATATTTTAACATTTCAGACCACATTTCAGACACCAATCAGCAGGTTTGTGAATACATGTTAATAATGTAATGAAAATCAAAATTTCCGAGAATTTTGTTCGTGGGAAAGGTCTCACGAGAAATTAGTAATCATAATAAAAATCAAAATAAACATCTAAAGGTGACTGAAAATCCAGAAAAGCTCAATGAAATCGTTAGCTCTGATATTAAATTAATATGTGGACACAGTGGAGCAGAAATTTGATAAAACCTCGGGTAATCTATATTTTAGTGACTGATAATTACATTAAGCATTTATTTCAATGTGGTTTTGGTATATTTTTTAGATTACAATGTTTATTCGATTGTTTCTTGTTTCCTCTTAAAACGTGACAGATTTAATCCTCCTAGCATGCGTGTAGATTCATTTACTGCTGTATTTATGTTCTTTTATTGTTAAATGTGACAAAACCTAACAAATACCATATATTACAAAAAAAATAATATTCATTAAGTGATGCATTACGTCAAAACGCGTGAAGAATTCATATTAATTCCATCACGAATCTCTTCATTATATAGGAGAAAATCATTCACATTGCGAGAATAATCGAAAGTGTAATTAGTAATTTCAATTAACACACCACAATTTAAAAAGGAACGTTTTTGTACGACTATAATTTCAGAAATCATGTCACGTGGGGCTTCGTCAACCTCTGATGAAATAAAGCACATTGAATTTGGTTAGAAATTCATTACATTTGAATGAGTTAGGAGTACCGTGTCAGGGACTGGGTTGCTCGACATCGTGCCATTTATTTGCATATGAAAGTGGAATTCTGAGCGTGGTTGCACGCTTCTAATGTACACATGTGCCAAAGGAAGAGCCGTTCATTTCGGTTCCAGGCTTTTTACTGATTATTGCAACGTTTCCCATATTTCATTCGTTTTCATGCCATTAATGTGAAAGCATGGCTGAGAGTGGCGTACTCTTTATCATACCGTTTTAACAATAGGCTTTGCGGGCATTTTTTACTAATATCATGTTTTTACAAATCTCAACTGAGTAGGGTATGTTGTGGAACTTATTTAAAGTTGCTCATGAATGTAGATCTGTGAATGTTCCAGTTAATTGGCACTTGGGAATTGCTTGAACGATTCTGGAAAAAACATTCAATTTACTCATAGTACATTAAAAAAAATGGCTTTTAATGTAACTTGTTAAAATAATATGAATATTGTTGAGTATGGAAACACGCGGAGGTTTCTGTACTTATTTTTGAAATCACATCGATTTTATCTCCTTGATGGAATTAAATGTATATTCAGTCGAAAAAAGAATAGAAATCCCTTTAAAACTCTATCGTTTTCTGACTTTAAATTCTCTCTGAATATTGTGAATGGACTTTAAACGTAAAGCACTTTATTAACCCGATATCCATTCGGAAATTTGAACGTTTCGTCGCTGAAATTGCGCGATATGGGAGTGCACCGTTTTGAAAGCGCCCGAGAGGACGTGGCGTGAACCCTGGCGACGGCACGGGCCCCTGCTGCGTGTTGAGGGCGGCGGGCTGTTGGTGGCAGCTGGCTGTGCAGCCCAAACTGCCAACCGGATGTCCGGCGCGCGGCACTGCCCGGCGCGCCCGCCGGGCTCCCAACGCCCCCGAGGAGTAGATCGCCCGTGGCCTAGTGCGGATCTGCGCGGCAAGTCGATGCCGATCGAATAATCTATCGCCTGTTTCGTCGATCGTTACAATTCGTACTGAGCAATATAATGATTTGCTTTCCGGGTAGCAAATAGTTATTTGATTTACAGGTGGCTAAAAGAAATGATTATTGTGCATGTTAGTTGTATATTCATGAACGTGGTAACTTTATTATTATTATTATTATTATTATTTAGGGACGTGCAAGATACATAGCTTATCTTATCCTGTCGATGGTTAGTCATTTCGGAATTCATTTCTTCTGCATGCTTATATGATTGTGGTATATTAACGTCTATAGTACCCTTTCTTACGTCGGATATATGGTAATAATAAGCAATTTTATCTATTGCAGGAAGCTTTATTATATTGGACCCAATAATAACAACTTAATGTACTTCGAACACGAAAGAAAACAGCTTATTAAGACGATTGGATAAGAAAAATTGCATTCTTAGTTTCTGCAACCGGATATATCTGGAGTATAATGAAACTCCAACAATAAAAGTAATTGATGGTAGTATTCACGTTTCAAAAGCATTTTTGTCATATCATGTAATGCATTATCTGTGAACGCAAAGTCTTCGTAAACCTGTTTATTGGTCTGTGTATGACCTATGTATGCTTTTATAAACATGAATAATAACAATGTCAACAATAGTAATAATATAATATTAACCATAATAATAATAATAATAATAATAATAATAATAATAATAATGTGATTATTATGGAGGCGAATAAGAATATTAATATAAATCAATGACAATGGTGTTCGTTGGAAGGCCAGGATGGGCTATAGCGGTTGCGGGGGGGGGGAGGCTGCATCTGATCGATGCGGTCCGGTGCCCCTGATTCGGCTTCCACGGCGCGGCGCGGCCGGCGCCGGCCCTCGACGTGCCTCGGGCCGCAAGGGGCCGCCGGGGACCGTCGGGGCACGCCGCGCACGTCTGCGCCGGGCACGCCCTCCCGCACGCCCAGCCGTCGCGACCCCGCCCCGCTGCCGCCGCTCCCTGTTCGCGGGCCCCAAGCCCCTCTGTCCACGATCGTCGCGCCCGTCGCCAGCTCGTCGCTCCATTCTAGCTCGCCAACTTCTCATTCCCGTCGCCAGCTCACATCACCGTTCTCATCCCCCGCTCCCGTCCCTAGTTCCTGTCCTCCGCTCCCGCCCTCATTCTCAGTTCTTGACCCATGCTTCCGTGCCCCGTTCCCGTCCCCCGTTCCCGTCCCCCGTTCCCGTCCCCCGTTCCTGTCCCCCGTTCCCGTCCCCCGTTCCCGTCCCCCGTTCCCGTCCCCCGTTCCCGTCCCCCGCTTCCGCCCCCTCTCCCGTCCCCCACTTCCATCCCCCTGTTCCCGTCCCCCATTCGCGACACCAATCACGTCTCCAGTTCCCGTCCTCGTCCAGCACAGCCGATCCTCGTTGCTGTCTCCGTCCCTTTCATCTTCCACCTCCCGCCTCCCCGTCGCCACACCCCTCAACCTCTCAAGCCCCCCCTCCACTCCCAGTTTCAAATTCCGCTCCTACTTCCCCTAACATCACAACCGTTCCCCTACCCGCCCGCCCCCGTGTCCTGCTTATTTCCTGTGGCTCCATCCCGCCGCTTGTCCGCGAACTCCTGTCGAGCTTCTTTCGCAGTCTACGGTACCTTTTTCTCCCACCGTCCCTGACGTCCCCACTGACCCCACCCCGAACCCCTTCCGTCATCGCCGTTCCAGCAGTTCCCCCACAACTCTCCCCTTGCTTCTCGACTCCACCCTCTCTGCCCCATATCAGTGTCCTTCTCTGACCGCTCCACCTCATCGCCTCAGTGCCGCCTCTGCCTTCCCGCCTCAACCCTCAGCATTTCTCGGTCGTGCCACTGACCTGGCAGCCCTCCGTTTCTCTTCTCCCAGTCATCCGCCGGCTGACGCTGTCACCCCACCACCGCCAACTCCACTGCCTCCGAGGTCCTCCACCACTCATTCGTAGACTCCCCTGCCACTGGGACCCCCCAACCTCACGTCACTAAGGAGTCCCTGCGCCCCTCGCCTCCCTTCGCCCTCGTGTTCTTTTTCACGTCTCCGCGGTGTTGAAACCTGGTGTCGCATGTGCCTTCGTGGCCTTTCGTGAACACACAAGGGACACTTGATTGCTCTGAAGAATGCCGCTGAAAAATGTAATCTGGTTTACTCGATGATCCCATGAAAGAATCATTTGTAAAATGTGGGGTCCAGATAAAATATTAAAAAGAATACGAGTTTGTGTTACTGAATGACGCTTTTATACAATTGTTCCGATTTATTAAGTATGCACATTTCGAAAAAAATAGTCTGCTTGGTATAAAACATTCTGTATTTGGGTGGGATATTTGATTAATACTTGAAACTTATATTTTGAAAGCTATTTTGGTCAAGCGTTAGATATTCTCATTAGTTTTAAAATGTTTTGACGTTAAAAATATCATCCAATATCAAATGAATGAAATATATAAAACCTAGCCTTATTCTCTATTGATTTCCTCCAACTTTATATTCGTTTTGTTGACTGTGTTACTTTTTTACATTATAATTTCCCACTATCATTACCACTGTTGCTGTTCACATCAATTCCACCCTCATTGTCCGTACATTTTGCATTGGTCATCTGCTCTTACACCACTAACCTCGTAGCCACATACCTAAACCCGATGACTCATTAGTATTCACATCTTCTTACTAATTTCCTGCCACAGTTTCCTACTTTCTATGCCTTATTTTCCAACTTTATATCTTCCTGGACTTAACTTTCTTACGCTTACAGTCTTTGTACAGTGTGAGAATGAATGTTAGAAACTTCTTGGGCAATAAGGAGGCGAAATTGATCACGTTTTACCAAAGAACATGTTATGGGCATTTCGTGTAACGGAGAAAATTTCACCTGACATTTTCCCCGTAATTTTTACACATCTGTTTATGCACAGATGCTCTACACGTCACTTTCTGCCGCAGTCAATTAGATTTCATGTTCTGCCAAAAATCTGTTCATTTGGGGCTGCCTAAGAACTCAGAGAATATGTCACGTGTATAAATGCATAATAGTACATTACGAAACGATTATGTAATGATGGTATTAATACACTAGTGTGATATTACGAGCTAGGAACGAGCAAGTATCGTAAACTTCACACGAGTGTATTAATACCCATTACATCGAGTTTCATAGGTACTTTTTCTACGACTTACGGTAACTTTTATAAGTTAAACTTCCACTAGAATCGATTCGTTGCAGTTGACATGTATCATTCAGCCAAGGCCACCTAGCGGACATCTCTCTAGCCCTACCCTATTTTTCCGCTGGTGTCTTTGGTTACCAGTCCACCTGCGACGGAGTATTGCGCTATTCAAATAGGATCGAAGTGAAATTACGAAAGTTAATTTATTTTAAATAATATTCCACGAAAAAATTTCTATTAATAGAATTACTTAAAACTGACATACATAATATCACATTATATGCAATTTTAATGTACATAGTCGCACAAAACATTTACCAGATAGATTCTCAATGATCAATTAAATCGGAATACTTGGTTTGTACTCTTCTCTGTAATTTTTCAAGAACCTTTATCGTAATGAAATCTGTATCGTAATGAGTATCATACAACTGGTTGCAGACAACAAATCACAGAATTGTACAATGGGAGTAGAAAAATGTCCATTAAATGCAATTTCCAACTGTATGTACTTTTCCAGAAATTGATTTTTCGAAGTCTCTACATCCCATCAAAATTGTAATATTTATTCTGAGACACTTGTATACATTGATATCGCGATTTCCCTTATCTTTAATTTTTCTTTCGACTAAACAGTTTGTATTCACGTCTTCATATCTTATGTTCTATTTTCTGTGTTGTTTACAATCGCTTCTATATCGATCTAATCATTTGCTTGTTTTTCCGGATATTCGAATTAACGTGCATTATATTTTCAACTTACGCTTTGATTTAGTTCCTGAATTTCACCTCCTTTTTAGAAAAACATTTGGTTTCCCTTTATTCTTCGTCATGCTCTATCCTCCTCTCTCACGACTCGCTCACCATCTGGCCGCTCCCAGTTTTATCTCTTCCACAACCCGCATTACCGCATTTTCTGGGCCCCTTGTCTTCGGGTACTGGCAGGCCTTTTATTATTGACGGCTCAGTTGCTTGCATTTTATTATTTATTTATCCTCGTATCTGTTTATTTATTGAAAGGAGAGCGGAACGGGGTCCGGCAACGTCCGAGCGCGCACGTGCACATAGTGCAGATTCCACGCGCCCCATCCCTTGCTCCTTCTCGCCCTCCAACTCTCCCTTCGCTGACGCATTCGCTTCGCAGCGTGCTTTCTGTCCAGGCGGTCTCTCCACGGTCACATTTTCAGAGAGGAGAATAACATAGGGCGGGATCATGATGGAAATAAAGAAGATGACTCTTTCCCGGAGATGGCCAGTAAACCTAACAATTCAGCCAGGGAAAATCTTTGTGTAGGTTTCGTGGTTGCAGTGGTGTGACGGTTAGCGTATCCGAGTATAGTACTGTAACGTTTCTCCGTGGTGAATTAAAACCAACACAGTATTATTTAAAACAATTACGTTTTATTCGGGAACTATACACTCTAAAATCTACTTACACTATTTACAGATATATTACACTTAATTATTTACACTGTTACACACGACTCCGTTCTCTTGATTTATTTACACAGTTCACTTCTTACACACTATTTATTTAAACAGTTCTCTTCTTCTACAGTATCAGTCAGTCCATGCACTGTCCACGGTCCACTGCACTTGACCCCAATTCCCTGCACAGACCACAATTCCCCTGCGCAGACCACAATTCCTTGCGCAGACCTCACTTCACTGCGCACACCAGGGTCCACTGCACTGCTGTTTACCGCGATGCCCACTTCACAGCTCAGCTTCCACTGCAGACTTCAAACTGCTGACTGCTGTTTCCCCACTGCACCACTGCTTACCGCGATGCACCCTTCACAGCTCAGCTTCCACTGCAGACTTCAGACTGCTGACTGCTGTTCAACCACTGCACCACTCTTCACCGCAATGCACACTTCCCAGCACAGCTTCCACTTCGGACACACTGACGGACTGACGTCTTACTGCTCACTACTGACTTCTGCTAAACTTCTCACTGACTCTCTTCTGTTAACTAACTCGCGGCCGCCGGCAGAGGCGCATTTATACCTGCCTGGCGCTTGTCCCCAGGCGCCCGGCACATTCTCGGCATTTCTCCGCGGCTCGCGGATTGTCCGGAACCGTCTAGTTCGGGGGGAAGGGAAGGGGCGGCGGCAGATGACGCAATCCACGCGCAGCGACTTTGGCAGGTGATGCAATATTCGTTACAGTACCAAAGTTTGCAGGATCAAACTCGTTCGATGTGGTGGATTTTTTAAGGGCGAGGAAATATTCCGTACGATTATTGCATGTAAAAGATTCTCAAAGTCATACGAAACCTCTGAGCTAAATTCAAATCACCTGTTTCTCGCCCAAGAAATACCTCCTTTCTCTGCTAGTTGATGAAAGGAGCGTAGCGAAATTTGCGTGTTCAGACGGAAGAGCGGGCCTAATGGTGCGAGTCTCGCCCTGTGTCGTAAACTGCATAAACTAAACTAGGATGTATCACGTGACGAAGAATAGGATCAACAATATTGAAACGCAATTTTGACCTGGTGATTGTTGTTCGGTGATCGGGAATAACGTTGATCAGGCTGGAATGTTACGATAAAAGCCGTTTCACTTCTACTAGTGGCTTGTAATTGCTCTAAACAAGAGATGTTTTTATTATTTCTTTTAAAATGTATTTGAAAACAATACTGTTTGAATTACGCGCAATGGGGTGAAAGAATTCCATTGGCACTTTCCCCTGAATCCCAAAATTTCCTGTATAACGCGTCAAATTCATTATTTTCCTATGGGAGAGGGAGTCAGAAACATCGGAGCCAACCCATCAATCCGACGTTGGTTTACGATCAATTGCCAACAAAGTATGTAATTTTCAGAAACTCGTGTATGTAGTATTAAATAGGAGGTAACTCGATCCGCCATTGGTTGGTTTTTGTGTATAGAAGATTGGATTTTAATGAGAGCCATGTTGTTCGATAGAATAAACAGACAAGTGACCCTACAACCATCACTGACACCGGTATTTGAAACGTATTTTTTCTTCTTATAAAATTATACAGCCATGTGTTAAGATATAGTTCATTCTTTTTCCTATTCTTTTAATGTATTTCCTGTGTCGTTGTCGATTCATCAATTGTCACATTTCTTTAACAAATTCTGAATTCACATGCTTACTCTATTAATCAAGGAGAAGAGCAAAGCAGTAGAGTTACGTAACAGCTGACTTTGATCATTTTTCCTTTCTAAGAAATACATGCGAATGAAAGACACTATTTATTATAGCTTAATATTTACTATTATAATAAAATATAATTCAAAAGGTAATTTTTTTTACCACTCAACCTCACAAACCTTCACATATTATTTTAATACAAACCTGCGGAGTATCGGGTCAGGTTTCTAACGATCTGCTCTGAAATTTCCAATTTTATATTCATTTACTACAATATGGGTATAGAAAGATGCAGAAAGTGGATACAAATCTGAAACAAATTCACGAATGTCATTCCACTGACATATAAAAATTACAAAACGAGGGTTGCGCCGACCCATTCAATTACCAACTTTGAAATTTTATAATGTGTAAAAAATTAAAAATATAATTGAAAATTATTTATATAGAGAGAGGGAGACGAACAGAGAGAGGGAGACGAACAAAGAGGGAGGGAGACGAACAGAGAGGGGGAGTCGTGGAGACAAAGGGAGAGGGAAGGAGAACAAGGGAGATGAAGGGCAGAACAACGTCTGCCGGGTTCCGCTAGTTTTATAAATAAATGTTAAGTGGACATGTGGGACGTATCATATTAAGTGTGATTTTAAATTGTAGAATTTTTCAGACTGTTTGGATTTTGTTTTTTTTATAATGAAGCGTTCAGTGAGAAATAATCATTAACAATGCTTATTTATTCCCGTTGAGCCTACCACGATGATCATGGAGCAATCCTCATCCCATTTAGGAGCAACCCTCATCCTCTTTTTTGTCCATTGGCATGGTTACATCAGACTAGTCTTATGGGATCTGTACTAATGCACTGGTGCCCACCAAACATGAAATTAGTTGAATTTTAAATCTGAATGTGACTTATTATCCTCTCACTAATTCCTTTTCCCAGTAATGTTAAATACTAAATTTTAAAGATTAATTTCAAAGACAGTAGATGTGTGAACATATTCATGAGAACTGAATGCGAGTCTCCTCTGACAGCTTTTTCTACCATTGCCCCATTTCATTCCCCTTCTCTCTCTCTCTCACCTCGTTGTGCCGACAACTACAGCGAATGTGAGCTGTAACGGCCAAACGCAATATTTATGAAAGCGCCGATCCTCGCTCTGATGGCATCCGGCCGTTAAACATTGATGAGATGGACCCGTGTCCAGCTACTGTGGACACTTCTTGCGGTGCGTGTTGGGCCTTACCGAGAGATGATTTTGCAGGGTTTCGTCCGTGTGGTTTGCGAGTCATAAATAAACATGATGCTCCAGAGATAGCCTGTAAGAACACGCGTCTGCCGATCAAACGGACTTCGCCTGCTCCACTTATTTAGGAAGTGTGTTGTCACATGCAATTTAACGATGTCCACCTGTGACGGACTATAAGTAAAAATATCGCACGTTTTTGGTGTGCATAAACTTTGCATCATATTATCAACAATTATTTAGCTAATATTGTTATATAGAAATAATGGATTGATTGAATGCGCTATCATCCTAACGAGCGCGACGATGTCGATTTCTGATTGTTAATGTATCGTCCATATCTTTTTCGCATCCTGGAAATTCCAATAGAAGGGTATTGGCAATGTGTGGATGAATTCGAGATCGCCATCAGCCAGAGGTGACCGCGACGTGTTGATAGCTGCTAAAATCACCTCTGAGTGGCACCACCCCCAGCGCTTCACCGAAGTGAGACTTTCCGGTATGTTTCTTTCCACCCCATTTGTCCGTTGGGTAAAAAAAAATAGAATAGTCTTGCTTTGAGAGGTCTATGATGTTTGATACTGTGCTAATTTTCAGAGCAGTGTACTATCACTGTTGCTTTTATTCACAAAATTCACTCTTAAACTTCATGTTCTGGAAATAAGTATACTTGTTGCAAATGTTTGCATAAATGTTTTTCTAAAAGCGTATATATTAATTTTTTTGTATGAAAAGACACCAATTGTTCATCAGTAATAATATTAATGATGTTTCCAGCATTATTATTATGTTTCATTTACTACTTTTAATGTATTGCTAGTTCTCCGTAGCCCTCTATCTTACTTCCTGAAAAATAATAGCAAAAGAAGAGTTATTTTGCAATAAACGTATTTCTTTAGTTCTTTGACTTGAAATTGGTTGATATGATCAGTATTGACGATCTATGACAGTAGATATTGTGTTTACTGTATGTACTGTGAATATAGAAAGCTGAATCTGTCGAGTCTTTCAAACGTAGTACTATGTAATATTTAATCGGAGAGTTGTAAACAGCGAAACTAGACCAGGGTCCAGGGTTCAGTGACACTGTAGAATTGTATATGAGAAATGACAATGGGCAACAGCGTGATCTCTTTAGTTCACTAGCATTGCTGTTTCCGCGATTGCCATTGACAAATCTGGTTTCGACAGCTAACGATACGCAGTGCCTTTTATGGATGGAGCCCGGTGAGTGCAATATGTTCGCGCGTTTTCATTGGTAATTGCTTTCATTCGTAGAATAGTGTGTCGTATTCAATCGATAGTGATAGAGACCGGAGCTGTTAGAAAATTCGCGCTTTTATCTCCTGAAAACTATTAAGATATTATCAGGGAGAGCGACTCGTTCTATGATGGCTAGCACAAACGCACTTCACCACTGAACCCAGAGTCGATCCTCGGCCAACCCCTAAGGAATTGTTCGTGGACAAACCGATGTCTTGGCAAGTGTACTCGGTGTCCTCCCCTAGCTTTCATTCCATCAATTCTCCATCATCATCATCATCATCGTAGTCATCATCATCTACCTCCCTCTCAAACCACCCCTCATCATGATTACTATCTATTCATAATATCATCATTCATGGGCCTGAATACCTTGAGAGGTTGGTAAATCCCTATAAATAGCTTATTTGAAATATTAAATTATCAATAAATAGCTTGGTTGAAAAGTAGTTGAATATTGACATACATTCATAAGTAGGGAAATAAATAAATAAAATAAATAAATAAATAAATTTAATTAATTAATTGATTGATTAATTTGGCGGTATTTAATTAATTAATTAATTTGGCGGTATTTAATTAATTAATTAATTTGGTGGTATTTAATTAATTAATCAAATAATTAATTAAATAATTAAATAATACCCAAGTAGGTACATAAATTATGTTATTGATTAGGTTCTGTACACTCGAAGTACTCATTGGAAGTTTCAGAAAGAGTTTCTATTCCGTATACGTGCCTAAATCGTTCGTTGTGTGTTTACAAGTGTTGAGCGTGCACCACATACCGGTGTGGTATTTTACTTTTTAGCGTATGATAAATTTGACTCTTAGAAACAAAATTATGCTACTACGGGAGAAACAAAAGTGAGATTTGTGAAAGTAAATTTTATTTTCTCTGCTGGACACGGGTTTGCTCAAGGGAAGTAGTTATATGTACTGACTACATTGATGGTTTGCGAATACTAAGACTTAATTTTTGTTAAACAATTGCACTGAAATAAATGGGTGTGTTAGGATCTGATGCACTGTCAATTGAAGTTCAGAGTGAAACTTTAGCCTTCAGTAGCATCACACTTGATCATCGAGTTGAAATTACTGGAGGCTACAACTATAAAACAGCTTTCAACGCAGAAAGCGTATTATGGTAATTTGAGCAAATTCTTGATATAACATCGAACACATTGTTGAAATCCACAAATATCAATTCTGTACTCTAAAAATAGAGTTTAAAATTGTTAAGAGAGAAAACATATTCGAATCTATTGGTCACTTTCAGCTGAAACTTGTGAAATAAACCGAACTACCATCGTTGTTAGACATTTACAATTTAGACGGATTAATAATGTTTAGAATGTAATGAAAGATTGATCACGAGATTCGTTACTTCCTATTTCAAAAGAATGTTATAGATAGAGTTTCAATTTCAAATTTTTAATTAAAAACCATCTAATGTTATCGAATAAATGCATATGGTGTCCAATTTATATAATTATAAATATCGTTCTCGTGGAATTAAATTATAACGCTACTTGATATGATACAAATAATATCGATGAAAGGGACTAAGCTTATTTCAGATATACATGCCAAAATACCAATTTAGCGACAAATAGAGTTCCCCCAGAAATCAAGCCCTGGTGTAGGCACGTTCCTATGAGAACATCGTGCACAAAATAAAGCGCTCCTTTTGCACAAGTGTTTTTAATCTCCCTCAAAATTAAAATAATCAAGCTATGCGTATTACAAAAACATTAGATAGAACTATAAAAATCAAAAAGTAATAGAAATTAAAATTAGTTGTGCTAGACCAGCAAATACTTTCTCTCACTATTTCTTACGGCTTCTCAATATTATACTAATACATGAACCTGCAAAAATGTTTCCAGCTAGCAAAATTATTTTCTCCGCCCTGGGAACCAAACTCATGTTTTTAGGCTTAGCATTTACGTTTCCCCTGTATATCCAAGCCCTATAGCTAAACAAACCCCTCCCCACGCTTAAAATAGTAATATTTGCATTCTCAATTTTCAAAAAAATCAAAAATTTTAATTTACATACTTTGAATACCAAGTTAGAAAGAACATAGTTCATTAAGGAAATATCTCTATCATTCATATTGTAGTTTTGCAATGTTAATTATTTCTTTTCAATTTCCGAAATTATAAACAGTTTTCTGAGATTGTTACCTGTGACATTTTTAATCTTTCTTTGCTATATCCAAAGATAACATTAAAAAATTGGAGCCGTATTCGAAAACAAATTGCGTTAATTTCTAGCAAAAATTACTCGAATACTAGTTTTTTTTCTCAAAAAATTGTGCATGATTGATTAAATATCTAAGTTTCTTGAACGATTTCATTAAGACATTCTATATAATCAATATTGTATTTTTGAAACGTGTTTTTAGTTTTCGAAATTACAAAAAAATCTCTACGATTCATAGTTCACCGAAAATTGCCCCTGCGCCATTTTTAAACGCCCTTTCCTCTTATCAACGAAAAATCTTTCAATGATTGTAAGAAAATAGTGGTTTAAAAATTGCCATATTTCTCGCAAACGTTCGCAAAAACTACTCATATTTTCGAAAATTTGTAGATGACCTTATTTCAAGATCTGTTTTTTAATATCAGCTTTCATTAAGAAAAATAATTATGTCTTCAATATTGTTGTTGTAAGAAGACGCCAAATACCATTTTAAACGTTTGCAATTTTCGAATAGTTAGAGATTTCAACGAAAACAATAACGAGATCTGCGCCACATCTTTGAGCTATCCGAGCAGAAAATTTAATTTAAAAAGTTAAAGCAATTTTTGATAAACTTTTTAAAATGTTGAGCTTTTATTTAATTCTCAATTCTAATTCTCTCTTAATTCTCGTTTTACATTCAACCACTTTCGGCATCAACAAAACGTTAATTCTCACTACACGCTAAAGAAAGTCTTTTGTTACATAGGAACAATATTTATCCTTTTTTCGATATCAAGACCCCACTAAAACTTTTTTTCGCAGAATCGCCTATTCTTGCTACATTATTGCATATCGTACTACGTAGGTATAGTGTGGGGTGAAAAATAAAAACAAAAGAGTATTAATTTATCTTTGCAGTAAGCAGCTAAAAATAAAATAAAGTGTCGAAGCACCATCCGTGGGAGCAAAATTCTGGACGGAGTAGTGTAAAAGAGAATGGAATTATAGAAATGTGATAAAAATGTGGAAAGCGTTATTATCATCTTAAGCTGATATCGATAAAATAACGAACTAAATCCGTGATTTGTGATATTGGCAGAATGTCGTTCAATACTTTTCGTAATTAATCATTTTTATAAGAGAATTTATATAAATATGTATTACATTGTCTTCGGATAGAAGTAGTCATACACCATTTTTGCCGACAACCCATTTGTTGCCAAGACGGTGTGTTAAAATCCTATTGCTGGCCGTAAGTGTGACATTTCGGTGCTCTGGTTGCGTTAGGTCAAAAACAGTATTACAAAAATTTAGTTATCGTCAAATGTAGGAGAGTCATGTTCAGGAACGGAACGCCAGTGATTGGAAGTGACGGCATGTCGTTGGCCTGAGCCGGTATAATTAATGTTTACCTGCACACGTACTACAAAAGGAAGAAAATCTTGGACAAGGGCTCGCGCAGCCCGTACACGTTAATTAGGCAGGTAATTACGACGTGGATGTCGCTGCGGGGCACAACAGAAGGTGACGTCCCACCGGAAAAATTGCTCCATGCAGGAAGCCGTGTATCGAGGCATTAAGCTTCACAATGGCAAGGAGGGGTTGCTATATACGGCCCCCTTGATATCGCGTTCTTTCAAGGCCGTTGCGCAAATATAACCCATTGTTTGTGTAATTGGTTTTAAAGCAGTTGCTCACACAATGGACCCAAAATCACTTTGTTTTAGTGAACCCATTCAGACGCAGTTTTGATATTCTTATGACGATATCGCTTGTTTAGTTGTTATAGAACAGTGGTTAAGTTGAATTGAAAGCAAAAATTAGAGCTCGTTTACCATTTGATTTTTAACGTGATGAACGCTCTTAATCTTTAATTTTTGATTGCGTCTGTCGTATGAGGGGAGCCCTGGTGCGCATCTTCCTGATCTTTAGCAATATAATTTTTGAAGTATTTATTAAGTCTGTCGACTTGTCATTTGAAAAAGCAAAGCAAAAGCTTTACAACATATTTTCATGAACTTATGAAAAAAATGAATAAATTATAAATAATAAAGAGAACAGGGTCTCTGAAACAAGGAAACAAAAGTACGTTGGAAGTTACTTTGTAAATATGCTGATTACTTTAATTTAACGTGTCATTTCCTGAGTTTTATGTGGAAAAAGAAGAATTAATTATGCTAGGATCATTTTCCGTCTAGGCTGTCAGCATGTTGCACTGTGTGTATTGCTATACACACATAGTATACAATATATAAGTATATATATATATATTAAAAAACCAAAAGAAGTCTAGTGAATGTATACGCACAACGCGAGCATTATTAACTTTTCGCATACTATTTCCATTTAATAGACTTGCAGACCAGGCAAAAAGACAAAGATAGCCTTGCACATTGGAGGCCGCGAGAAAAATTTCGATGGAAATGAAGCCACATTATTCCCAAACGCATTTCCAACAGCAGGGGTGAATTGGCTGCACGAGCGCGCGTTGGCGCAGAGAGTGGGGAAAGGGTCGTTGAGGTGAAGGTCGGTTGGATGCTCCCCTTCAGGCGAATCCCACCGTCGCCACCAGCTCGCAATTATCGTCGGGTGCCAATGAGACCGGAGCGTATTCGGGCTTCATAAATTATTAAAGAAACGCAACGCTCTCATTTGATGTCACTCGACGCGCAAATACGCGCGAATTGTAGTCTCTGCCCCCATCGCTCCCCCGTCCTCGCCCCGTCCCACCCCCGTCCCTGCCCCGTCCCTCCCCCGCCCCTCCCTGTCCCTCCTCATCCTAGCGACACTGGCTCAACAGGTGAGGCGCTTTACACGCGCTCGTGCGAGGGTGCCCGCCACCTCCCCGCGTGGCAACGATGGGGGCGCTGATCCTCGCCCCCTCACTTCCAAAAGCGTAGCGCAGTCGTTGCTTTGACGATGTACTCTTCAGCGGTGTCCCCCTCAAACAATATTAGAGTTGTCAGTTGTTCACTATTTGAGAGAAATCTTTACTATTTATATTATTATAAATTGAATTTAATTGTACACCATGAAGACGATAGAAAAGAGGTCGATCAAAAGGGAAATGGAAGGATGATGTGAAGGTGGCAATGAAAACAAGATGATACTTGGAGATATGATGAAACAAAATGCCGCCTTGGAAACTTGTGAAACCATCGACTTGACACTTTTTGCAATACAATTTTACGGTGGTTTTTCGTGATTTAAAATATATGGAGGGTGGTGGCGCAATTCTTGCTTCAGATTTGGATTCACAGTGTCGACATACATAGAGAAGCATGTGTCGAGCCTTTGGGTCTGACAACAACCCTCGAAAAAAAAATGTAACAATTATTTTTTGTGATTTAAAAATTGGAGAATGATGGCGCAATTCTGGAGTGAGATTCGGATTCAACACGTCAAAATACATAGAGAAACGTGTCAAGTTTTTGTGTCTAGTTTTCGAAGATGGTTTCGAAGATGGTTTCGAAGATGGTTTCGAAGATGGTTTCGAAGATGGTTTCGAAGATGGTTTCGAAGATGGTTTCGAAGATGGTTTCGAAGATGGTTTCGAAGATGGTTTCGAAGATGGTTTCGAAGATGGTTTCGAAGATGGTTTCGAAGATGGTTTCGAAGATGGTTTCGAAGATGGATTTTCTTGCGTTGAGTATACTATAATGGCAGATCTCTCTATATTGTCAGAGGCAAGTTTTGTTCTCTCACTAAACTTTTCACACCTTGTTCATATCTCCTGTATGTTACTTCACTCCTAGAACTGTCTCGTTTTCCACTTTATTCTGATTCTGATTCTTACTCTTCCTCCGTTTTCCCGCTTCACCATCCCATCCGCTGTTCTGGTGGGCTTGTGCCGCACGTCTCATCCGAAAGATGGAGAGTTTAATGAAGTCCAACTCGAGTCTTGAATACGTCCCTCTCAGATCGCTTCCCGTCCCTCTCCACGTCTCTCCTCTGCGCACCCCCCTCCCGCGCCGGCCCGCTCGCCGCCTTCGCTCCGTCGCGAAACAATTTACTCGAAAAGGTGAAGAAAATTAATTAACAGCAAGAAAAGAAATTAGATTAAGCACTTCCCGACCCAAACCGACGGCCCTGGATTTCAATTAGGTTGAGCAGGCACGAAGAAAGCAAAGAAGTCCTCCTGACGACCCCTGTAAAGCGGGTCAGCGAAGTCTTGGGGAAGGTGGGCAGCGACGGGGACTCTTTGGTATGGATGCGACTGCAGCCGTCGGTTTTCGCAGGGGATTTTTGTAGAGAAATTCCCTATTTGCCGTGTTCGGTAGTGGAGTGAAAATTAAATGTAATAATTTATTGTGTGATTTTAGTCACACAATAGTCAATTTTAGTGATGGCAAAGTTTATCAAATACTATTCTGCGAAACATCACCAAAATGTTTTCGATGTTGATCAAAACATCGACAAAAACGTCGATGTTTTATATATAGTTGTTTTAAATGTGATGAAACATTTCGAAGCAAAATGTCCTGGTCCTAGAGTGACACATAACACTATTAGTTTAAAGTATATCCTGCCTTAAATTTGACTGTCAGCTTAATTTTCTAATCGATGTTCTACGTATCAAGGATCAAATTGCAGTTTAACGATATTATCACGTACAATATAAGCATAAAGGTAACAGCACCAGAGATATGTTGCGAATAGCGTACGGTTTCTTGTTACCTGGGGATAGACAATAATGGCTGTTGATTGCGAGCAATCCACAAATAAAATAGGTGCTGGAAATGTTATTTATATCATGAGAAATGTTTTTGAAAATATCTACGTTTCTGCACAAATATATCGATCTGAAGAAAACATCGAAAGCAAAACATCGATGTTATAATATCCATGTTTCTTCTCGAAAATATAAATGATTTAAAAACATCGATTTTGTGTCATCCCTAGCCACATATGGGGAAAATCCTTGCTCTCATTCCTATATGTCCTATCTTTGAAGAAAATAAAATTAATAATAATAATAATAATAATAATAATAATAATAATAATAATAATACTGAGCCACGGTAAATGCAGGATGCTTGCATGCGTGGTCCTTGTCGGCCGATTAACGAAAAATAATAACAATAATAATAATAATAATAATAATAATGATTATGATTACCTCAATAAGCAAGTTACACAGTGTTGCGGCTGTATGCGGCAATTCAAAGAATGCGCCGAGACAACGGCGCGAAACTGTTTGAGCGAAGTTTATCGGGGCGGCGTACAGGCAAAGGCGCCGGGCAACGGGACACGAGCGGCCAGCGGGCGGAGCGGCTGCCGAGCAGGGAGGCTACGCTGGGACCGGGAATAAAGCCGGGCACCTCCCCCAAAACAGGAGGCAGTGTGTGCAAAAGTCCGGCATGTCTACGAGAGTCATTGAAGTTTTCGGATACTAGTTGCAACCTGGCACTGTGTTTGGGTATTCAAACTGGATTAACTGTCGACTGTGCTACACATTGTATATATCTTGGTTTAATGTGATTTTTGGCTTCGTTCCGAATATTCTACTGCTTGTAAGAAATCTGCCTGTGGACTGAATAAAACTTGTTGATGTTGTTACATTGTGTTTTTCCTGGATACAACACACAGCATGTGACGTTTTTGTATGGAGCAAAGCTATGTTATATCCAGAAGCAAACACTATCTAAAGAGTCATTATCGTTATTTTTCTGCAATCTGAAATAATGTCAAAGATCCTATTTGTTTTTCTCCAAATATTAGTCAATACTATCTAACAACTATACTACTCCAAATTTGATTGAATCAAAGAGCTTAGCACTGTTTTCAAAGAGATTCAATTATTTTTCATAAGGGCCTTTACGATTACTTCGACTACAACTACGACTCGTAAATCTACGATTACTTCTAACTACGACTAATAATTCATCGAACGTAATAATTTTATTTCATACGTGAAGTGAACGTCGTAGAAAATTGCCTAAATTCCTTCTTTGAATTCACTACTCGCATCAAAACCATTCGCAAGCCAGTTCCGTACATAACTGTAATGAAATAGCATAACCACAAACAACCTGACCACAATCTGAAATCCACCATATGTGTTTCTTTCATGCTTCTCTCTGATTGGTCTTCGGAATTTCGAAGTAAACTTAACGTAAAAGCTTGGTGCTTATGAACTTTAAGCTTACGGATCTGTGGTTACGTCGAGGCATTGTGAATGGTCATGCTTATTAACTCTTTTCTAGGTTTTGCGGCTGCATTTGTATTGTAAATGAGGCCTAACACACTCCCAGCTGGTTTCCCGACACGCGTTTTGTTATAGTACATGTAAGTGTAAATCTATTTGTATATGTATGTGTGTGTATGTATGTGTGTGTGTGTGTGTGTGTAAGGGGAGAGTAGGTGACGAAGATGAGAAGGGAAAGATCGCGCGGGGTCTTTGTTCAGTTTGTTAGGGTACTGCTGTAGCATTTCCTGATATAGAGCGGAGAAACCACGGAAAACTGCCCATCAAAGCAGTCGACTTTCATAATTATCTTCTGGACTGTGGGCAAATTCCCCCAACTTTTCTAGCTAATATCGAAAACCCGACACGTCGGAACTTTTAGACCTCCCTCCCTGAGAGACACTGGAGCGGCAATGAATGTTGTCATTGAGCCATCTCAGCCGGTTTGAGCCGAAAGAACTTGAGACATGAGGGAAGTACGGACACAGTCGAATCTTTGGGTCGTCCTTCAGTGCGCACGTCTTCCTGCCAGCAGACCCTTGCAGACGCGTACATTTTATGACGCTATCGTGGGTATGAACGATTTTCTCGTAGACGGTCAATCATGAATTGCATCTATTCCGGGCAGATCGATTCTGCCTACGTTACTCCTGAATTTGTTATTTTGTTGAGGTTTCTGTTTTGTTTTGTTGATTGAGACGGCCGCATTACTTCACAAAGCTCGTGTTTTTGTTTTTTCAACATCTTTGTTCCTTTTACTGCCGTGTATTTATTTTGTCGAAGTTTCTCCTCTTTTTTGGGTTGTTGATCTTCTTATCCCACTTTCCTGTTGTTTTACACGCTAAATGTTTTTTCCGGTACTTGCACTTCTGTGTCTGAAAAAAGTCTATGGGTTTGGAGTTTCTAGAGTATTTTTTAAAATAATTATCTTAACTTTTGATTCTTTCTTTATATTTTTCATTTTGCTCCTCTCTCTGTTAGTGTCTATTATAATAGTGAATATTCTTACTCTTTCACTCTGTTTACCTGTACGGTTATCTGAATATGTAGATTTCCATAAATAGAGACCGACTTAGGTGGCTGAGGACATCAATTAATTTCACTGCATTGTCTCTGACCTGAGACACCAGGGTTTGAGTCCCGACGTGGTCAGGAATTTCGATACTAGCTTCTTAGCTAGGGGAAATTTAGCCGCTGTCTGAAAGATAATTCTAGCGGCCGGCTACTCTGATCTGTAGTTTTTCGTTGTTTTTCCGATCCACACCAGGCGAATGCCGGAACAGTACCTTAACAAACGGGCCATGCGCCGCGCGAGATGTTCCTCTTCCTTGTCATATCCTCACCCCCTTATTTACAAACACTTCAATGCATTACACTACCACATATGCTGGGACACCAATCGAGAGCTTAGAAATTGCCTCGGCTGAGGTGGTACACCGCTGGTGAGAGATACCTGATTTGGGAAAACCACAAGCTGACGTATAGGTCGGCGCCGGATATTACCATCTAGCTGTGAAAGATCACCGACACTTCTCGCTATCAAAACACACACTACATTTACGAAAATTATTACCTTAGAAGTTGACGCGCCCGTAATCTCCAATCAATCAATCAAAATCCATAACTAGATCTTGGAAATATCTAATTTTGGCTGTATTCGCATACCTCACCCGCGTCTATCTCCGAAGTGCATATTATTACGTACGTATTATTACGTTGAATACACGCATGTTGAAAAACTCTTTTTTTTTGCCTTGCATATTCTTGGATATATTCCCCGCTGTACATGTGAACATTTCGTCACCCTTTTTCTTCCACGCCCCATCCTCGCCCAGCTCCGACCATTCCTCTGCACCGCAACTTCACCTCAATCCGCCTCTCGACACCCCACTATCACCTCGTCTCCTCCCGACGAGTCTGTCTCTTTTCTCTCCGGCCCCGTCCCTCTACCCTCCAGCGCCGGTCGGCAGCGGCCACGGCGACAACTTTGCCGCGGGACTGACATGCGGAAAAATACACGTGCGAACTT
Source organism: Gryllus longicercus (assembly GCA_038098605.1). Classification (NCBI taxonomy): domain Eukaryota; kingdom Metazoa; phylum Arthropoda; class Insecta; order Orthoptera; family Gryllidae; genus Gryllus; species Gryllus longicercus. Next base: position 266,877 of record JAZDUA010000275.1, read on the forward strand.
TGCACTTCCGTTTTTTGAGGCTCGCTCACGCGGTGCTTTGTCAAACGGCCGGCTCCCGCCGGAATGAAGTGCAGCGAGGAAGGTGCGAGGGTGGAGGATGGGTGGGGGACCGCTGGGGGAGAGGGGAGGAGGTGCAGAGGCAGTGAAGAACGTGGGCGTGCGGGGGCGAGAGAGAACCGTGGTGCGAAGGCCGTTTGCCGAAACTTCTTGGCCATTGAGATCCCCTCGCGCCTTGGCCGGTGAGAAGGCCGAGAGAATAGACAGAAATCGATTGGAAAACGAGAAAAGTTGGCCCTTGGTTTTTACATGCAGCTCGCAGAAGAAGTTGATATTATTTACGCTGAAGTTCCTAGATACAGAGTGTAGAGCAACTTGATCGGTCGCCGCCGTGTAATATTCTCGCATCCAATAGTTCTCCAGGCAGCATTCAGAACTTAAGGATAAATCATGTAATGTATTATGTGGAGTTCCAAGTAATATTGCGTGACCGTAGAATGGTGCTTCCCAACCCACGCAGAAAAGCTCATTTTTAAGTTACCCGTCAACTGATTATTAAATGGCTAAAGCGACTAAGCAAAACATGCACTACTCTGTGTATCTGTTTCTATTTCATGCAGTGTATCAACAATATCTGTACGCTGAGGGACAATTTGTGATAAGGGATTGTTGAACATGGTGAGAGAGTGAATGATCTTGGCTGTCCGAGTGACGCCGCTTCGAAGGTTGTGTTGTCGACGTTTCGACCATCTTATCGTGGTCTTCCTCAGAGCTGGTCTACCCCGGAGTGAATATATAAACCTGAGCGCTGACCACTCCGGCGCAGACCATCTCTAAGGAAAACCACGATAAGATGGTCGACACGTCGGCAACACACCCTTTGACGCGGGTCACCCGGACAGCCAAGATGACATTCAGATGACTCCGACCACGGATGCCTACGACTTCATGGTGAGAGAGTGTTGTCGTTTCATTTTCAATATAATGAAGAGGCCTGCAGAGCATTTTGCACATGCGCTAACCTCGTGCGTAAGGAGAGTGCAACTCAGGTTCATTCGTGGTGGGCAAGAAAGGGTGTGAGAACGACCGTTACTCCAGGAAAGGAGAACTCCATTGCGAATTCGCGACTGCAGCAGTAATGCGAAGTGAAAAGCAAAAGTGATAAGAACATTGTGGAATATCGCCGGTGACGCAAACTGCGAAAGTCATGGGATTTCAAAAATAATAATAAAAAAGTATGAGATAATAGACTTATACATTTTTCCTTTGAAAGTATAGACATGAAAATCGAAGCAATTTTTGAGAAAAAGTAGAAAATGAGGCTTCACATAAAGTACTCTCCAAACCCTAAATATCCGTTTCAAACTCGCAGGTTCTCAAATTCGTTCAAATCACTTGGGGAATATCATTTTTTAAGATCGTCTGAATTATTTAGACGCCAGCGTTGCCCACTGGCGGACAGATTGACAGGCGTAGAGGTTGACATGCGTACAGATTGACATGCGTACAGATGGACATGCGTACAGATGGACATGCGTACAGATGGACATGCGTACAGATGGACATGCGTACAGATGGACATGCGTACAGATGGACATGCGTACAGATGGACATGCGTACAGATGGACATGCGTACAGATGGACATGCGTACAGATGGACATGCGTACAGATGGACATGCGTACAGATGGACATGCGTACAGATGGACATGCGTACAGATGGACATGCGTACAGATGGACATGCGTACAGATGGACATGCGTACAGATGGACATGCGTACAGATGGACATGCGTACAGATGGACATGCGTACAGATGGACATGCGTACAGATAGACAGGCGGACAGATTGACATTTTTGCCGACAATTAGTTATTGGTATTGTAACGTCGTGCCAAGGGGCCAGATGGACAACACATGTCGGAGGGCCAGCGACGGGGCGGGGGCAGTCCTTTGGCGGCAAGCGGAGGGCCGCCGGAGGCCGGCCCTCGGGGGCAGTCCTTTGGCGGCAAGCGGAAGGCCGCCACAGGTGGGCCCCGCCTCGAGGGCCCGGGGGGCGTGTCACGGAACGCGGGTGTCAACTGGCGCAGAGGGAATTGATGGGTGCGTCCAGCCACAGTGCAGCTGGACTCCCAAATTGCAAACAGGCCCACATTTCGGGATGAGAGGACGCCGCCGGCATGTGAGGTCTGTCACGTGACCCCTCGCGAGGCGGCTGGAAAGTAACCAGCCGTGTTCATTCGAGTTTGAACCGAATCGCGGTGCGGAAGGCACTTGTCACCCGCCAGGGGTTATCGCGAGCTTCGGCAGCGAGGTGTGGCGGTTGCCACGGGAGAAAGACCAGGAGCGGCGCCAAGCCGCTGGGGTTTGCGTCAGGCTGGGGCGGGGATGCCTCAGAGGTATGCAGTGCTGGGAGTGCAGCGCGTTTCCGAGGAGTGTGTATATAGTGTAATAAAACTTGTAAATAAAACTGTATAAACAACTCCGTGTCTGTGTGTTACTCGCACCCGACGACGCCACAGTATCAAGGACTTACATGAATTCTGACTACACAGCGTATTAGAGCGTACTGCTGGGCTCAGCACCATGCTGAGCCCAGCAGTACGCACTGAAGAAGGCCACAATACGCTGGCCGAAACGTAAATCACCATGACATTGACGCGCCTCGTCCCGGATAGCCCAGCCAACATAAACTCCGGCCGCGGAAGCCTACACAACCGTGATCCACTTTTGCATTTCCAGTGCCTTGCGATAGAGGTTTTCTGTCAAAAATTTGCCCATATCCAGCGAACGATCACAGTACTTTCTCTTCTTAGAAAGTAAGACGAGGCAGTAAGAAAAATGGTAACTAAAGTCAAGAAATATTGCGTCCTTCAGATAGGTCTTTGACTTATGATCTACATCTAATTCGCTTAGATGTATCTTCAAGCATTATGTTATTAAAGGTGTAAATTACACGTACAAAGTGTATTTCTATACCTATACATCTTCATCTTTAATTTCGTGTATTAATTTGATTGTAATTTAATAGAATCCTCGCCACGCAGAATAGTTGGAGAATATCCGTTCGTCACGTGGACTTCTTTTCTTTCTTTTTGTACAGCGCAAAATGGTCTATTAATCTTCAAAAATGTACATTTTTATAAATCTGAAAATAACTAAAAACTGTTAATTATATGACAGAATACTCAAGACAATTACTTAAAATGGGTTGCGATTAATCTTCACAATAATGTTAATATACTTTTTAATTCAGGTTAAAATTTATATTCGGTTATCTCAGAGAGTGGAAAATGACACTTAGCTTGTTTTTCTGGGCGCTCGGCCTATGCTTATTTCTAAAAGAAAAAGAAAACGCGTGTTGGTGTCTCTGAAACATCTATTTTTGTCTAAAAGGCGATTTTTGCGAGATTTCTGTACTTTCCCTTTACTATAAAATGAAGTAAAATTACAAATGCTGTTTAATGAGTGTTTTATTACGAATTATCATTGATTCTGAATGTCTGCTGAATTTCGAGGTCCATTGTCTGGTGTGGGGTGCGCGAAGGCCTTCCACGTTGCTACACCATAGTGCTGGCTGGGCTTGTAGCAGCGAGATTGCCCGAACCCCTACGCTCCCTCTCATGGAGGCAAACCTCATATTGTGTGTCGACCGAGACAATGCGCCTCGTAATTTGTATCGAGTTACACATTGATTAGTTACGGAGCCCTGTGTAGTAGATTAATAGTTGCCTGGTCGGAGAATCAGATCTAGTTGGCTACGGGGTCAACGGTAATACCGGCATCGAAATTGTCTCGGCCTCCAACACTTAGCCGTAAACAAAGGAACTGGCGCTCTCGAAATCCGCTGACTGATGGGAGCATTTTTTTTGTGATCTCACAAAAGGGAAGAGTCGTTAGCCTCGGTGTGTCTTAGGTGAAGGGAATGTTGTGCGTAGTCAGTCATGATATTCAGAGCTGTGTCAATAGCGTGGGGAAGGAATTTTCTCTCGCGGGTAATGGTGGCAAGGGCGCTTAAAGGAGATGCTATCTTGTTCAGGTACTTCAATTTTAACTCATATTTAAACTGTTTCTGAATAAATCACAATTTCGTGCTTTTTAGTTTTTCGACGAAACTTCCATTCCAGGTATTAATATTTAATGGTTATTAATAAAATATATTCAATCGCATTGAAAATGAACGAGATATTACGTAACTACATTATTTTGTTTCTAAACTCAAACGTTTAAAAGCATTATTAGAGGGTAATTATGTATTGTTAGATTTCTTCTAATTGTTTTTTGTGTTTTCGTAATAATTACTCCTCATTTGTAAACGTTGATCTGTAATTTTAGTTGCACAAACGTTATTGATTCAGAACAAATAGATTCCTTTATGAAATTTTGAAGATTATATTTTCAAGTGCAGCTTAAGGATAAATACTTTTGAATTAAATTTTCGAATATAAAAATAATTGTATTACATTTTTCTATGTAAATTTGCTAAACACTTTTTCATTTTGATACAAATGCCCAGATTCGTTTTTCTAACAGGTTCATTGGAAAAACACTTTAGTGGTTCTGATTTTGAGACCTGCGAATTACTTGTAACTTTTGCCCTTTATGAAACATAGTTTTGCAACGTATTTAATAATAACTAAATCCAGTTAAAAGATTTTAGTGGCATGATAGGAGGAATGTTCTTTTGTGCAAAGGAATTGATTCAAATATGGGTAGTTATCGTTTAATTGATTCAAGTATGGGAAGCTAGCATTAATAGATGCTGCCGCATGAAAATATGAATGTTATTGGTTGAATGATTGGGAAACGTATGTAGAATTATGCAGTAGATGTAACTCTAGAACTAAGTATAGATTGTAAGTTTAGTATATAACATTCGTTTAGTAAGCCCCAATATAACATTGTAGCTCACTAAAAAATAATTTAATTGATTATTTCCCAAATGTATTGTGAAATGCTTTGTAAGCTAAATTAGCACATATGTTTCGAACACGATATTGCAATTCTCGTTTGGATTACTTGAACGTCAATAATGCCACTTTCTCCAACTTGCCTCACAACTTAACAAACATTCAAGGTAATTATTATTACATAATATATGTTAAGCGTACTTGTCCCTTTATTGTTTGTTCAAGTTCATAACCTTCACAAAGAAATAACAAAGTAATCGAAATTTTGTCCAGTTCCTTACGTAATAATAGGTTCGTTTCCTTTCCAGAAACTAGTCCGTCCGCCGTGCGGTTATAAATCTTGCGCAGACGCTCGCCGAATGTACCTCTGAATGGCTCGTGCGTTTTACGATGTCAACCTCTCTCGAACGTCTTCATTCCACACGTCCCCGCCCCTTCCCCTGCCCGCTCGCTTTCCAGTCTCTCGCCTTAGGAAGCGCAGCTGCACGTGCAGCCATTAAACCACCAGCCTTCGCTTCGCTGCGCCTCGCCAGGCTGCAATGCACAGCCCAAGAATAGAGCCCGCGCGCATGGCGATGGGCAATCAGGCAGCGAGCAGCGTCTTTTAGCCTCTCTCACTGGGACGCCTATATAAAGCTTATATACTTTTAATCATTATTGATTGATAATTTCGTGTTTCCACGCACGTCAACTGCTATGGTCATTAGCTCCATCAGTGTAGTATACGTTTTTATCACCAGAGATGGGTATGTTATTCCTTCGCTGGTTGATAAGGTTCGGTGCCGACCTTTACGTCGGATTGCGATGTTCCCCATGCAGTTATCTCCCACCAGCAGGACGTTGCTCCCAACCCAGTCAAAGCTTCCAACTAGTCTCCCCACAAGTGTGGTAGTGTAGTGTATGTAAGTGTAGATGTGTGTAAGGAGTGAAGACAAAAGAGGGAAGAGGAAGGAAATATTGCGCGCGATCCTTGGCCCGTTTGTCTGGGCAATGTTCCCACTTTCGCCTGATGTTGATGAGAAAAACATGAGAAGAAATAACACGTGGATAGTTTTCGAATATTAATGTGTGTGGCAGCATTCCTTTAATCAGGGTGTTACGATTTATTTTACTCCTGACGTTGATACGCTTAGGAAATGGGCGGAGATATGCTAATTTTATGTAGATTTCGTCCTGTTGTCCGGGAGGCAATAACGGGCTATTTCCAGCGACTTGTGGCAAGTGCATCCGGCGTTGCTGCATTTCCGGAGAACTCACCAGTTTCTCTCACTCCTCTCACAAGCGCTTGCTTTATTCTGAAGAGGGCGTGGTCGACGGCCTGAGGTTCGTTGCAACGCTTGTATTTCTGAAAATAGAACACACGATCCTCTTCTGGTCGTAGGGGCGGATGCCGAAAGCTGTTCCTGCAGAAATTTCCTCGAGCGAATGCCATGTGCGAGTGATTGGTCTCGCGGTGCCTTGTAATGAATGAAGTAAATCTAAACTTATGCATCATAATGTACTCAATGTAACAGTAATCAATGGTCAGATTTCTAAATTCTTGTACATATGCGTGCTCTAGGAGCAGTCTCATACTATAGATTTGCCCACTCTCCCTTTAGAAACGCTATTCCATTTTCTTGAGGCCCTGATGTAACTGCTCGCTTTGATCATCAATTACCTTTTCAAAGATCTCAGGAAATCTTTAAAATATACATATAACAAAGTTTGACTTTTATGTATCACATGTCACGAAAAACAGACAATAATAGCAACGAGACTTTCATTGTTAGCAACGTTTTCAACCTTATTTGTAATTTGTTCCTTACCGACCTAATTGTTTAGTAAAATAAGTTTAAAATATTCCAGGCTCTCACGCAAAAACTTTCGCGGTTACATGTTTTTACTTTTCATTATACATACGTATATACGTAATAATGTATGTATTGTAGAGAAAGTTATGTAATGCTGCGGAAAATCGATTTCGAGATTTCAACGGAAATACACCTTTTGAGAGGTCCCCTGATACCGAAAAAGTGTTTTCTTCCAAAACGTCCGTCCGTCTGTGAACACCATTATCGCCTAAACCACACGTAGGATTTTTATAAAATGGATATTCTGCGGTCGATCTGGTTCAACTCTACGCGCTGCGATTTCGAGAATCTCTCTTCAAAGTTTGGAAGTACTTTACTTTTGGTGGCTTTAGATGGCAGCGCTAAGGGTATGTGGCGAGTCCGAATAGCTAGCCGAGTCTCAAGGAAATAGAAAACTTATCAGAAAGTCTGTGTTATTTTGTAGTACCTCTAGCTTCAATATATGAATGTAAAAATATAAGAATGAATGCGGTCAAAGTAGGTAAATTTTCATATTCAATATGTAGTAAGGTTTTGAGCAATGGAGATGATAATAAATGCAATATACTTCTCCGAGCCTTCTGAGGAGTGTATTTAATCAACGCTAAGAAATTCTTAGCTGCCAAAAATATTGGCTCTCTGCCGAGAAGCTAAACTGTACAAATCATGTTATTGTCATCACTATTTCTCTTGAAGTACGATAGGAAACCGCACTAACTTAAAATTTTATACCACAAGAAACAACAATCTATTTGAAGATAGTTGATTTTAGATGCAACCAATGCGAACTGATAATCAACACAGAAAGAAGGAAATGTGAGGGAGCCGAAGACACTTTAACCTATTTTAGTACTGCCAGCTTACGAAAATGAAAAATCATAGGAGATATTAAATTTTGTATGAAACATTTTTTTTTCTAAAGCGTCAATTCACGACTTTTCTTGTATGTATTTACAAATAATTATTTAAATGATCCATTCAAGTTTACAAGGTGTGGTTAATTCACAGAAGTAATAAATAGTTGCGACTGGCACAAACGTACTACCTTAATTCTCTATCTATGGGTAGCACATCTGCAGAGTCGACGGTGTATTACAAATAGTAAAAATACAAAATTTTTTCATAGCGTATATATATATATATATATATATATATATATATATATATATATATATATTTGTTGTTTACGTCGGTAAAGACGCGTTTAGCTCCTTAGCAACCAACCATCTAAACAACGCATTAAGAACGCTTTCATAGCAATGGTCGCTAAAATGCTGGGTGAGTCCATTAAAAATATTGTCGCTGACTTTCGTGTTTAGATTTTACAGTGCTCATAAATCTTTGGATAAATATGTCCCTTTTGTCCCCTTCTTCCTTTTGTCCAATTTCACTCCCTGTATCCCCATATACCTTATACTATTTGTCCCTTTGTCCACCTTTTCTGTTTGCCCCCTTGGCTCTTTTTGTCCCCTTGTCCCATTTTGTCGCTTAGTCTCATTTATTCCCTTTTTCCCATTATTCCTTTCGCTTCATTAGTCTCCTTGTCCCAGTTAGTCCCCTTGTCCCATTTAGTCTCATTGTTCCATTTAATCCCATTAGACCAATTGTTCCATTTAGTGTCATTGTCCCATTTGTTTCGATGTTCCCATTGTGTAATTTGTCCCTTTCTTCCCCTTTTCCAATTTTGTTACCATTGCCTCATATTTTCCCCTTGCCCTCTTCGTCCTCTTTTCACCGCTTTGTCTCACTAGTCCCTCTTCGTCTCCCTTTGTTCTTTTGGTCCTTCTGCAATTGTTATTGAAAAACAGTACCAAGATCCTGTACCAACAACCCTTGCAACAGAACATGGAGAGTAATGATAATTCTTAATTTATGTGTGTTAAATGTTTATTTTGAATAACTAGAATAGTTAGAATAACTAGAAATAGCAAAAACACGTTTTATATGAGTCGTCCTCTATTAGTCTTTAAGGATTTATTACATAAATAACTATTTTATTTATTCAGTTTGTTTAAGTAAATAACACGAAATATGCAATAATTGTATTATTCTTTTGTTATGATAGCTTCAGAGCGTTCTATAATATTTATTTACGTTATATATGAATAGGTGAAAATCAGAACGTTGTACGTGACATTTAACAAATTGTGAGAAAAATGTGTTTATTTTAGGCTATATTTCAGTGGCAATGTATTTTCGTGATTTTAATGAACAATTGATATGCTCTGGTTTTAATGATGAAACAAAGCACCACGACTTTACAGTCATATTGACTTAAACAGATTTCTCTGCATTTATAAAATGTTACTTATACTGCTCTGGTTTTCACCCATTCATATGTATTTTATTTTTTTTATTTAAATTACTTTTAGAAAACTAAGTACGTGAACAAATATGTAATAAAAAAGTAGTACTTCCATATATTATTACAGATTATTTTATGAAAATATCGAATACAAATCAATTCAGACTACCGTTGATTCCTGGCTCTAATTTACTTATTAATTAATGAGAAACTACGAAAACGTAGGCAGAGAATTTCAATTTCTGTTATGAAATGGCACTGGAATTAAAACAAAAAGTTAAGCTTAGACGAATTGGTCACGTAGCTTCTCCTGTACCTGGAATGCAACCAAGTCTGATAATATATTCTCTTGAAAAAAAGAGAACAGTTTCGCGCACACAGAACGGTTTGACGTTGAGTTCATCCCTGAAGGCATGTCTGCCTGAACGTCAATCATTTTGCGATTTTGCTGGATGAAAGAATATTTCTCACTGAAAAGTATTTGCGGATACAAAATTTAGTCAAGCTCTAGAGAGCTTCAATGCGTTCTACGGTGCTTAGAAAATTCCGTTCTTTTCCATTCCTACCTTCCTTCCATTCATTCTGTTCTTCTCTTTTTCATTTCATTTCTGTCATAAGATACTTCAAAATGTGTTGTGATTAAATGAATCCTTTTTTGTTGTGTAATACGTTATTATACTACAAGATAAAGTCGAAAAACTCCAAGTATCTGCTAATCTGAATGTTCACTTTGTAATGTATCTTCAAGTATTTAGAGAATTTGTAGATGTTTCGACATTAATGAATTGAAGGAGCAAACTCCACCGAATGATATTAGTTAACCAATGCACTAAAAGAAGTTTAACGCCACAGAAACATTGAATAGCATTAAATGAGATTGACTTGATTACATCGCGTATTTTGCGTATTTGACTTTACCTCTTCGTTTACATTGTGGTAATACGATCCTAAATACTTCACAGCAAATTAACGCACAAATCGTAGGAAGCAAAAATACTCTTACAGAGGGCTTGAATCTTTATTTTTTAGCGAACACATTGAATAGGGAACTATGCCACTAGAACCGCCTTTGAAATGGAGCTTCAATTTGAAAGAACGACCCTTTCTTTGGAAATCGGGGAATGAACGGTAAACGAGAGAATGAGCGTGGCCGCGCCTTTCTGGAAGAGGGAGACTAGTGCCAATCGGCCTTCTCTCCGGAGACGTCGTGACGTTTCTCTTTCATTCAGCCCCATCACAATCCACGTCATTCTGACCGCTGCCATTGCCTCCACCTCCGTCTCCGTCCTCGGGTCGTCGCCCTCGACTCTCCATCACCGTCGCCCCGCTCGGCGCCCTCGTCCTTCTCGGCGCTCGCAACCTCGTCCTTGTCGTTGCCCTCGTCTTTCTCGTTCCTCTCGCTGCCCTCGTCCCTCTCGTCGCTCTCGTCGAAGTTCACCCTCTCTCCGTATTGTCGTCACTGTGTTACTCACCGTTCTCGTTCCTCTCGTCGTCCTCGTTCCTCAAGTTACTCTCTCCGTTTCCCCCCTCGACCCTTTCATCACTCGCCCGTGTCGTTGTTCTCGTCTATCTCGTCTTTATCGTCCAACTCGTCTTTATGGTCCCTCTCGTCGTTATGGTCCCTCTCGTCGTTATGGTCCCTCTCGTCGTTATGGTCCCTCGCGTCGTAATGGTCCCTCTCGTCGTTATGGTCCCTCTCGTCGTTATGGTCCCTCGCGTCGTTATGGTCCCTCGCGTCCTTGTTGACCCTCTCGTCATTCTCGTACGTCTTGACGATCTCGTCCTTTCGACGTTCTCGTTGTCCTCATCCTTCTCGCCGACGTCGTCGCCCTCGTCCTCGTCGTCCGCGTCGGCGTGTGCGGTGGTGGAGGTAGCGTTCGTCGACAGCGCACAGCTTTTCCTCCTTTTTTTCCATATTCGCAGTCTTTAATGCAGTCTCTGGGCCTCAGATAAGAAATGTATTAATTCTCCCATAAAACACGCTAAGCGTGTGTAAAAATGGCGCGCCTTCTGGAGGTAATGAAATTCCGTTCGTCGTACATCACGGCGCTCGTACCGCCATGCATCATGCGGAGGCGGTGTGGAGAGGAGGAAGTGGGGCGGGGACGGGGACGGAGCCGACGAGGCGGACATGAGGACGGGGAGGATCGTTGGCGGGACGGGGGGGAGGGGAAGGAGGCGGAGGCAGAGGACGCAATACCTGTCCGCTGCCGCGGACGCACTTACATTAGCCTTCTATTAAGATATATATCACCGAGAAAATTCCACTTTTCGAGCGCGCCCGGCTCTGTAGAGCTAGCAGTGGGGATGGGGGTGGGAACGCGCGTCGTCGTGGACGGTCGAGACGGCCGCGGTCGGTCGGTCGGTCGGTCGGCTGGCCCGCCCGCCTGCCCGCCCCCCTCGCCGGTCTAGCCACCGCTTCGCCTGTCGTTCCCCCACGTGCCGGCGGGCATATCGGGGGCGTTCCGATCCCGTTTTTCCTTCGGTTCAATCTTCCGGTCCCCTGTCAGAGTCGAAGGTTACCCGCGCCAATAAGTTCGAAGAGCACGAATCAGGAAGATGGATTGTAGAATAACTGTGATTCATTGCTTATCATAATGTTACATTATTTCGCTTAAAGGTGTTTTATCTTTATTGTATTGGTTTGTACATTTTCATGTTTAAATTCCATTCTAAATCTGGGGTACGTTCCGCTAATATTCATGTTTCAATCGTTTTCATACGCTTTCTGAGACTCGACATTTTCTCTTGCATCCACTTTCATACAACCACTATCTATGCATTTCTTAATATCTCTATTCATTTATCATTGTTATCATTATGTGTATCGGCCTACAATGACGCGTTACGCTCACTGCCAAGTGTCACTAGACTTGACCTTGTTTCTGTGCATGAGAACATATATACACCATTTTCACATGCATTTATTAACTATGGAAAGAATGTACGATTCTTATATGTTATTGGCACATTGGCCTTACGTGCAACACTTTTAACCGATCCTTCAGATTCTGGACTCATTGTCCATTAGATATGATTTTCTTTTCTCTCTCTCTCTCTTTCTCTCTCTCTCTCTTTCTCTCTCTTTTTCTCTCTCTCTCTTTCTCTCTCTCAATATAAGAACTGCAATATTTGTATTATGATCTTATTCTACGATTAATGTTTGTTTAAGAAAAGTTTTGATGAGAGACAGGATGATAGCATGATATAGACCTTGATATTGTGCTCATATTAATCTTTTCTTCCAAAAGATATCTTTCTGTAACATGGTTCTATAAATTAATTTACATCGTGTTAGAAAAATAATGCATAAATACGAGGTATATTTCAAGATAAGTAAAATTCACATTTGCATCCATTACACACAATTCTGTGGATCCGTTATTAACTTAACACTGCATGATTTAGTGCGAGAAGTTAGCAGACTCTTAAACGATTAGCACCACAATAGACAATCTGCAAATATTTCTACTATTCCTGAAATCGTGAAGCCTTGGATGAAAGCGAAAATTTTATTCCTTTACGGGAGTTTTTTGTTCATTTTTCTTTCGAACGCGGCGTTGCGTCGCTATTTTACTCGTATATTCGTATCTGTGTTGTCCGGCATATGGACGAACACAAAGCATCTACGCCAGCTGTCGATCGAGATCTCGAGTATTCCACTCCCTCCTCCATCCACCGCAACTTCCCGATGAGTTCTTTCCCTCTCTGTCACCGACCCCGCGGCACGCCTGGTCCTCCAACCCCGCTTTTGCGTCCGCCTCCACGCCTTGCCGTCGCCATCCGCTCCGGGGGGCGTCGGTGGCGGCAGCGGCGACCATCTCCGCCACCGGACGGATATCAAATAAGTAAGTGATTAAGCGAGTAATTAAATGCGTGAGGAACGGCGGCGGCGGCGGCGGCGGCGGCGGCGGCGGCGGCGGCGGTGGCGCGGGGCCAGCGGCCGGCAGCGCGAGCGGGCGAGGGAGCGAGAAGGCGGAGGGGGCGGGCGGAAGAGGGGGAGTGAGGGAGGGGGAGTGGCGCGGCCGGTGCGGGCTATCGCGGCGTGCTGTCGCGCGACTGGGCCACCGCGCTATCGGCGGCTATACGTCAACCGCGTGGGCGGCGGTAGCGGCGGGGCCGGTGGCGGGCTGCGGGTCCGCAGGGCCGAACAGCGCTCTCCGCACCGCCGCCGGCAGTTTGTATGTCTTTATCGCGGCCTCGCGCCCGTAAATAACGCCCACTCCCTGCTGCCACCCCCTCCCCACCCTTGCTCGCGCTGCCCCGTGCCGCCGCCCCGTCGTGCAGTCCCCGTGCGGTCCCGCTCCGCCGACGCGGCGTTCACCTCACCGCGCCCCGCCCCGTCCCCTACTATCCCCTCCCTGCCACTCGCCCCCTCCCCTCCGCGACGTCCTTATCGCCACCGGTTGCCGCTGGCGAATTGGACGTCGTCATTAGCGGCGACCGAGGATGTGTGTGAATATGTGTTTTTGTGTGTGTGTGTGTGTGTGTGTAGGTGATCGAATCGTGGAAGTGGGGTCGATAAAGGAAGTGGTGGCACTTACAGGAGGTAAAATACTTTAAAAAGCGGCAAGCCTCCGATAGTGACAAAGCGGTCGTACCTTAATCAAGATTCCAGTCGCAGGGTCAGTCTTTACGCGTAGTTCTAGTCGTCAGGGTAGTGCGTGGAGTGTGTCGCATTGTGAAAATGTGGGGGTTTGTGAGTAATAAGTGATTCAGGGTCAGATTGCGAGTGAGATTGTTCACATCACAGTCTGGGCAGGGCGATGTGAACGGTCGGAACGACGAGGTCGAGTAAGCTTTATAATCATGAGTTGATGCTAGCAAAAATATTTGTGGCAAAAGATAACCCCGTTAGTTATAAGCATAGTCTCGCAACAATTTACTAAAATTGTCGAACAATGAGTTAATTACAGAACAATAGCTATGAATTAAACGTGTATCAGAGACATTGATTGACGAGAAGGCTGATCAAATACGAAAAATAATGACCTGCATTCCCACCCGGTGATTGTGAAAGATCTAATAACGATTTGTTTGTATATATTTTCACGGCCTTTAAGTGATTAAGTCCTTCAATTCGACGAGTTTCTCCATTGATCCTAATCAGAACCACAACTCGCTGTTTGACCGTGATACTGCGGCAAACGTATGCTCGATTTCCGTTTAAAAATCGCTCGTTATTGCAGAAGAGACCTCCCATTCGTAATCCGTTCGGCCCCTTGTTCGACTGCGCGTGGGCAGGACGTTCGAGATGTGCACGCGAGAGGTTGAGCGAATAGCGACTGCTGCCCATCCCCGCTGGCCGTATCGCTCTCGGCCGCGGTGCCGGGCGAGGAAGCGAGCCCTGGTGACAAATCAGCGGATCGCCAGGAACCAGCGCCGGACACGCGACTGCTTGTGGCGGTCAAGTACCACGGCCACGTCGGTCTGGTTGATGGCATGCCCGCTCCCCTCCGCCTCTCTCGACGTTTCTGCCCTTGCCTTCTCAGTCCTTCTCGTTACCCACGTTCTCGTGTCTCCTCCTTTGTCCTAACCCCTCCGTGTTTTAAGTCGCTCCGTTCGTCGCGTCTGGCTCATTCCACGCCGCGTCGTTGTGTCTGGATGACGTGCTCGCTCCCGTCCGCCTCTCTCGACGTATCTGCCCTTGCCTTCTCAGTCCTTCTCGTTACTCACGTTCTCGTGTCTCCTCCTTTGTCCCAACCCCTCCGTGTTTAAGTCGCTCCGTTCGTCGCGTCTGGCTCATTCCACGCCGCGTCGTTGTGTCTGGATGACGTGCTCGCTCCCGTCCGCCTCTCTCGACGTATCTGCCCTTGCCTTCTCAGTCCTTCTCGTTACTCACGTTCTCGTGTCTCCTCCTTTGTCCCAACCCCTCCGTGTTTAAGTCGCTCCGTTCGTCGCGTCTGGCTCATTCCACGCCGCGTCGTTGTGTCTGGATGACGTGCTCGCTCCCCTCCGCCTCTCTCGACGTTTCTGCCCTTGCCTTCTCAGTCCTTCTCGTTACCCACATTCTCGTGTCTCCTCCTTTGCTCCAGTCCTTCCGTGTTTAAGTCGCTCCGTTCGTCGCGTCTGGCTCATTCCACGCCGCGTCGTTGTGTCTGGATGACGTGCTCGCTCCCCTCCGCCTCTCTCGACGTTTCTGCCCTTGCCTTCTCAGTCCTTCTCGTTACCCACATTCTCGTGTCTCCTCCTTTGCACCAGTCCTTCCGTGTTTAAGTCGCTCCGTTCGTCGCGTCTGGCTCATTCCACGCCGCGTCGTTGTGTCTGGATGACGTGCTCGCTCCCCTCCGCCTCTATCGACGTTTCTGCTCTTGCCTTCTCAGTCCTTCTCGTTACCCATGACCCCGCGTCTCTTCGTCCTCCTTTACGCCAGTCATTCCGTTGCTCATTCACTGTTGTTTGTTCTGCTGTCCGCCCCCCGCCCGACGCACGGAAGACTGTTCCTGTCCATCCTTGTCCGCTGCGTCACAGCATCCATGCTACAGTGTTCCCCGCCACACAGTGTTATCCGTACTCCCGTGTCTCCTCTTCCTGCTTTTCCCCAGTCCTTACGCTGCTCAGTGGCTGAGTTCGTACTGCTGTCCGCCCCCTCCCCCCGATACACAGTTTTCCTGCCAGTTCTTGCCGTTCTTCTCCCGTTTGGTCAAATGCTGAGATGGCCCCTTGATTTGCTTCCCGACGTAAATGTTGCTTTACAATCTGCGTACATTTTCTTAAGCTCTGTGGACAGTTAAGTGGGGGAACGTATTTATTTTGGGGACAGATCCATCACATAATAGTTATCATCTCGCGGTGGTGACGCGTTTCCTTCACGACGAAGAATAACAACGAAAATCTATAGGTCCATTGGCAATGTCTAAAGTTTTTATTGCACGGTGCCTATATTTCTTGTTATCAAGATATTTTTTACAAAAAGACTCGTTGCTACCTTCAATCATAATACTTCTTCCGTTTCCTGCCGTTCTTCTACCACCCTAGACCTGTAGAACACTGGTTCTCTTCTACAGTGTTCCCCTGCCACACCGTTTCCCCCGTCACATCGTTTTCCTGCCTGACCACTTCTCTGCCAATCCGTTTCCGTGGCATCCAATTTCTTTGTGAACCCGTGCATCGTTGCCTTGTCACATCGCTCCGTTCGCCCTTCTCGCCGATGCCACATCGTGCCCCGACCTCCCAGTTCTCGAGCCAATATTTTTTTTCAGACGCCCCATTCTTCTCCCGTTCCCCATGCACATATTAACCTTCCTCATTATGCCCCCTCCCCCAGACTCTATTTCTAAAAGTTCCGGTTTCTCATGGTCTAAAATCCTTATGTCTAAAGTGCCCCTGTCTCTATTCCTCGGCCCCACGATTCACACTCCAGCACGATTCTCGATCGACACGTTTCCTCACCTTCACAGTTTTCTTCCACAGCAATTCCCCTCCGCCACGATTTCTCACACTTTCCATTTCTTCCACTGCCGTTATAGCCCATGCTGCGCCATTACCTTCACACATCCACCTCACGCCGCCACCGCCTTCGTCTCCACCATCTCCTACGCCCAACCACTAGGCTCGTTGTCATCTCCATGCCGTTACTGTTGACACAATTGCAAGGACGTGTAACGAACTTTGAAGCAAAGTTGGTGTTGTATTGCTGCATATATTATGAATTTCTAGTTTCTTGGAATAGGTTTTCTGAGCGATGACGGTATCAAGTTCCAACGCATGGTTAAGATTGAAATTTGTCATGGTAAATGTTTTGATAGCAAAATTGTTAACATTGGCTGGTAAAATGTAATGCCTGCTTTTATCGACCACCAGTTTTAAATAAAATCGTCAACTTGAATATCCGTTGACTTGCAACACATTTAGGATTAATGACTACATCTATCTTGATGTCCAAGAAGACATAGAAGGGGCGCAGAATCGAATGTGTAATGGTAATGTGGTATATAATGAGAACTTTTAATTAATGTGACTCGACTCAGTTTGTACGGAAATAATGCTCGTATCTTAATTCTCCCTATAAAATCTTTTATTTTCAATTGAGTTCGATCAAAATTTGGAAGTATGATAAACATATTTGGTGTCAATCCGGGTAGGCGGGATGACTAAGGCAGTGGTGCCGTGGCTATGTCGGACCGAAGGATTGTGGGTGCGAATCCCGCCTCGGGTATGATTATGTGTGTTTCGTGATTGTGTGTGTGTTGTCTATGTGTAACGTGCTTGTGTGCCCCCTATGGTTGGCATCAGGAAGAGCATCCGGCCATAAAATCATTTCCAAATCAGTTTAATAATGGAGTATGCGGAAAATTAAAACAAAAAAGTGCTAGTCCCCATTGGCGCCAACCCTGTAGAATCGGGAAGAGGCAAGGATAAAAAAGACATATTTGGTAATTTATTTCTCATGAAGAGAAGATTTTAATACTCCATGTGTTTTACTGTAGGTGCACCGTGCCTCTATTCGTACTACTTCTGTTTATATTATAACTGTTTCCATGCAGTTTCATTAATGGATTCGCAGTTTGTAAAAGCTGTTTAATTTCATGAATGACCCACATTCCACGCAATGCTGTTATTAATACATACAAACCACAACAAAATATTTCTATTCATTACACAAATGATTCAATACTGGTAATAATAAAGATATATTTTTCATGATATACAATTATTGGTATTTCGACAGTTTTCAATTGTCATTTCGTAAGAGCTCAAAACATTAATAATTTCTAGAATAGTTAGCGTTCTTCAATAAAAATACCCTTTCACAAATGACATTCCATTGCGTCAGTAATTGAGTAGGTGGGCAAACGTAGGCGTTGTGTAATGTATATTGAACGTACTTATCCGTTCATGTATATATGATTTTTTTAAAGACCTTCCTTTTGTTTCTCCGAATTATTATTATACTTCAGCATTTGAAGAAACATTCTTCTCTTTTAAAATGGACGCTATGGAATTATTTCCACAAATATTGATGTTTTTGAATAATATACTAAATGATTTTGCTTGGGAGATTTAGATTTGTTCGGAATTCACTTATAAAAAGCATACGCGTAATTTACTGTCAATTAAACGATTTATCCTTGTGTAGAGAATATTCCATCACACATTTAACATCAAGAATTATATTTTTCGAAGTGAAAGTCATATTAAAAGAACAGTCTTCGTTCTTGACTTTCACTATCCATTCAAACCACCATCTCTCCGGAATATCGGAAACGATCCTATTCCCTCCTCTGTCGTACTTTTTTTTGCAAACTCTTCCTTCATGCAAGCCATATTGACCATTTTGTCTGAGCGACAGGTCTGGATTGGACCAATATCTGCGCAACGTTCGCAGTGGCAGCAAAAGCGATGTTTCCGTGATATGGAAAGGGCTGTTGTTTGACTGAATAACAGCGATCGAGATAGTCGGTACATTTTGGTGACAGGCATTGCTCCTTCTAAAAATATCCGGCAATGAAATCATCAACTTGAGCTTATTGCGTTCATGTTAAATCAAGATTACGTGTGCTAGAATCGTGCGAGATTGAATAATTAATTATTTATTTAACCACGAAAAATAATTAAAAACTGTATGTGATGTTTGGGGGAAAAGTGAATTCTGTAGACGTTGCGGAATCTCTACCCTCGCTCTTATACTAAACTATATAGAATTATGAATCATGATAGCAACGATAGTTTTTGTAAACAAAACTTGATAACAAGAAATACACGCCATGTGCAATCAAAAATATTGGCATTCTCCATTGAGCTATAGATTTTTGTTCTTATCGTGCCTTAAGTAAAGGAAGCTATGAGTTACCACCGCGACAACATGATGACGATTACTTGATGGTTCTGTTTCCGAAATAATTACGTAATTCTACAGAGCTTAAGAAAATGTGCGCAGATTGTGAAGCTACATTTACGTCGAGAAACAAATCAAGGGAACATCTCAGTGTTAACCCAATGAATCAAGGAAAACTGAACGAAAAGCCGGAACGACGTGGGAGCCATTCACCCAAAAGCTGCAGTGCAATACCTCTTACAGACATTTTAAAATTGTACAGTACAAAATGGTATGTAATGCATTCACGTAATTTTAAAATAATTATGTTTTTGTTGGTCCGTAGAATCTACTTGCATATAAACATCGGAAACGATTGTATTTGCCATTTAAACTTGTCTATTGAAGTGAATTGTTTAATGTTATCGTACAATGAGTTGTAATATCATGAACATGTAGGGAAGAGAATGTTTTGTTGCGAGTTTTGAAACCGATACCCGATGGATAAGACTCCTCTGTTATAATTAAATATCTGTATTGGGTGATAATAGTTTCTCACTCGGATGTTTGTTAGTTGCGCAAAAACCAACAAGTTAAGAGGAAAAGCAATTATACGATTCTTAGATTAGTGAAGAGAGGTTTGCAGGGATAAAGTTGATGGGATTTGCTTACTAATAGTGTAGTTAATTTTATTAAACTAAAAAGCTGGGAACCATAAGAACTGTACGATTAAATGAATTCTATAACCTTTACTTAGCATAATGTATATTATGTTAAGTAATGGTTTACTTAGCATAATGATTGCCACTTACACGAACACGAATATTTGGGAATTTCTAAATAAGATTTATTTTTAGAAAATATATTATTTTTACTTATTAATATTTTTCTACAACAATATAATATACGTACATTATCATCATAAGGAAGATATGTATTTCGCAGTAAACATTTAGCAAAGGCACATTGACAAACACATTAGCAATGGCACAATAAGTATTTCATTAAAACTCAACATGTTACAAAAGCAATCATGTAATATGAGTATGACTTATTAACTTGCTACATAAATTAGACACCATTAAAGTAAACGAAATATATTTGCAAAATATACTCTTTTTAATTTTCCTGCTTGCAAGTAATATTTAAAAACGAATGTAGAATTGCTAGCATAGTTAAATAGTAACGCCTCGGTCAGAAGGGTCGCAGGTTTGACTCTCGCCTTGGGCATGGTTTTTTTGTCCCTTGTCTCTCGTGTATGTATTGTAGGGTGTCCCGTATATTGCAAAAAGAATGCATTGTGTTTGGCTCACCCCCTAAATATTTTTCATTGGGACAAATTTACCCAAATATAAAATGTCAACTCAATAGGGCGATATTAATCTGTGTTGACTTGAGCGCGAAATTGGAATGTTAGGGATTATTGGTTTAGTTGTGTTAAGTAAGTGGAAAACTACTGAAACATGTTTAATATATAATTTTAAATTACAATCTAATTCATTTTCACTCTTTAGAGTGTTTTGATTTTAACATATCTTGTGCGTACTTTCTTTCAGTCTTGAATAAGGTACAGTGAACAATATTCTTGAACAACACAAGAGAAATTGCTTTCGTAACCCATGTAAATCTTGGATTAATTCAACATGCCTTTCAGCGCAATCATTCAGAGCTTTCAACTTTATAAATAACCTTTGAACTTCTAAGTATGAAGTTGCTTGTCCACATCAAAGAACATTCTTGAATAAAACTAGTATTCATCTTTAAGCAAAAGAACAGCTGCTTTTGTTTGACACAAAGGTGGCTATTGTTTTCATTGAAATGAGGATTAAATTGAATTAGGAGATATATTGTATATTAACGAATTAATAATTAAAGAACGATCTTCGGAATACAACTGCGCTACCATATTTTTTTTCATCCAACTCTATAAAAAAGGAATATATCACTCTTCCATGTGTAGAATCTCTCAGGCTTCATTTGCTACCATTTTTATTTTGATTTACACGTCTACATCATCATCACAGAGTGATGCGACAGACAATTCTTCAAATAAAGGGTAGATTCTGGTTCTACATTTTAAAGCTGCTTTTGAAATTGTGGAATCTATCATTTCATACAATTTTAGAACTTTTAAAAAGAAGATATCTTGATAAGGAGCTTCTACAGCTGCACTGCCCTAAACCCACGTTTTGACACAAACAGTTACAATCTACAGAGATATTTCTAAGGAATTTTTAATTACACTAGATAGTTTAGGTTATAATCATAGCAGAAACATTTTAAACATTAAATAGCTCTTGCCGTCCGTCGAGCTTGATGCATCGCTCGGGGAAGATGTATCTTTATTTTGTTCCTTTAATAAAAGTCTAACATTCCTTTAATTTGTTCTTTGTTCTGGATACTCCTCTCCGTTAACACATTCCAAACAGCGTTAGTGTTCTCTTTACACGAAGAATTCTGCAATTTTGAAAATTCCATAAGTTGCTGACTGTCTCCAAGTGTAATAACAATTAGAAGTCTTCCTTCTTCTGGGTCCGTGTTAGTTAGAACAGGTAACGGTTTACCTTCCCAATGCACAGTAAGAATTTTAGATACTACTCTTAAAAGGGGGTTTAATTGTTTTTTAACGTTCCCTTCTCTTGTTGTGCCTAATTCGAGTAGACGATTTATTAAGAGACAGTTCTTCGGGTATTGTGGTCAAGTGCCTCCAGTGTCGCCTGAAGGATGTATAAAGAATATCGTATACTATCTATATGCTTGATCTGTTTAAAGTAGCCATTAGTTTAGGAATATTGAAACTTTTGGAGCCACGCCCTGCAGCATTCTGTATTGTGTACTCTCGAAAGCCTTTCGTAGAAATTCACCATCGTTGATTTCATCTGAACTTATAAGTTCCTAATCTGAATCTTCAGACGATGAAAAAGGTTCAGCAGAAGACGTAAACGCTTCACAGTGTTGTTTCTCTTTCCTTTTTCTTTTTGTAATTTTCTTTGCTTCCCCTTTTCTCCTTTATCCGCAAGATTTGGGTCTACTCCTGCAGCTTTTACGTCCTGGTTCTCTCTGCCGAAGTAAAAACATTGTCTTCTTCCAACATAATCATTTGTAAAGCATTTTGACGTGCAATATCAGATAGATTTTTCAAGTTATTTCTAAATTCCTCTTCATGATGCTTAAAAATATCTTCACACTTGTTTGCGTTTTTTGTAATTTTCTTCTCTCCTAATAGTACAAGTTTATTAGTTTTTGCGAACAATGCTGATTAGCTCTTGTCGGAATTCTTACTTTATTTCAAAATATCATACACTCACGAACTCCAGGTTTAGCACTTGCACTAACTGTTAATTTTACTTTTCATATGTTATAAAATAAAACTTCAAGCACAAAATTTTGAATAGGTGTGTTTTAAGGTCATTCGAATACAATTGCAAGGTGACCGTTCAAAAATTTAAAGGACGGAAAATAAGGAACCCCCTAATGTATTGTCGCGGAGGTCCTCGCGTTCTGCTGACGACAGATCAGGGGAGTCCGCAAAATGTGTTAATGTCTAGTGTATGGTCAAATATGCGCCCCAAAGGGGTCGCAAAGTGGGACGCAAAGGATTACTGGCTGTCGGATGGAAAAAGCTCTAAGAAGAAGAAGATAATATGAAGAAGGAAAAGATCTTCAATTTCGACAACAAATACGCGGACCTGCAATACGAGCTGTGTCAGTGTCTCAGTAGTGGGCATGTAACCCAGTCACCCTTGTAATCTCTACGGCATACCATCGCCGAGGATCGCGCACGTGTCGACGCCGACCACAAGCCCGCGTGATATAACCCCCCACCCACCCACCATCCATCCATGCGATTGCGTGTATGTGCGTACATACACGCGTGCGCGTTCGTGCGGCGTGCGTGGCGATTCCTCGCGTGGAGACAAGCCCTTTTCCTTCCCCGAGCGCGCGCGCGGCCCCTCGAAATCAGAGCGCCGTTGCGACGGCCACACGCGGCCCTCGCGGGTCAGTACGCGTGACCTCCCCTCTCCCACCCTCCCACCCACCCCCTTCCACTCGCTCCGGCCCGTAGCGTGACGTGCCGCCTTCAATTCCCAGCGGTCGGCTTTCACATCCGCTTCGTACTTGGTCGGCCGCCCTGGCGCCCCACCGCTGACCCGAACGCTCGCTTAACACATAGAAGCTTTTAGGGAATTGGATGTGGGAGAGAAGAATGTGTCATTTAAGAGAACTCAATCGCGGGGTGTAGGTATGTGTGGCTCTGAGAGTGAGCGAGCGAGCGGGCGAGCACGCGAGTTTGCTGATAAGTGTGTGTGGGTGTTCAGTTCGAGCCCTGGCGGCTTCCGTATTTGAAGAGCTCTTTAAGGTTGTAACGCGTACTTGGCGGTTTGTTCGACGCCTGGCGATTGTTTTCTCCTTCCTTGCCCCGCTCACTTGTTTCCATGGTTGTCGAGAGTCGGGATCGATTCACGAGCGGCGTGGCAATGCGTGGCGAATCCACGCCTCCGCCTCCACTCCGCCACCCCCTCCCTCAATCCCCCCTCCCCCCCGTCCGAAGTTCAAACTGCTCCGCACTTGAGGCCCAGCGCGAGACAAAGGTTCTCTGTGGTGGAGTTCGTTTGCACTCCACTCTGTATCTCTGCAGTGGACGAGCGGTTTTCTGGACTTGGAGAGGAAAAATCGTGTATTGCGTTGAATATTCCTCGTGCAGGCGATTGTTGGGTTGCGAGGGATCGATTGATCTCTGCTTGTAATTCATGAGTGTGTTACACACCGCAGAATAACTGTTCAAACACTCAAGCACGATATGTTGTTTTCGGCTGTCTGTTTCCGTAGTTTTTACCATCTACCAATTCCAACTGCACGGAAACAACTCAGACTACTATCAAATTCAGGATTTTGTGATTTTCGAAATACTGATCATTATTATTAACGTCCATTTGATATTTTTTTATTTTTAACTCGTTACTATCTTCCAAATAATAATAATGATGATAATAATTAATAATAATAATAATAATAATAATAATAATAATAATTATTATTATTATTATTAATAATATTATTTTAATAATATGAACATTATTATTCCGCAAAAACTGAAAGAAAGTCTTCTCACTGGAAGTTAACGACGTTAATTTACAAGCCTTTTTTTATTTCATTTTCTGAACATTCATGAAATAAATATGGAATATAATTCTAAATTATAGACGCTTCGGAACTTCCTTTTAATAATCCTAACACATTGTTCCCATTTTCTATGTATCAGAAATAACTAGTGCTCTAATGGAAAATTTACACACGTTTGCGTTTGCAACTACTCTGCCAGATGCAGGGTCCACAGAGTAGTTAATCTGTGCTGGAATAATGAACCACGATCCCCTTCGTAGTACATGGGCTTACATAGACGTGTTCCATCCTACGCAGGTCAGGGTAGTGCGATGCGTATATAAACATTCATACAGGTTTACGAGAAACCAACGTCTCAATCACTCCTGTCCGCCCGCACCCACACACATTCGCTAGCAGTCACACACGTGGATGCACCACTGGATCGAAATCAACAACAGAAGCCCGCTTGTGCCAACGACAGATGGCTTAGCGGGCGGGTTTAACAAGAGGGAGGCGGCAGGCTGTTCACGAAACGTCCCTTTCTCGATGGTGGGGGGGGGATATTAGGACAAGCGAAAATCGAATAATAGGCGGCGAGCCATCTGGATGTACGAGGAGTGCATGATAACTCTGTCTCATCTTTAATCGAAAGAAATATATATAATTTCAATAATGGAATAGAATTTGGCGAGAACCGTGGCATCCAGAAACTGCAAAATGACTCATTTGATTATCTATTAAATCAATATGTCTCTAAAAACAAGTTCTTTGAAAATTCTATTATTTGTGCGAAAAACCGGCTTATTCCAGAAATCTCTGCCGCAGTAGTTAATGCCACTTGGTATCGTTTTTTCTCTTTTTTACTTGTGCACATAAATACTCCGTGAATCAGTATAGTGCAGATATATGGGTGAACTGACATTTTTCAGTGTAATGTGTGTTACTATTTTTTTAATCTAAATAACAGTTATTTCATATCTAATAGAGGAGCGTAAAATTGAAGCGTGACCTACACTCCTAATTGTGCTGCATAATTCAATTTCACATCTCAATTTAATACTGTGGATACTACATTTCATGGAGTGCAAATTATACGTCTGATGCCTATTTCTTAATGAAGTTAGTGGCGTTTCTTAATCCGTTAGACCTATTGAACAGTATGATATAAGAAAGTATTGTTTTTACTAATGTATGTCAAACTAATTGCACAAACATTGCATTCAATGTTGTCAGTCTTCATGCGGCGACAGTCTTGTAGCAGGGTCCATTCTTACATCTGAACATAAAGTTAACATTATCTCATCTAAATGTCCACCATATTTAAAGCTATTTTCGATCATGTGAAGTCGGTGAATAATATAATATTTACTAATTAATATTAACACTACTGACCACACGTTGTGCATGGAAAGGTGTAATGCTATGTTTATTGTTAAGGTGTAAAAGAAAGGTGTCAATAATGTTTTACGATCTGAAAATTCATTGCAGATCTATCTCTGCCGTGGGAAGTTTTTAAAGATGTAAACGTTTTTTGCGTCAGAAGGAAAAACATAATAAATTGTGCGTAAAATAAATAAACAGACTACATTTGTTCGACCCTTCTTGCTTACAAAGATAGATGTTGTGCAGAAGATTAATTAAAAATTTTGGTATTTTGGATTTAAGATTAATACTTAAAATAAATTTTATTCGTTTTTGTCTTCGGATAGTCTCCTTAGTAGTTAACTTATATGTATCTGAAATTAGCAGTGAATTATATTTCAACAAAAGTTTTATGATTTTATGACTATTAAGAGACGAGGAGATTGAAGTAATTATTGTAATCACTTGCAACACATACGTATCTATAAGATGTTTACTTCCCAAACATTTCTATATTACGGTTATTGGAAGATAGGAAACACTGAAAATTTTATTTCTTGATCTGCTGTCTGGACATGGTTTTCAGTAATATTTATACAGGCTATTTACATTGTATCTTAAAGGTTTATATGTTGAGTAAATATCTAATTCGTATCTTTAAAATTTGTACACCCCAATGTTGAACGTGTTGTGTGAAAACAACCTGTAATAAGCAAGAAACATTACTGAGGGGTACAAGGACTCCGGAGCCGCATTTGCATACAGTAGATGAAGTGAACCTCATCAAGTTACGGTAACCAAAGCCCGCAACCGAGAATCAGTGATATGACATAGTCACGCTAACCTCACTGTAGACTCACTCGGCCTGAATACGCGACAATCAAGTTAACGGCGCGGTCGCGCCGACTATCGCAGTCCGTATAAACATACTACATAGGCTCGCCGAATTGCTCAGCAATATAGACACACCGGGTCGCTGTGCTACGGTTGGGTAAGAGCGGCTAGAGTAGCGAGGACGAAGGAGGTGAGAGTGCAATATGGGCGGTGATTAGGGAACGACTTGTATGACGGTTTACCGCCATGTTGAGTGCGTGATTGGATTCAGATATACGAGCGACGGTCTCTAGGTGATATTCTCAAAGTGCCTAGGCTTGAAAATTCGTACTCAAACAACATCGGTTTTTGAGCGTGGTCCCTGCTCTCGTTAAGGGTTGTTAGATGCCTGTCGACATAGTGTTTGACTAATATATTTCTACGTAATACTGGATTCATGTTGCACATTTTATTCAGCTAATTTTATTATATTTCTCGTACATAGTGTCTCAGAAAAAATCTCACAAACTTCAAGGGGAATGCGATGGGGCCGAAGATGATCACATGTTGCCAATTTCATATAACAGTTGCACTTATGACATTTGCTCCTGATTGTTAGCCCACAAGGTTCCACTCTATATGCTGTCACCTTCTTCTTCTTCTTCTTCTTCTTCTTCTTCTTCTTCTTCTTCTTCTTCTTCTTCTTCTTCTTCTTCTTCGACGGTTTCTACCCCTTAGAGTTTGCCGTTTTCGATTTCCATAATTCTCGGTCCTCCCATTGACCCTCTTCCAATCCTTTCTCCTCCATTACTTCATGTATATATGTCTTCCAGGTTAAACCAGGTCTACCTCTTCTACGTCTTCTTTCAGGTATCCAATTTACAATTTGTTTTGGCCATCTCTCATTTCGCATCCTCTGGACATGTCCATACAATTGAAGAGCTTTATTTTCTAGTGTTCTGGTTATGGTTGTTTGAACCCCAGCTCTTTCCCACACCACTTCGTTTCTTATTTTATCCAGTCTTGTTATTTGCAAAGATCTTCTCATAAAGTCGAGCTCTACCGACCGTATTCTGTTTCTACGGCGTTTTGTTAACGGCCACATTTCTGCTCCACATAATATAATACTTTCCACGATACTGTAGAATATGTGTCGTTTTGTGTCTTGCCTTAAAACACTATTCCATATAAGGCCATGCAGAGCTTTGATGGCATTCCTCCCCATTGCAAGTCTAGTAGTTATATATTCATCAATTTTCCCATCGTCAGTAATTACAGTCCCAAGATATTTAAATTTCGAAACGTTAGCTATCTCGTCATCAGCGACATTAATATTAGAGGCATCTCCTCCTATGCATAAATATTCTGTCTTTTTAAGGTTGATTTTAAGTCCCCATTTTTCGTATTCTTCTTTTAATTTGCGAAGCATATACTCCATATCTTCCCGATCTGCTGCCATAATTACCTGCTCATCTGCAAAAAGCAAAGAATGTAAGCCTTGTCATTTATGGGAACTCCCATTTGAGAACATTTCTTGTACCAGGTTTTCAAAGCTTGTTCCAATATATATATATATATATATATATATATATATATATATATATATATATATATATTAAAGAGAAGTGGCGATAAACTACATCCTTGCTTTAACCCTTTGTTAGTTCTAATGCTTCGGGTAATTTTCCTCCCCATTTTAATGCACGCTTCAGTATTCTGGTACATTTTTGTAACTAAATTAATCCATTTTCTTGCACTTTCAGTCTTTTCATTGCTGGCCAAATTTTACATCTTGGAACACTGTCATAGGCCTTTTCCAGGTCAATAAATGTCATATATGTATCTATATTGTGCATTCCATTTTTTCTATTATCTGGCGTAAGCAATGGATGTTATCCAAACATGACCTCCCACTCCTAAAATCACTTTGTTCTTCGCTGAAAGTTATTCCTTTTTGCATTTTTTCCTTTAGAATACTAGCGAATAGCCTAGCTATTGATGGGATGACACTAATTCCTCTGTAATTTTCACAACTAGTTTTGTCACCTTTCTTGTGTATGGAACTGATGTATGACATATTCCATTCCTGCGGGATATCACCACTAACTTCAATTCTGTTAAAAAGATTTTGGAGGTATTCAATTACACTAGAGCCTCCGTATTTTAAAAGTTCCATTCTAAGGTTTCCTGGTCCTGGAGCTTTATTGTTTTTGGCTCTCGCCAAAGCCCTCTTTACATCAAGCCAACTAATTTCAGGTTCCCATTCTTGCCAATGTGTGCATTCCAAATCTTGTTGGTATTCCACTCTATTTTCTTGCAATAATGTTTCGTAGTAGTCAATCCATTTTGTAGGAGTTATTATTTGTATTTTGCTTCTGTTACAGTTTTTTCTCATATTTTTAATTGTTTTCCATGCTTTAGTTGATCTGTTATATCCCAATGTACTATCTATATCCCTACATAATCTCTCCCAGTGTTCATTTTTTTCGATTTTTACTAATTCTTTAACTTCTTTTCTCTTTTCTACATATTCCTTTCGTGTGTCGTCATTCCTATTTTAAATCCATGCCAAATATAATTTCTTTCTTTCCCTTAATCATGCTTTCTAAATTTTCGCTAAATTTCTCTACAAACTTGCTTTTTTCTTGCTCCACTCCTAAAACTTCCTTAGCTGCTTCAAAAACAGCCTCTTTTAAATGATTGTACATTTCTTCGGGACTTTTATCTTCTGAGTTTTCTAGCTTATTCTTAATTCTGTTTTGGTAGAACATCTCAACACTGTATTGTTTTAAAAGGTCTGTTTTAAAATTTACATTGTTTTCTTCAATTAAAGTCAGTATCTTTTTCAGTACATCTTCGTTTATTTCTAAAAGGAAAAACATGTTTGCTCACTACCATATGATGATCAGTTCCACATTCTGGTTGACGGTATACTCTCACATCATTCAGTTTAACTCTTCTCTCATTCTTCACCACAACTAAATCAATTACAGATTGTATATTTCTTACTGGATCTATTCGTGTATATTTGTGGATGTTTTTATGTCTGAACAACGTATTCCCTACACATAGTGCATGTTCCTTACAAAGGTTGAGTAATCTTTTTCCATTGTCATTAATACTTTCCTCTCCGTATTGACCTACTACTTCACGTTCTCTATTACCTACTCTGCTATTAAAATCCCCAATTAATATTATTTCATTTTGATACGGAATACTCGCTATAGTTTCGCTGAGGTCTTGAAAGAAACTTATTCTTTTCATCAACAAGTGCATTATCATTTACGGCATATACCCCTAAAATTGTTATCTTATGACGAAAAACGTTCATGTCTATTCTTAGTATCCTTTCATTAATATTCTCTATCTGTTTACTGAATTTTGTCCATTTACGTTTAATAAGGAAAGAGACTCCACTTCTAGCTCTAAAATCTCCATTCCAAACACTACTCCAAATATGAAGATATGCATTCAAAATTTCTTCCCCTGTCCCTTTTTTCCTCGTTTCCGTAAGTATAATTATGTCCAGTTTCATTTTTTCAATTTCTGAGATGACCTCCCTCTTCTTTGTTCGTAGGCCTTGTATATTCCATGTTCCAATTTTCGTTGTCCGTTTTCGTAGCCTTTGTCGTAGATTTAATTTTGGTCCGGTCCGAGGCATATTTAAATCGCTTTGAACTGAAGTTTTTTTTATGGAGCCGGGATGTTAGCTGTCACCTAACTCTCAATAATTTTGCATTATTATTACTACTATTATTGTTATTATTATTATTATTATTATTATTTAATTGTGCCCAGTTCAGTGGTTCTGAGAGAGAAGTCTCACTAATATTATCCATCAAATTATGATTTCCAAATTCTTAATAATATTATAAATTAAATTGTATATCAAACAAAATTAGTAGTTCTCGTAGAGACGACAAACAGATGCATATTTATCAGTAAACTTCAAGAACAAATTTATATTGATTATTATGGAACCCAAAAACTTCCATTACTTCCGAGAAATTTCTTCACCAATGAGAACGTACTGTAACGTTTCTCCGTGGTGAATTAAAACCAACACAATATTTACAACAATTACGTTTATTCGTGAAGAATTATACACTAAAATCTACTTGGTCTATTTACAGATATATTACACTTAATTATTTACACTGTTACACGCGACTCCGTTCTCTTGATTTATTTACACAGTTCACTTCTTACACACTATTTATTTAAACAGTTCTCTTCTTCTACAGTATCAGTCAGTCCATGCACTGTCCACGGTCCACTGCACTTGACCCTAATTCCCTGCACAGACCACAATTCCCCTGTGCAGACCACAATTCCTTGCGCAGACCACACTTCACTGCGCACACCAGGGTCCACTGCACTGCTGTTTACCGCGATGCCCACTTCACAGCTCAGCTTCCACTGCAGACTTCAAACTGCTGACTGCTGTTTCCCCACTGCACCACTGCTTACCGCGATGCACCCTTCACAGCTCAGCTTCCACTGCTGACTTCAGACTGCTGACTGCTGTTCAACCACTGCACCACTCTTCACCGCAATGCACACTTCCCAGCACAGCTTCCACTTCGGACACACTGACGGACTGACGTCTTACTGCTCACTACTGACTTCTGCTAAAACTGACTGACTTCTGTTAACTTCTGACTAACTGTTAACTCTGTTGACTGCTCTCACTGAACTCGCGGCCGCCGGCAGCGCGTATTTATACCTGCCCGGCGCTTGTCTCCAGGCACCTGGCTCATTCTCGGCATTTCTCCGCGGCTCGCGGATTGTCCGGAACCGTCTAGTTCGGGGGAAGGGGAGTGGCGGCGGCAGGTGACGCAATCCACGCGCAGCGACTTCGGCAGGTGATGCAATATTCGTTACATTGCCCCCTCCTTAGATGCGATCCGTCCCGGATCGCGTTTAGTGAAATCATGCAGATATTTTTGGCGTAATTCAAGCAGAGTTTTCCCAAGATTCTGAAGGTGGCCTTGCGATGTGACTTTCTTTTTGTGATTACAAAATACACATCTTTACTCACGTCGCGGAGAAGAAGGTCATTCCCAATATCCGGTCGCCGGTTCTTCAATTCTTCCATTTTCCTGTATTTTCTTCTGAATACAGCAGCAACACCTCTGGTCATATCCAGATCCTGGGCAACACAATGCGCTAAATATTTCTGGCGTACCGTAAACAGATCCTGTTGCACCTCCATTGCCACACCACAACGCGCTATATCATTTCCGCCATGGTGAGACATAAACTCGTCAAAAGTGAACATTTTCATGCCCAACTCACAAGCTCCTGTGGTGTCTTCTCCGTCATTTTCATTACCTCCCGCGCACGGGGCCAGCCGACTGGAATGGATGACCCGCGTGTTTTCATACTGGAACCTTTCAATTCGGTAGACAAAATCATTTCTCCTCTTTTGAGAGCCATCTTTATTTTCTACAACTCGTTTAAAAACTTCTTTTTCTACTGCTGCTTCTTCTTCTTTTGCTGCTGCTTCTTCTTCTTTTGCTGCTTCTTCTTCTTCTTTTGCTGCCGCTTCTTCTTCTTTTGCTGCCGCTTCTTCTTCTTTTGCTGCCGCTTCTTCTTCTTTCGCTGCCGCTTCTTCTTCTTTCGCTGCCGCTTCTTCTTCTTTCGCTGCCGCTTCTTCTTCTTTCGCTGCCGCTTCTTCTTCTTTCGCTGCCGCATCTTCTTCTTTCGCTGCCGCTTCTTCTTCTTTCGCTGCCGCTTCTTCTTTCGCTGCCGCTTCTTCTTTCGCTGCTGCTTCTTCTTTCGCTGCTGCTTCTTCTTTCGTTGCTTCTTCTTCTTTCGCTGCTTCTTCTTCTTTCGCTGCTGCTTCTTCTTCTTCTTTTGCTGCTTCTTCTTCTTCTTTCGCTGCCGCTTCTTCTTCTTTCGCTGCCGCTTCTTCTGTCGCTGCCGCTTCTTCTGTCGCTGCCGCTTGTTCCAGGTTTTCTGACACCTTTTCTTCCGAAATTCTGGAATTTTCTGTCAGTTTTTCTTCTGACGTTGTGTCAGCTATCTCCCATATTTTTCGCATTTCTGCTACGACTGCTCGGACAGAGATACCCTTGTAATACATCTCGAAGCGAAAACTCTCTGGATCCTCTCCTGCTGCCTTCAACGCGTTAGCAAGGCGTTCTTGTAATATTGCTTTCGTTCCGGTGGTCTCCAGATCCCTGTCTTCTAACTCCATCTTCAACTCGGTTACTCTCAGTTCCCGTAAGGATTTTGTGAATTCCATTTTCATTAAGGTTTTAATTCACCACACGTTATACTGATTTAAACACACACCCCACACACCTGACACCAATTGTAACGTTTCTCCGTGGTGAATTAAAACCAACACAATATTTACAACAATTACGTTTATTCGTGAAGAATTATACACTAAAATCTACTTGGTCTATTTACAGATATATTACACTTAATTATTTACACTGTTACACGCGACTCCGTTCTCTTGATTTATTTACACAGTTCACTTCTTACACACTATTTATTTAAACAGTTCTCTTCTTCTACAGTATCAGTCAGTCCATGCACTGTCCACGGTCCACTGCACTTGACCCTAATTCCCTGCACAGACCACAATTCCCCTGTGCAGACCACAATTCCTTGCGCAGACCACACTTCACTGCGCACACCAGGGTCCACTGCACTGCTGTTTACCGCGATGCCCACTTCACAGCTCAGCTTCCACTGCAGACTTCAAACTGCTGACTGCTGTTTCCCCACTGCACCACTGCTTACCGCGATGCACCCTTCACAGCTCAGCTTCCACTGCAGACTTCAGACTGCTGACTGCTGTTCAACCACTGCACCACTCTTCACCGCAATGCACACTTCCCAGCACAGCTTCCACTTCGGACACACTGACGGACTGACGTCTTACTGCTCACTACTGACTTCTGCTAAAACTGACTGACTTCTGTTAACTTCTGACTAACTGTTAACTCTGTTGACTGCTCTCACTGAACTCGCGGCCGCCGGCAGCGCGTATTTATACCTGCCCGGCGCTTGTCTCCAGGCACCTGGCTCATTCTTGGCATTTCTCCGCGGCTCGCGGATTGTCCGGAACCGTCTAGTTCGGGGGAAGGGGAGTGGCGGCGGCAGGTGACGCAATCCACGCGCAGCGACTTCGGCAGGTGATGCAATATTCGTTACAGTACTATGTAAAATCGATTTCTGGAGACTAATAGCGGCACTCCTTTTAATTCCAAGTATTTATAGCGAGTACTTTAAGGTCTTCGCAACGATACCAGTTCCTGAATGATCGACAGGGACAGCCGGTAGATCTTTCTAGGATATTTCACTATTCTTTTACGATAAGGGCCAATTCTTAGTACATCTAGGTCTTTGCCTGATACACTGTCGTAAGATTGCTAGTATCGAAGACTGCTATATCCACAAACCATTCTTTTTTCCTGTTTTTATTCCAAAGTTTCCAAAGCTGTTATAGTCTTTCTTGACATGGTTACATGTTCAATTGCGCTGATGAGTTTATCTTTACTAATGCTTCGAATTTTAAACTTTTCAATACTAAATTGCATTTCTGTGTTGGTGGACAATCTTTAGGTGACATGTTTGAGCTGCGTAAGTCCCTGCAAATTTCCTGAGTACAGTTTCATATCGTCTATGTACGCTAGATGACTTACACTATATTTCCCTAGCCTTTCAGTTCATATTATACTCCCAAGTTTTCCAACAAAAGGGAGAGGGAATTAATGGGTGGACGGAATTTTATATAATGCACTTAAACAAGGCCAAAGTTGCCCGGGGTCTGTGGCATCACTTGCGTTTGGCTTCAAGAATGTAATACCCTCGCATAAAATCGTTGGTACCTTTTCAGTATGGTGCAGATAATTATTTATGATTATCAGAATCATCTCATGTAGAAAGGTCCTATTTTCAATTAAAAAATTGTGAAGCCTACCAGGATTATGGCATTTATAATTCTGTAACTTGTAAATGACCGCTTTTAAAACAACCATTGATATATCACAAACTTCCATACCTTTGGTCTAGTTTGACACTTTGCTCATCCAGAAGACGTGGATCAGAAAAGACTCTCTGTTGACTATATTTCAGCCTAGTAGTTTTATACTGTCCACTTATCTGGCAACTTTCCTGAATGAACGTCTCTCCTCGGATTCTCGTAGAACGTTTTCGGGTTTTTGGAAAAATACTGATTGTCTTTTTTCTTCTAAAGCTTCTGGTATAACATTGCAATCGTTGAGAATAGAAGCTGACTTGTTTGAGAGTATCTATACATCAGTAATATTTTTATTTTCTTTGTTATATTGCGCATGCTACAATATTTCTTCCTAATTCTCGACATTTCCTCCTAATGCACGCCTTTTTACTTCCTCTTTAGAAGGCTGCTAGAATAGCAATATTAGATCTGAGTTTTTAAATTATTTCCAAGGTGGAAAGCCAGCCGTCTCTTTCAAGGTGGTGTGGACTCTCTGTGATAAGCCAGCTGAGTTTCGGTATTTTTTCCACTACTTAACTTAAGGATTGTCAGCGCCATAAAATAGGTGATTCATTTAAGTTTTTCATACGTTGTAATTTACCTGACTTCGTTCACCAGTATGTATTCATTTGTTAATTTAGTTAAAGTTGCCAGTTTTGTTGAGTTGTGTTGCCTTTGAATTTTTGATCTAAAGTGAGAAGCAAATCCCCAATACTTAGATTTTTCCTGTTCATATGGTTTTTTAAGTTCAATTAATCGGCCATCGTTATTAAGTGGATTTCCTGGCTCAGCCAGGGACCTATGAGATGACCGTGCCATTGTGTTGGAGTCTAAAATGTTTGTAGTCCAGAGGTTATACTGTCAGTTTCTGGTGTTTCATGTCGTTGCATTTCTGCCTGGTCTTCGGACTTATTCTCCTGTATTTAAAAGCGGGAGACATACTTTCCAGACCTGTAAATTAATTCTCTTCAATCAGCAACGTTCCGTTCCGAATGATGGAATAGTTGTAGATATTGTTCCAACAAGTTTCTATAAAGTTTCTGCCGGTAACCTAAACAATTTGTTCCGCAACGGGTGATACGGAGATAAATTCTGACAATGGCTTCATTCATGTCAGCTGTCCATGGTATTCTCCGTCATGGCAGGCCTCCTTGAATGGTCCCGAGTAATGTCCGAGAAAGACTGTCAGCAGGTGCGGTTAGTTGTTGATTGCTGCTTTCAAGCTGTGGCTTGCAAGCTGTCACGGTCAGCACTGACTCCAGCCACGCCCTGGCTACCCCAAGAAACGACTTCCTTTCCGATGCCTTACGAGTATTAAATAGACCTCGGCCTCCATATTGCTATTGGATTGGCTGGTGATATGGCTACCATCTCTAAGCCTTGCCAACCATACTTTCCTACGAATCAACCTCGGTGCCCTTCCTCTTAGCTGTTGTTGAAGTGGACATCTTCACTTTGTTATCCCTGGCAAGGGTCTGCTCTTCTCTCTCTGAGGGAAGAGGGCTGGGATATGTAGGAAAAATGCGTCAAGGGGATATATTTTGATAGGTATCAGGAACCTCAAAGCTACTTGATTCCCTCGTTGGTTCCCGGAAGTGGGGAAGGAAGAGTAGGTGTGAGAAAAAGTATTTTTTTTATTATTATTATTGGTAAGGATTTAGTCTCCTCGTTCGACAGGGACAGTTCTCATGGTGCAAATCTATTAAAATTCCCGGACACTATACTCGGATACCATATTATTATTATTATTATTATTATTATTATTATTATTTTATATAATTAATATTACTATGAATTTTCCCTGAAAGCCGTTGATTAGAATTATATATTAAATTTAGTACCATAGAAGGCAAGTCAATTAAAAAAACAGAATGTTATGTGGTTCTATTTTATTTCGACGTTTTGTGAGTGCTTAACGCCTCACCTCTTTAAGTACTGGAATTGTAAACAGATACAATATATAACCTTACGGACAGAGCAAGTGAATTATAATACATACATATCTAAACCAAGTTCATTAAATATAAAAACTTTGTTAAAATTTGGAATTAAACAAAGAGCAACAATAATATAAAACAGCACAGAAACCATTTCTTCATACTGTTTTGTATTCCCCTAGTAACAACCATTAAATAATGGACGACATAGTTATTGTACAATGGAGAAATGGGGTGTTAAGTTGTAAACTTTACATTTTCTCATGTATTAAAAATTAGCTGTATGTGCGCCAATATAATTTTGAGAGCGAAACAAACATGAAGATGTGGTGTCTATTCCTTTGGATTAATGTTTCTCTCTTTATCTATTTCTCTTCTACATGAATGCTTGTTTTGATTACCAAGGAGTTACAACTCCTGCCGCTCAGATAGATTTGAAATATACTTGTAATATCTCTCTTGTTGCGGGATTCGAACTCACAATCCTTCGAACCAAGAAAGTTTCGGCGGTACCGTACCGCCTGATGATATCTATACAGGCTGGCTTAAGTTAAAGTTGATAAATTAGATTTTTTATTAAATCGTTTCTGTTCATTAAATATGGAAATCAAATTAAAAACACAATGAAATAAATAGAGTATTTTGTTCGGGATTATGCTAATTTTATTGCTTAGAATGTTTGTGTCTATTGCATGATGAATCGCGTGATGAATTATTGACGATCATCAGTAATGGTGAAATTGGCAGTAGCGAAACGTAAGAATCTTGTGAAATCCTGCCACGTTCCTTGGTTTGCCCACTACAATTTACGCTTGATGTGACCCTGTGATCAGCATTTAAACGCCTGCATTGTCAGGGACAATAGGTATTACTCAATATTACGAGTACTCTCAACACATGCGACCACGATTGTAACGCGAATGAACAAAGGTGACCACGCGAGGCATTGGGCGGCGTGGGAGATTTTTCGGGTCACAGCAGTGCAGGAAACGCACAAAGCACGCCGCAAACGTGATGCAACGGTGAATGATGATGCAAGATGAATATGGAGCAGGGGATGATCTGAAAACACGGATAATCTTCCAAAAGCTGGGGCGAACAAGGTGAACCATCAAAACTGTTTTTTTAACAGTCGTTCCGAA
Source organism: Gryllus longicercus (assembly GCA_038098605.1). Lineage (NCBI taxonomy): Eukaryota > Metazoa > Arthropoda > Insecta > Orthoptera > Gryllidae > Gryllus > Gryllus longicercus. The sequence continues at coordinate 304,017 of JAZDUA010000275.1, forward strand.
AAAAAGTGACCAATTTTCGAACCCCAAGAAGTACGAAAGAAGAAATCTCTAGCAGATATATTTTTTTTCAGTTTAAAATCATTATTAAACTTCTAATGCATGTTTTTAAATAGTCTGGGATGTTTGTGTTCTTTCTCACATAAAAACTAACCCGTGTATTTCACCTAATGTTTTCAATGATAATAGCGTAACAAATACTTTTTTCATATACAAAAATTCTTTGGTAGAAGGGTAGAGAGAACAAAAGTATGTTTCATGAATGTGTCGACCAAAAAAGAAAGTTTGTTATAATCTGTAACCCTTGTGTGTCATTGATTGCATTTGATGTGTGAATGTAATAAGTAATCTCTTAAATATTTTTATAATGTATACGGAGCGAGCAATCTCAACTAAAAATACTCTAGGTTAGGATATTTCTCTTAATTTTACCCGTCTCTACTGTTTTGTCACCGGAGGCACGGATATCTGAAAAACGTATTTTGCGTAATATTCGAAATATGTCGCAACCCATATCTCAGCGAAACATCACTCGCAAAAACCGTCCTTTTGAGATATGAAGTGCCGTGGATAGACTGCGAAAGTTATTTGCATATCCAAAAACAAACTACCAGTCTTGAACTTCAGTAGCAGAAGACGTTCACTGATCTTCGGTTCGATTCAGGGCTGTCGTTTTCGCACCGTATTTCATGTATTTACAGATTTTCGTTTTTCTTCATATATGTTTATATAATTACTCATTTATTTAACGTTAAAAAACAGTTAAAAACTGTGTGTGACATACTATGGGGAGGAGTTTATTCTGTAAAACGTGTATTAATTTCTGGGATCATGATCCTAACCTCTGTATAAACTGAATTGTAAACACAACCCGAAACTAGCGTTTTTGGCACATTCTAAAACAAAATAATATAAACTCTGTCAAACAAAATCAATTTGCAAAGACAAAACCCCCCCAAAAATTGACTGTTATCCCTCATCGTGACGTTAGTGAAGAAATCGACTTACTGCCGCAAGAACATACAGAACTATCATTGAATAACTATATATTCCCCACTAAACTTCAGAAAACGTGCAGAATCACTGAAGTTACATTTATGTCCAGAAGCAAAACAAGAGGCCATCTCAGCATTTGCTCAAAGAACAGAAAAACTTCAAATTCAAAATAGATTTTCTCTTTTGTGACATTAAGCACTATTCTTAATATTTCAATTTACTATAACGACAAACTCCTACACTGAATGATACAACAAAGTTCATCTAAAACTGCTGTGTAGGAACGAAGTGTTTTCATGCAAAATACTGTAAGAAAGACAGTATGGTAAGTAAGGTAAGTAAGGATGGTGTGTTTTATAACCTGAAATTATTTTCCTAAATATACCACCAAAATTTACCAATTTTATCTGCATAGCATTCATACCGATGGGCTTGTAAATATTAAGGGCGTACTATGTATTATAATTTTACTAATTGCTATTAGAGATTATCATATCGCATCGAATGTGGGCAGTATCAAACGCAAAAGTGCGTGCGTTGTGGACGGCAGATATTTGGCGGAAAGTGCGTGTGTGTGATTGAGTATATAAGTGTATGTGTGTCTGTGTGCGAAAAAGGGGAATTGGAAAAGCTTCACATATAGGACAAGACACAGCAACGATGTATGTGCTGAAGATGAATATGGAGTGGTTCGTAAAACGACTGTCGGAAAAATATCCTCTTTGGAAATCTGGCACAAACACATGTTTTATCAATCACATTTCCACGAAATATGCGATCTGAGCTATTCCAATATGCTGAAATGCCACTGAGATTCTTACGGTTATTGAAATACTGTAAATAGTAACGGTGTCCTATTTTAAGGCATGGACAGGGTCACCCTCAAGTACGAGGACGTGGTTGAGAAAGAGGACATAGATAGAGCTTCTGGGCAAGAATGCGACTTGCGACTATAAATGATGGTGATAAATATGGTGATTGTACGGAGGAAACACGTGCTTTGTGGCAGTCAAGTGCCCTTTGGTCCACCATTTCCGCATTGAGACTGACCGAGATTTGAACCGGAATTCCCAGAAACCGAACGTGAGCACTTCAGTGGCCATAAAAATATTTCTCCTTTGTTATACCGTTACTTAAAAACTTGCCCCTACTATTTTAAAAATTAATATCCCCGTTTTTCTGTTGATGAAAATTTAATTTTTCGTGGCTGAAGCCTCTTGATATTTTCCGATTGTGCTATTCTTCAAATTTGATTGCGTCCTCTATGCTTTGAAACCCCTCTGAGTGTTATTTCAATTATTCGAAATATTCCTCTGAGGGCGGAATGGTCCACGTACGAGTAGAAACATCCGCGTGGGAGTGTGGCAGAGGGGTGATCTGGGGGAGCACACGTTTGCAGGGTGGTGCGGCGTGACATGGCGCGACGCGGTGCAGACGGGGCGGGGGGTGCGGGGGAGTGGGGCGAGGAAAAACGGACCAGGGAGGGGAATATGGGAGTGGGTGGGGTAGTGTAGTAGTAGTGGATAGGGTGGATAGGGAGCGGCGTGGGCCCAAGCGGGGTGGAGCAGGGTGGGGGCAGCGGAGTGGCCTAGAGCGACGCACGGGCGCGTACGGCGGCGGGCGGGTGTCCAGAACAATGCGTGGCATTCCAGCCATCCCGGCGCACGGCGATGAATCCTCTGCGACACACCCTCTACCTCACCCCACTCACGTCCCTGGTACCGAACTGGGCCGAGCCCGCTTTCCACCCCCCGGTGATAGCCATGGCAGCGCTGGCAGTCCTAGCGCACACAGGAGATTACTGAAACGATCAGCGATTTTTTTCTTACGGGGCTGTATAATCAGGATTCCATGGATTTGTTGTTAGTTTCGAGCTGGCACATTGCGCTGCCACTCTCACCAGCCCTTCGTAAGTTCACAGAGACGGTGGTGACTGTAGCTCGGCAACTAAGAAAAAATCCTGATGGTGGCACTCATTCTTTGCGGATGGAGGATACTTATCTTTGCTACGTGTCTCGGGCAAAAGAGCAGTCTCCTTGCTCCGAAAGAGAACGACGTTGTAAAAGTGTTGGCGCTCTTGGGGAAGGGGACTTGTACAAGATGAGACCATCTGTGTAAAAGTCCGCGCATGGGCGGAAGAGCTTTGTACTTTCTTGAATACGTTGTGTAGAGAATGTTATGTTACGCTGCAAAAAATCTATATGAAAGATTTTGTCAGAATTTTTCGCTTTGAAAGTCCTAGAATGAAAATATTTTTTTTACCTTCTCGTTATTCCGTTCAGAGCAAGATACATATTGCTGCCGGGGACAGCGTCGATATTTTGGCACAAAACATGTTCTATATGTAGGTTTCTGAAACAGAAAAGTTGCTTTTTCTTCCTCCTGTACGTAGAGTTTTACTTGAATACATAATAGAAGTCAAATGCACGTTTTAGTCCTCTCTTTTTTTCTCTCTCTCTCTCTCTCTCTCTCTCTCTCTCTCTCTCTCTCTCTCTCTCCCTCTCTCTATCGTCCCTCTCTCCTTCTCTCACTCTATCGTGTCTCTCTATCTCACTTTGTCTGTCTTTTTATCTCACTGTTTCTCTTGTTACCTGTCTCTCTGTCTCTGTCAGTCTTTGTCAGTACGTTCGTCCGTTTTCGACGTCCGTGTTGGAAATCAACAGCAATAGCATGGAAACCGTTCAAATATTTTTCACCGCAATGGATTTTTCTCAATCGGTCAGGATTGTGATCTGATCACCATTGTTGATCATCGTTGTGGCCCCTGGAATTTGTAACATCTTTATTGAGAGTTCTGTATAAGAATATTTTCCGCATTTTTAAAAAACTGTTGCTGCAAACATAAATAACATCGTAATGTAAATATTTCGCAAATAAAATGTACAATTCTAATTCTGACAAATTATAATTAATTATACGTCTATATTGTATTTATTGACTGCCTTTGATAGCATTGTTAGTATGTTTTCTCTGTGTCAACTATATTTTTAAGAAGGAAACACCCCAAATAAAACAGCTTGGAATAACAATACTCATGCAAGCATGCTTCCTGCGTCTATTGCCGTTGACTTATCTGACTACCAGTGACATTTCTACGCTCAAATTCCCTTGGTTGCCCGCCGCAGCTGAGATTGAGTGACAGTGCCCGCTGAAGCTAGGGCAGGATTCAGCACGCTCTTAACGTAGAAGGAATTTAAAAAGCGTTGGTTCATCAAAATATATTAATAATTGTATTCTTAGAGTTACCAAACGATAGTGCCATGAAGGGCAATTAATGCATACGAAGAGTGCTGTGCCGTAAGCTTACAAGGCGTAAGTGAAATAAATTATCTGGTCTCGTAGAGCTAACCATTCTGAGAATGAGAAAGCCATTTGTCTATTTAAATTAGTTCTCCTGTAGTGCAGCGTCTCTTCTTCGTTGGATCCACTCTACCTCTAATTTCCCCCTCCCACGATTTACTGCTGAAGGTCAATCACACCGGGAGGTTATACCTCCTGCTTCTCCCCGAGCTTTCTTCACCGCCTACGTAATCAGAGCGGCGCGTTACATAATGAAAGTAATTAAATACATTTCGTGGAGGGCAAGGAAACGAGACTTGTTTATCAGGCAAGACAGCGCCCCAGATCCCGCCGTTTCGCGCTCCGAATACATCCTTAATTTGGCGCTGTCGGGGGACGGTTTGTGCGGGATGGGATGACGCAGGGGGAGGGGAAGGAGAGAGGAGAATCTCGAGGCAATGCTTGCGAGGAAGAAGTCGAAGTACTTGCGATACTGCCGAAGGGTGTGCCGTACTCACATAGGAAGGTAGTGAGGAGATGTTGAAATATGACCACCACCACACGTAGAAAAACAACAAGAATATGTGGCTCAAGAACTTCGTTAAAAACAAATGTGAATTGTGATAAAGGGAGAGATTTTTGTTTGACAAGAGATGAAATGAATTTAGAACCCTCTTTGTGTTTGGGAGAATAAAATAATTCTGCGTTTATTATCTCCCATATGAAAGGGTGAAAATACAAAGTGAAAAACGCGTAAGCTGATAAAGTGAAAATATTGAACGTGTTTTATAAAAGAGTATTTTGATGGTTATGAAAATTAAACACGGGTAACAAACAAAGAACCAAACTACCCTAAGAAAAGAACGCATGCAGAGGGTGAAGTAACTGAAAGGATACACTGATGAAAGAGATGAAATTAAGTTTTATTTGTAGCTGTATGTTGGCAGGTAATCACTGAACTCAAAGAGGGAATCTGAGAGATATCAAATAAACTCTGAAAAAGACTCTGTGAAAGAATGTAAATTGCTGTGTGTGACGAAATTGAGATGCAGAATAATGACAGTAAAAGCAAATATAGAAAGAATAAAATGAAGACGTAATGTTACAGGTGACGAGATACGAAATGAAGCAGAAGCAAAGACGAAGTATTATGAAGAGAAGTGAGATGGAATGTACGAAGAATTGCAAAATAGGAAATTATACGAAGAAGAAACACAAGTATTGAGAATGCTGAAAAATGGCAGCGATGCACTACAGATCTCCAAGACTACGGCAAAAACGGGATCAAAAGCGCCGTTCTGTCAGCGGCAAGACAAAGTCGGAAGCGAGTGTCTTGGCGTCAGCGGCAAGGAGAGATCAGAAGCGACGGTCTTTTCGTCAGCGGCCAGACGGGATCATAAAGGGATAATAAATCACTGACGGAAGATCCACAGCCTACGCGGGATGGCCGCAGCGGAAATTTCGCGTCACATGTTGCCTTATGAGCACGTTCAGACCTGTGCGGCATGCAAGCGTCGCGGCAATGTATTAGCAGCCTTTAATGCGCGGCGGATTTTTTTAACGCAATCGGACGCGTCTTTCCTCTGTCGCTCACGTTTCGTGGAAGTCCGCCCGCCTTCGGGAGTCTTCGCAGCCCTCTGGGTCGAGCTCCCTTGCCTTTTGATTACCTAATGAGGAAAACTGTCATCAAACGCTGAGTATTAATTGACGATGGGATGTGAACGGACTCGCGGATTTCGTCGCCGCGTCAAGCGCAGAAGTTTCCGCGCCGCACCAGCCGCGGATCTTCCGCGCCGGTCTGTAGGAGCCTTAAATGCGCAAGTGCGTCGTCCTCGCAGCAAAAACCAGAGTTACAAGCGAAGATTTGGGCATCAGCGGCAAGATAGGGTTAGAAGCAAAGGTTTCTTTGACAGCAGCAAGGCGGGGCCAGAAACAGCAAGTCACTGCTGAGACAGGATCATTAGAGGGCAGGCACGCGCTTGTCCCGCAGCGAAAATTGGAGTCCGAGCGTCAGGGGCAACGCGGGGTCAGAAGCGGGAGTCTCGGAGTCAACGTCAAGGCGAGTTAGAAGGAAACGTGCCTTCCTCAGCTGCTAGACGTGATCATGAATGCTCAGGCGCGTCAGCTCCGCCGCAAACGTTGAAAAGCGAAAGTATCGGCGTCAGCGACAAGGAGGGCTCAGGAGCGAGAACCTCTTCGTCAACCGCAAGGTGGGGTGACAAGGACCGGTCTTTGCGTCAACAGCAAGGCGGGATTAGAAGCGAAGGCCTCTTTCTCAACGGCAAGACGGGATGATGAATGTGTAGTTGCTTAGGCCACGCAGTGAAAATCGGATTTAAAAGCGAAGGTCTCTGCGTTACGGGCAAGGCGAGGTCAGAAGAGAGTGTCTCGGGTAGGCGTGTTTAGAAGCAAAGATCTGTTCGACAACAGTAAAGGGTGGCAGAAGCGCCGGTCATGGAGTCAGCGGCAATTTTGGTTAGATGCAAAGGCTCTTCGTCAACTGCAAGATGGGATCATGACTGCGCAGACGCGTCAGCCCCGCAGCAAAAATCAGAGTACATTGCGAAGGTCTTAGCGTCAGTGGCATGGCAGAGTTAGAAGTAAAAGGAGTCAACGGCAAGGCGGGCTTAAAAGCTAAGTTCGCCAACAGGAAGACGGGATCATGAAAGTTCAAGCGCGTCGGCCCCGCAGCAAAAATCAGCGTTGAAAGTAAAGGTCTCCGCGTCAGCAGCAAGACGAGGTCATGAATCCGGGGGCATCGTCTCCGCAGCCAAATCCAGGGTCAGAATCAAGGGTCCGGTTTCAGTGCCAAGGCGGGGTCATGAATTCGGCAAGACGCGCGACGCCGCCGCCGTCGGAGGCGACAGTGTTGGTTGGAGGGCGCCGCCTTCGATACGCCGCCAACGTCAACGGCTCGGTTTCCACGCCGGGGTTATTTTCCTCGAACGCGAGTAGATTAGAAGTTACGAGGGGCTCCGTTCGGCTTCCGGGGAGGCAGCGCTCTGCAGAAAGAAACCGCTCAGCGAGTTGATCGAAAACTTACAAGCGATGGGGGGGGGCTGGTGGCGGGGAGGGGAAGGCGAGCGAACGGAGGGGTAGATGTTGCGGGGTTGGTGGGGAGGAAGGGAGGGATGGGGGAGGGGCCGAGCGAGCGACGCTATGTGGAAGAGAAACAGACGGGCGGGCGTCTTCATCTTGGGAGGACGAGGAACGGATGGTGGCTGGAGCGCTGCTTCGCAAATATGTACTAATGTGAGGGAGTTGGGGGTGCGGGCGACGTCTGAGGAGGAATATGGAAGTTCCAGAAGTCTAACAGAAAGAAAAAGGATTGGAACATTGAAAAAGTTGTGCTGGTTATTACGAACCCGCCCCTCCAATAAATAATATTAGCCGATCAAAACTCATGAATTGTATTTCAATTGTTTTTACATTATTTGAAGCCAACCGGATACTCATTAAAGTACTGTGATCAAAAGTTTGGAGGAGCCAAACATGTGTTTTAAAATATCCCACGCCTGTTTTCTTTTCGTTTATTTACTAGCTGACGGAATCCAGGTAACCTGAAATGTTAATCATAAGCATTTCGTAGACAGAAAAATGTTATAATTCTATCTATAGTGTAAAACAGAAGTAATTTTATTTACATCCCCGCAAAGCTCACTCTCCTCCTCCCCGCCTCACCCAATCCTAACCGTACTGCAACTCCACAAATCCTAAATACCTAAAAGCATTTCGGGCTACAGGAAAGCAACTATCGTAAAAAGAACTTTGGTGGCAATATTTGATTCCCGAACTCCCTTATGTTTTTTCTCGGACGTCCTAATGTATTTATAAAAGATTTGGTTGAAATTGCGTATTTTACGTATTAGTATTTCATTTATTTATTTATGAACAAATTACTTTTATTATTTTCGACTTTAAAGATACGTAAATACGAAGTACAATCGATGGATAATTGTTAAATCAATAGTATTTGATAAGAGCAGAATAGTTGGCCTATTATTGTAAATGTTTCAACGGGTTTAATGCGTGTTATTCAAAACTGTCTCATACTGAACAAGCTTTTCTCTTGAATTCACAACTGTGCTCTCTACCATATGAAAACCTGTCGAAATAGCACAAACAATTCCTGGTACACCCTGTTGAATTTTCGGTGAGGAAACACGCCTGTTGGATTGGTCATTTTAACCGAAAACTTCCGCTCCCCGAATTCCGCTCGTTGATCTCGTGTTATAAATTTCATGTCCGTGACTTGCCCAGCGCATGCACAAAAATTATTGAGTCTCTCAGCAATATTCGCTATAATGTCACGTGTTTCCTGATCCCGCTACTGAATGAGATGTATTGTAGTTGAGAGAGTATTTGGTTAGCGGTAGTAGAAACGTGTCAGGCATCCTGCATGCATTAGTGACAACTGTATGAATATGAATGATATTGTCATTCTGATAAGTTTTAAAAATAAAATGCCCGTTAGATCTGGGAGATGGAAAACATTATAAAAGCCCGGGCAATTGATAGATATTCACTCTCCTTTCCACCCTTCTTTGTGTTTCTACTTTTTTTAAATTTTTTTTGTCCTATCTACCATATACGGCACTTAGGTCACCCATAGCGGGTTTTCTTGGGATGATGAATTATTCAGGGTGGTTTCCCGTTGCCTTCCCCGAAATGATGATGATAATAGGGGGAGAAAGGACGAACACAACACAACCATGCCCGAGGCGGGACTCGAACCCGCGATCCTTCGGTCCGAGATCGCTACGGCACTACTGCCTTAGCGATCTCGGCCACCGGATCGGCTGTTTCTACTTATCTCTCCACAATATAATGCTAGTTTTATTCTCAAAATATCTCAGTCGATTAAAAATGTGTGTATGATAAAACGGCAATAAAGTTGTTTTATTAATGCTTGTGGACGAGATGTCTGTATCGCAATCACTACGAAAGTCTTTCTGTTCATTTTCCTTCTGTTATAAAGAACGAATTGTGTAACATCATGTTGGAACATTTGAAGTAGGAATTTGAATTGATTTGATTTGAAGTAGGAATATATGAAGTAGGAAGTAAGAACAACTCCCCCATACGTCACATACAGTTTTATTGTTTTTTACTAAATAAATGTGTATTTAAGTATATTTTGAGACTATTACTAAGCCAGTAGTTACCGAAAATTCAAAATTATTCGCCCGCATAATAGTAATATTGCAATAGAAAGTACTATATCATTGTTATCAGGTACATAAATGTAGTTCGGCGCGCAAAAAGTTGACGTAATTAAAAAATAGATGAAATATTAACACTATCAACTCGCAATGTGCCTCTGTATCACATCAGAGATGGATTGAAATCTAACCAATATTAGCCTTTCCAACATCGCGGGTCACAATGTCCAGCATTAATACGTCTTTACGCGTCCGAACGGAATACTGCAGATCGATAAGAACATCCGTTACTCCTAATAACCGGAGGGCTGAGTTCATAAGGTCATCAAACTAATGAAAGTGAAGGGAAGTGGAACTGGAGGCCTATCAGCCCCGCGGGGCTCGGCGCACGGCGTTTCGCCCGGAATTAATTTGCAGGAACAATGGCCGTCACCTGATGGGAAGCCATGGAAAGCAGCGTGCGTTGTGTGGCGGGCGATGCGCTCACGGAGGGTGGCGGAGGCGGTGGGGGCGTGGGGGCCTGTGGGCGGCGGGTGGAGCGCGCCCACGAGGGGGAAATCGTTTGGGCGGCGGCACTTAACTCCGCATGCCTGCTCATCACCCGCAACCCCTCGCCCTCGCCCTTGACCTCCTCCTGGTCCCTGGAGTGCCCCTCACCCTAGCCCACGCCCCAACCCCTCGCCCTCGTCTTCTTCGTTCTAGCACACGCCCTCGCCCTTGCTCTCGCCCTTGCTCTCGCCCTTGCTCTCGCCCTCGCCCTCGCCCTCGCCTTCGCTCTCGCACTCGCTCTCACTCGCGCTCACACTCCGCCCTCGCCTTCGTCTCGTCCTTGCTCTCTCCCTTGCTCTCTCCCTTGCTCTCGCCCTTGCTCTCGCCCTTGCTCTCGCCCTTGCTCTCGCCCTTGCTCTGGCCCTTGCTCTCGCCCTTGCTCTCGCCCTCGCCCTCGCTCTCGCCCTTGCTCTCGCCCTCGCTCTCGCCCTTGCTCTCGCCCTCGCCCTCGCTCTCACTCGCGCCCACACTCCGCCCTCGCCTTCGCTCTCGCCCTTGCTCTCGCCCTCGCCCTCGCCCTCGCCCTCGCCTTCGCTCTCGCCCTTGCTCTCGTTCTTGCACTTTTACTCGCCCTGGTCCCACCGCGGCATCTATCGGGTACTAGAAGCGGCGTGATTTGTTATTTTTGCGTTTGCTGGATTTAAGCGCGTTTAACCTAACTGTCGCATCCACATGCGGTGAAATACTTGTAATCGCATTGGTGTGGTTATTCGTCATGAATACACGGTATCCTATTGATGAACTTCGTTTATATGGATCCTCTGTTTCACCTTTTGATTTGCCTCTAGATTTTGTATTAACAACCCGAGCCTTTACGTATGTTTCCCCTTTCTCCCACATAAAAAGATACATCCGTGTGAGTCGTGAATATACCAATCGATTAAAATCAGTTTTGTTTCCTGAACTTACATCGAAAGTGTTACTTCATCCGTGGTAAATATGTGCATTCTCGCTATTGTTGACCTTTGTGTGACATTATGCTTGCGATCATTTTCCCCATCCTGACACCACTTCCTTCCTTACGAGCGATGTACTGTTCTTCACGTGTCATACGGATATTCCCCGTTTTTAAAAAAATCGGCCAGTATTGGAGATCTGAGATGCAGTAAAAAAGCTGTCACACCCTCGTACATGGAGAGGTCCTACCATGTAGGAGAACTATAATACTTAATATTTACAGTGTGTGCAATTTGTGGATCATCTTGTCAACCTCAACATTTGAATGATAGAGTGTGAGCATTCCGATCTGGTCGCAAATCCCCAGCTCCGGAATGCGCGACGCTGCCGGATTAGCGTGTGACTCAAGTGTTCATCTAGCATGGCAATCTGCAGTGGAGCACACACAATGACCTGGTACTGATCCCACGGCAACATCTCTACGGCTGCGCCGTGGACCGCGTGAATGGGAAGTTGGGAAGCTGTTCACTACGCGAAACGCTGGCGACGCCCAGTCGTCCACGCCCGCGCCCCACCCCGCCCCCGCCCCGCTAAGCCCCACGCCGCTTCTCCGCTCCGGTCTCCAGCCTACATCCGCTCCCCCGCCCGTCCACCATCGCTCCCACGCCGCCCCCGCCGGCCTGGAACAAAAAGAACGAAATGTAGCGAAGAAGAGTTCATGAGAGTTTCGCAAATAATAGCGGTGCAGTCGGGCGGACAGCAAAACAAATTGGGCCATTTGTCCGCGTGCTCCCGCACACGCGCCGCCACCGCCTCCGCCGCCGCCGCCGCCACCGCCGCCGCCACCACCGCCGCCGCCGCCGCCGCCACCGCCGCCGCCACCGCCGCCGCCACCGCCGCCGCCGCCGCGCCGTCGCGCCGCCCTCCAATGAGCCCGAAAGGGCGCGCGGGCGTTTTTGCAGGGCGCGCGTCGAGTGAATCTGTCCGGACCTGCGTCGACACGCCACGCCACGCCACACCACGCCACGCAACACCACACCAATCCACGCCGCGCCGCGCCGCTCCGCCCGGCTGTTGGGAGAGAGGGCCCCGGGAAGTGCTAGGGCTGTGCGCGGGGAGCGAGGAGGGGAGTGTGGCCACTGAAGTGTGGGGTTGGTGGACCCGAGAGGAGCACTGAATGCTAGAGCTTTTTTCGGTTGAGAGGAAGTCACTGATTCAGTATATAGACGTTTTAATTGATTAGATGGAAGGTGATTGGTTATCTTGCCCCCATCACATACGTCGATCGACGGCAAGTGTCGAACTTGGATTGGGATCAATACTCCGTTAATGTTTCAGACAAATAAAGTTTTGTTATAAGGTTTATTAATTGTTTCCTTTCGTACAGTGCAATGCAAAGTAACTATGGGTCTTGTGTCAGCCAACGACGCGGTGTCACCCGGACAGCCAAGAAGTCATGAACTCGAGTTGCGGAAGCCTACGTGTACATGTTGAGAACTTTGTCTGTGGATGTAACAAGGGAATTCTGTGAATTCGTTTGTACATCCACAATAGTAATATCAATTTGAATAGGTGAAAACGAGAACAGTATAAGCGAGATTTTATAAATTCAGAGAAATGTTTATTTAAGTCAATATGGCTTCAAAATCGTGGTGCTTTGTTTCATCATTAAAACTACGGCATTTTATTTGTTCATTGAAACCACGAAAATGCACTACTAATGAAATCTAGACTAAAATAAACACGCCTTTCTCAGAATTTATAAAATGTGACTTATACCGTTCTGGTTTTCACTCATGCATTTTAAAAAGATATAAATTAAATATATTTAATTGATAATAATATTTATAAATAAAATATATTGTATTATTGTTAAAGCGAGGTCAATATCCGAAGACTCGGTGTGGTAAAGTCCAGCCAGCATGGAAAGTTGAATTAACGCATGCTTTTGGAGACATGTAGGTAGAAGGGAATCTAGATCGCTTTGGTTGATACGTGAGAAAAACGGTAGGGGAGATACCAGCATGTGTTGTATATAGGCGTTGTGATATAGGTGACACGAGGGTGGTTGAAATAGCGTGAGCGCAGTGCCCCGCGTGGTTCATATATCGCCAGTGTTAGGATTACGGTGAATGAGAAGCTGTTTATTATAGGGGTGACGTGAAGGGAAGAACAATATGAAAAGGCGACGTGATGGAGAGGGTAGTATTAAAGTCGTAGAGGGGAACTGAGCAATTGGTAGGATAACTAGTCCGTTAGCGGATTTACAACAAAATGTTGTTTTAACAGCTGTACTGTACATAATGATAACTGAGGCGTCGACTTCAAAATGAAGCGACGAAACTTATATACACGCAAAATATACGCAAATTGACGAGCGCGGGTCTGCATCATCCTGGGAGAATGTTTCTTTGTCGATTCACATGTGCATTTTGATGTAGATTGACAACTCACAGCACCAACAGATATCAAAGTGCCATGGTTTTAGTTTGTAATTCGTAGCACCACTTCAGCTAGCAGTTGGTAAGAAATAATTTTAAAATGGAGTATTTGTAAAGTATTATGTACTTGAGATATATCACAGTTCTGTAAGAAAGAACACAATACGTATTTTTGCAGTAATAATCATTATAGGCAATGTTTTAATGTTCATCAGTGGTGATATGTAAATAGGTTTGATTAAAATTCCTTATAAATAAAAGATATTTCAATTTTCTCTCAAATCTGACGGACGTCTAATGTCACGTTCTATTTTATAGTTCGATAAATATTTGTTGCAGTCAACATTTAATAAATAAAATTTCGAATAATTAACGTAGTTTAGGTTGTAAATAAAATTCAATTTCCTTTACTAGTTATTTTTTCACGCATTTTCCAGAACAATTTTTATTAAGCAATTACCGAAAATATCGAGAAATTTTTTCTGCTTTAATACAATAAAATTACCTTCAAATGAATGTACGAGGGAGTGTGAAATGCCCCTCTTGTGATACATTATTAAAACTCAGTAAGCATGACACACCGTCAGAAGGTAGCCCTTCTACTATTGAAAGAGAAATAATGTGGAATGATACATAGTAGTTTAATGAATACATAGTAGTTTAAAGTGACCACGCTCAATGTAAACAAGTTGAAATCCATCCCCAAAACAAATTTAGGATGTGTGATGCGCGAGTGCAAAAGTTTGCGAACCCGTGTCCTAGAGAGACCGCGTCGCAATGTAAGCGGATCGCTGTATCGCGTGTTATATGTCTTAATCTCGTCCCTGAAGACTCCCACCCGCGCGGTTGCGGTCGCCGCGAAACAGGATCCCCCGAAATGTACCGAAAAATCGGCGGGGTTGGCAGCGCAGGGACCTCACTTCCACCACTTAGCGCGCAACGCGATAACTCTCCTGCCCCGGGCGAGGGGTCGCTGCGCGGCGGCGGGGGCGGGGGAGAGGGTGGAGGCGCGGGCAGGGGCGCCGGCGCGGCGCCGCCCCCTGACGCCAGCAACCGCAACTGCGCGAGTTTAAATCTAATTTGGCGGCACCTGCATATCCATTACAGCTGTCGCCCCCGCCTCCTCCCCTCCCCCGCCGTGCTTTCTCTCGCCCGCGGACCGTAAGCAGCGAAGCACACCGCAGGGGCGGGGGCTGGGCTGGGCGGTGTGGGGAGGGTTGGGAGATGGGGGACGAAGAGAAAAACCTGGTGGGAGGGGGGCGGAGGTAGCGCCGGGCGTGCACACGTTGTCACCTCGGCCCCCACCTCCGCCGCTGCCCCCGCCCGCGCTTTGCCCCGGCACGGCCCCTGCACGCGAGGGCGCCGGCGGGACGGCGCCGAGGAGGGGGCGTGGCCAGATCAACACGCGAGTGGCGAGGGAGAGGACGGGGGAGTGTTTGGGGCGAGCTACTGCCCAAACCAGCAATCTCCGTTTTAGGGAGAAATTGACGTGAAGGGAACTGGGAATATTCAATAATCTAGATTAACGTTGTGAAGTATATCAAATTTATATAAGTTTTTTCGTATGTGAAAAAATGAATACAAGTATAATATATAAAAATAAAAAAATATTGTGTTGTGTTTGAGAGTAATTTAAAGTTAAAATTTGTCACTGTGAGGAAGATAAATAGGTAATTGTATTTTCTATTTTTTTATTCAGCACATTATGTGATACTTTCTCTCCTGCAGTCCTCTTGAAACATTTCTTTCACTTTTTAAAGGCGTACTACAATTTAATTTAAACAACTATGCCAACAAATTTAGACATGTCGAATCATTTAAAGTGATATGATTTTTTTTACTTCCCAACAAATAGTATTGTATTCCTACCTTTGCAGAAATCTCTTAGCGCAACTATGAGTAAAACAATTACTTGACTACCCAGCGTTCTGCAACTAGCCAAAGGAGAGCTAAACAAAATGTGCGCATAGTGAAGCTACATTTAAACATCAACTACATCGGAAAGCAAACAAGTGACATCTCAGCATATGCTCAATCTGCAATCAATCATCCGCAGCAATGGATCAGGGGAAAGGGGCAAAACACTGACTTGAGGCCGTTGATCGAGAAGCATATTACTTCCTTCAGGCACATTTACACTTTTACAATTTCACAGTACACAGTACCTAGAGCATTAAATATAATTGTTAAAAACATTCTTCTTTTGGATGGTCTGTATAGTCTCTAATTGTGTACAAACACTTACAAAGGACACTTATTTTTACACTTCCTGTTACAGTGAATTAATAACTTATTTATTATATCAAATTTGTGTATATAAATACAATTTCCTTATTAATTTTAGCACTAATGATCGTTGCAATGGAACCGAGAATATTTTGTGCACCAATAAACTACTGTGATGATACTACCTCTGAGCCTCCTGATGTACATTATGAACACACTATTTCCTATTACTGTTATTTTTTATTTACAGATTTATCTTCTTTACATGTTAATTGACACATTAAATTCATTGCTTATAGCTCCCTTTATTATAAAAAAATACAAAAACGTTTGAAAAACAAGTGTAAAATATTATCCCAGTATTTAAACATTGCAAAACTAGGAGTATACTTTTAACGTTCCCTTCGTTCTACTACTTACGGATAAAACAACGCTTAATAGCTAGGATCCCACAGGCAGTGACTATGAAAGTCGAAACTCGCTGATAAATTAACGTCCGCCAGAAAACAAGAAAGGTTTGCCGTAAATAATGAAGAAGAAGAAGAAGAAGAAGAAGAAGAAGAAGAAGAAGGAAAAGAAGAATAAGAAAAAAGAAAAGAAAGAAGGTAGAAGAAGAAGGAAAAGAAGAATAAGAAAAAAGGAAAGAAAGAAGGTAGAAGAAGGAAAAGAAGAATAAGAAAAAAGAAAGACGGTAGAAGAAGAAGAAGGAAAAGAAGAATAAGAAAAAGAAGGAAAGAAAGATGGTAGAAGAAGAAGGAAAGAAAGGAGGAAGAAAAAGAGGAAGCAGAAGAAACAGGAGGAGCTGCTTGGCTGGTCTATTTAGAGGGCGTGCGAAGTTCCAGGTGGGCGCACGCCCCTGGATTTGGTGTCAAGCCCGGAGCCTCCGAAGGGCGGCAGGAAAGCGGGGCTTCGCGGAAGGGCTCGGGAGCGCGGGCGGCGGAAGAGAAGACGACACATGAGCCAACGCCGCCTCCGCCCGAAGCCACCCACACGGGCGGCAAGCGAATCCGGCCAAGGAAACTTCGCCGCACAGTTTACTACGCCGGCGGATTTAACCTCGCGCACCAGCTGGATTCTCTATGAAATGACGTGTTCTAGAAATGGGAGCTGCAAACTCGTTGTCTCGTGTACATTGCTCCTCTATTGTGCTTCTGTTGTAGCGCGAACGGTCACCTGCAGGAAATGAAGACTTTTATTATTTTTTGTAATGGATCAAATCGTGGAGATTCTAGGAATGAACTCCAAACTTGGATCATATTCACAAGCGCGATCAGGAGCGACAGTGGGGCATCTTGCCCGAGGCCCCGACTTAAGTGCCGTCCCGAAGTTTTTTCATTCGAAAGAATTTTTTTAAAAATGTATTCATCTCTAATCCAAATTTACCGATATAATGTATTTCGGATGCATGGAGAAATGAATTCTATTTATGAACTGAGGGAGGAGGGAAAATTTTGTTTGCCATGGGGATCAATGTCCCAGTGGATCAAGTGTCCCATACCCCTAGTTTGCTCTGGACGCTCCTGCATAGTATAGTACCTACGTCTTACGTTTAAAGTTCGTGACCCTCCGGTGCGCTAGATGATTGTGTGGGCGAAGAATACCGTGAAATCACACGTCACTTGTGGTCCCAGCAAATTCGTTTGCAATTCGGCGTGCATTGTGGGATATTCTCAGTGGTGGAAAGCGTAGAACATAGATGAGTATAACACGCGTACAACACGCGTAGATCACGCGTAGAACTTATCCCGGAGTGATTAGTTATTATCATTTCACTCAAACAATCTCAGTGTTGGTAACTTATATTTGGAGGGGCACCCAAGATTCGGGGCATTTTCATTATTTATTACCACGCTGGTTTCGAACCGGTTATAACTGTAGGTTATGTAGATTCATTATGTTTTATGAATTGATTGTGATAATTAGTGTGAGGATTTTTATTACCTACAAAATCTTGATATATACTTTTAAAATATACATTTATGACCTACAAATTTTGAAATATGCAATTAAAAATATTTCATTTCCTCTGTAACCCTGTTTTGATAAAATTCAGGAGAAGCATGCTTGGAATGCAAATATATATTTTTGTTCAAACATAATATAATATATCCTACTCTACTCTGCAAATAATGATTGAATAACTGATGTTGAACGTGTTTTGAACGAATGATCGTAACAGGTTATTTCTTTTCGCAAGTGCTCATAACACACAAAAATTCTTACGTGGTAGTATACTTTTTTGCTCACACATTAAAATTGTTAGAATACACAACTCTTTTATATATGGATAGAACAGAATTCTTTTAAAACCATTTCATTTTGAGATTCCATATTTGCCGTTATTTCATTGTCCATTAAAATCTCAGATTCAAAACTTAGAAAATTGAATCAAACCAAATGGAGAACAATTGCCAAAACAAGCTTTCTCTATTCATAAATATTATATAGAATATTTATTTCTTTACATTCTCTAATTTCTTTTCAGTGCACAGCGATGCAAATTTTACTAATTTAAATTTGCTGCACCCGTGCAAAAACGTCGACCTCGGTAAACATGTATTTTTAGTCATTGTTTTCAATCAAAATATCATTTCTTAATATCACGTTTTTCTTTAATTGTGCTTTTTATACCGTCAGATGTCTTTTACGTTTCACATAAAATATATCTATAGAGTTATGAAAAGCTAATGACTGATTATTTTCATTACTCGGGCAAGACCAGACACTGTGGTCATCGGTCTCACTAGCGCATGTTGTATCCCGGGAGATGGCAGTGTTACTGCCTCGCTGGAACAGGAAGTCCTTTAATTTTTTTAAATTACTGTATCTCATGTTCCCAGGACATTTAAAATTTCTTCTGAAAAGTTTCAAACTTTTTTCTTTTTATGTTTTGCTCAAATAGAACAAAGTGCGCCTATAAATATGGCATGGTATAGACCTGATTTTCATTCATATCAGTGTTTCCCGAAAATTGCAAAAGCTCAATATTTTTTAAAATCTTTTCTGTACCTTCAATATTGATACTGAATATTTCTTTGTTAATGCAATATATTCCTCAGTTTTGGAGCATTAAATCATGTACAGTTTTGTTTTGGAAATATTTTAGGTTTTTCGTAATTTTTAGTTATGTCGTGCCTCATAGGTGTAAGAAACACAGGAACATTACGGATTCATTTCTGCAACTAAACTATATAAGAAAACATTGTAGCGAATTGGGTGATTTCACAAACCTCACCGCTCGAGTTCGAATTCCAGTTCGGGCAAATATTTGTTCTCTTTAACGTTTTGTGAGGATAGAGCGTCTTGTTTCTATACTTTCTATTGTGCCATCATAATTAAAACGTGCATTTTACATTTTTTCATACCTTCTGCGCTGTCTGGTGAAGAGAAACTTTCAAGAGAGGGCTGAAGTATTCAGAGAACACGAGTTGCAATGTCTTAATATTATATACTTCTGTCAAATATTGCCAAACTATATGTGCTTTTGTAGCACTGCTAGTATCATTGATTCCCGCAGTGCAAAGACCATTCTATTAAATACATTTTCAGTTTGTGTACGGCAAACAGAACCACTCTGACGTAGTAGGAAAGCGGGCAATTTGTTGTGTGTGTGTGTGTGAATGTAGAATAACATGATCTGAACCCAATAAACTGCAAAATATCACTCCGCTTCCGATTATCAGAGTTCGGGGAGGGATGGGAGGGTCCCGGGGGTGCAGGCGGATTGATTATTTCGTCTCTCCGGGCGCCTTATAATCATTAGTACCGTAAGTGTAGTTTTGTTTGTGTGAGTGTTTTTTATCACGAGAGGTAGGGGTGCTCTTTCCCCTCTTGATGGTGGGATTCGGCGCCGACCTGCACGTAGGCTAGCGTGGTTTTCCCCATCCAATCATCTCACTTTATCCGATACAAGCTGTACGCTCCCGACTTGGCTTCGTCATTTGCGGGAGGGTAGTTCATGTTAGTGTAAGTGTGTCAAAGAAAGGGGGTGCGATTAGGACAAGGAAGAGGGAGGAAAGATCGCGTGCGGTCCGTAGAAAATCTCCACCACTCGCCTGGTGTTAATCAGAGAAACGACGGAAAATTGTCGATGAAAGCAGCCGGCTGCTATAATTCCGTTTAGGCAGAGGCTGAACTCAAGGCAGCTGTCCAGTCGAAAATCCTGCTGTAGAGACTCGAACCCTAAGACTTCAGATGTACCGCAGTGACATCAGTTGACGACCTGAGCTTCCTCAGCCGGTCTAGAAAGGAGAGAGTCGGAGAACGAGGGGCGGTATTTGAATTGGGGAGAAATGATGGAGGGGGAAGTAGCCTGGTCTAGTTGAGGTAAAACGAAGAGTAGACGGGGACGAGGCGAGAAATTGACGAAGCGGGATGGTGACGAGACGAAGCTGGGGCGAGGAGAGGGACGCGGTGTAACACGCGCCAGTCGAGGGAACAGGAGGGGGGGGGCACTTCGGGAGCGAGGCGCAGCCGAGAAGACCGCTCGTAAACCTGTTTCAAATATTTTTACGTGGCGGAAAGGAAACGGAGAGTATTGCAGAAGTGTTCGACACTGCGAATGTTTTCGCTAACACGTCAATAAATTCCGCTTATTTCCGTTCAGAAGTTCATTGTTTTTTCCTCGAACCAGGTCGGGCGGGGGCGGCGGCGTGACGGGGTCGGGCGAAGGGGGAGCGGGGGAGGGTGGGATGGGGGAACCCGGCGGGGAAGGCAGCAGCTTTATGGGCCGCACATCCTGCGCGGAGGGTCGAGGGCGTAGCGTGAGAGCTAAGGGTGGGGCGGGGGTCGCGGGGTAAGTTAGAATCCCCGCACCCTTGCGACCCCGTGCTCTTGTATGCCCGGTCCCCCGGCTGCTAGACCGAGCCCCGTTGTTGCTGCTACTGCCGCCGCCACTGCCGCCGCGTTGTGTCTGCGCTTCCGTTGCCTTCATTTGTCGCCGTCTTCGCGTGCTCGAGTCGCCCCTCGTGTTTCTTGCTCGTCGCCGAATTTACTCATTGTTATGTTCTGCTAAAGTTTTCTCTTATTCCTAGAAAGAGGAAGAGAAGCACCTAGAAAGTAAACACGAATGTATTGGGTTCCTTAGACTTAGAAGACTATTTTTACGATCGGGGGAACTGAAAGCCAGTTGTATTAAAGAATGTTTTTACAACAATTGAGATGTAAAGTTTTCATTGAGAGGCCTTGGAATTGTAAGGGTATTTTCTTGCATCTTTCGCGTGATACCTGATCGCCCAGGAGTACTTGGCACATTATCAGATGCATAGAGATCAAATTCGATTAAGAGATCAAAAGCGAAGCTGGTAGTCTACATTACTAGGCAATCTGGTCCAGATCTGTCCGGAACACGGGTTTGAGAATATTGTTATTCATGACTAGAGCAACAAATTCACTACGTATGAGAGAAGAGTACTACTTATGGAAAAATCAATGGGGACATCATTTTCATTAATTCTCGGAGGATGAAATGCTCTGACCCCGAATAAACATGCTGTATTATCTTCGCCACGGTTTATCTTTCGTTATGTTCCTGTATTAATGCTCACCTCCTCTACTGTGGGTCTCTGGTCACCATGTTGATAGGATGTTTAATTGCCTTGTTTTATTCAGCATACACTAAGATGGCCTGTTGCTATGTTTCTGAGCACTAATTCATCTATCGCACTTTTTATCAGACAGGACACTGAAATTTTACTGCTTTCACTATTTTGAATACGGAGTGATGGAAAAATTATGTAATGATGCACAAAATCTATTTCGAGAAAAATTGTGAGAACTCTAGAGTAACGTGTGCCTCAAGTACCTTCACTTAGAATTTAGAATTGGGCATGGGGTAGTAAATAGCTCGAAATGAAACTATATGGTGTGGTCCTTTGCATTTATCTAGGTTATATTATTTTAGGCAATATGAAAAAGGCAAATGGAAATCGCAAATCAATATTTTATCCACTTTTAAACATCATTATTACCACTCTGTTTTGTTCGAAATGCGTTGATGCGAATGAGAAAACATCTTGCAGTAGTTTGTAGTATCAAGGGAAAAAAGCGTAGCTGTCTCGATTTTGTCCCGATTTTCTTCCTCTATATTTCCTTTAAATACCATGATATCATTCTCTCTCGGTTATGTTTATAACAACCCGTGTCGTTTCATGCCTGATGTGATAGCCCGCACGCGACAACAAAATTCTGTCACTCATACGTTCCCCTTATGAAGTAGTGATCCTTTCCTTCAGATTTCGTGATAATGTGCTGCCTTTGAAAGTACTGACAACTGAAATACGTAAATTCAATATTTACAACAATATATGTATTATACAGCAACAAGGTTACTTGCAAAATTATATTTTCAAGATGAAATATCCAATGGTTCTTATTTGCGGGGAGAGAATATAACAAAAATGCGTTATATAAGATGTTTTGTCTGTGTAGCGATTACGTTTTTAAACAAAAAATTAAATTTTGCATAAACAGTAAAATCAATCTTTATTGCATAATTGCAATTGGTAATGTCGTATTCCGTATATACTTATGTAAGATTGTACTAAAAGTACCCTATATTTATCCATACGTCATGTTAATGAAGTCTTTGATAAATATATTACTTTAAACGTCAGTAACATATCTCTTTACTACTGCAAAGTTTCAGTGTTTTGTATCGGCGTTACTTAGGTAATGTGCTTTGCTTTTGTACGATTGTTTCATACACAGTGGAACATTAAATTTACAAAGACCTTTTTACTTTTATTTAAAATTATAAATTTAATCTTAAAATAACTGCATTTTTATATGGTATTTATATCTTCAATATTTGATCAAACACGTTTCTTAATTAAGCATTTATTTTGTAGTATACACATTATGAATGGCAAATATATGTAATAAATCTATCCAGGATTTGTACCTTTAACATTGCCAACTTAGATCCATATTTCATTTAGATTTATACTCGAACACATACGATAACAGTTATTTACTTGTATTGTACGCTCATGATTAAGTTCACGAATCAGATATGTGTATTTGTGACCAAGCTGAATACACTGTATCAGAAAACTGTACGTATATTTGCTTTACATGATTGGAGACTTTCGTGAATTTTCAAGAAAATTCATGAAAAAGAAATAACCTATGTCCATGAAACAAGGTTGACCCTTATTTCGCGAATACTAAACAACAGACTTGTCATTCGCCCAATAGAGAATTGGCGAATTTTCGAGTATCAAATTCAACAACTTTACCACGTGTAATTTTCTTCGTTTTTTGGGGTTGACTGAGGAAGCACTTGTCTGAGGAGCAAACCGTCCCTCTGAAGCCGGTTTAGATTCTCGAAGAGTTGTTGGAAAACACACTTGAAAGAATGATTTCCAAGAAAACCTTGTTTATTAAAACTCCGATCCAGTATTTCTACTGATTCGATCAGTTGGAACAAGCCAGAGATGAATCCGTCGCTCCGTCTCCTCGTCTTGAATATTTGAACGTTAGCTGCGAGAATATTGAGAGGTCGACGGAACCCTTTAACCTGCATAAGCTTGTTGACTCGAATACAGGGACTTTGATTAATATATTGTAATATCTTCGGCTGAGGAGAAAGGAAAAGAAATTGAGTGTACGGCACGTGGAGGCAAGCGTATCGAAGAAGAGATTGCACGCCGATTGGAGGAGATTGGGGGCTGACGGGACGACTTGGGTGGCGTGTTAGGGGCGGATGAGAAGGGCCACCCGGCGACAGCGACCGCAAAGGTGATGAGGGCGACGGAGGAGGTGAAGTGGGAGGAGAATCAGTTCCACGGGGCTGGCTTGCCAGCCGGGATGCCAAAGAGTCGTTGGACGGCGACTGGGAGCGTTCGGTGGGCCAGTGTACGTGGAGGCGGCCGGCAGAGCCGGGCGGAACTGCTAGCATGCTGAACGGTTAGCCTTATTCATTGGAGGTTAACGTCTGTTGCATTACTAAATATGATAATATGATGAAATGTCCCTCGATGCCAATTTTTTATTTTTGACTACTTAACTCACATTTTTTAAAATTAATCTGTTAAAAAGTTTTTACCCATACGTGAGATTTTTTATTTAACTCGAAGTTCACATGAATATTATTCCAGAAATACCATCGAATCGTCCTTTATTTCTAATATGTAAAATTTTAATTTTATTTTCTTAATAATAATGTCCTTAATAAGATTAATAACAATATTATAAGAACTGTTATTATTAATTTTTTGCCTTATTTTTGGAAATATTGAATTATATTTCTATATGTAGCCGACCCGAGTGACTGTGTTCGTTACGGCTGAGAGTGGAGGGATGTACTCGGAGGGCGTGACCCCGCTCAGTACCCCAGTGCCGCCACCAGCGCAAAAAGAAGATCCATACCACGAGTAGTGCAAGAATAATGAAATGGTTTTATGATAGGCTGGATGGGAATTGCATATACCTGAGAACGTTGAAGCGACCTTAAACTAATAAATATATAATAAGTTAAATATGTAAATAAATAAGTTCTTTTCTAGAAGCAGTTACTTTTCAATTTTTTTAAAAAATTAATTACGGAACATTCTGTGTTCAACCGCGCATATGTTAGACTATCCGCCGAGCACCGCTGCTTGTCGGTTCTCGTAGGGGCACCGCTCAAGGCAATGTCCACACAAGCCGATGAATTTGTGACTCGAAATCATAGAATTCAAAACACGGCCGATTGTCCTTGTGCGTATCAATAAAATTAAAATGTATTTCTCGTGAAACGTAGAACAATGTGCAACGCATCGCCGCATGATATACCTCCGCCAGTAGCTTTACTAAAACAATAGATATATCAAAACACCTGTAGCTCATTACTAAAGCGTTATATACGTTATTTTTTATATAACAACATTACAAAATTTATTAGGGAATGAAACTTAATTTTGTGAAACATCTTTCTTGTGACGTCTCGGGCACTTGATATCAGTGCGAGAAAACGGCGGTCGGCTGTTACGTTTTCCGCTACCTCCCGACGATTCTCTGGCTACGATTGGCTGAATGTGTGATTACACAATCACTCGTGCCGCAAAATGCTAATACGTTATCACTTGTGTCGTAAAATTCCCTTTTCTGAACGATTTCTTCCAGCAGAAAAGGTCGTTTAAAATGCTGGTACACAAAAAATATTTTGTTGCCTTACATTTGTAAGATTTTGAATGAGATGATCTTTTACCGAATGGTATGATGTGCAGATTTTCCGTGGACTGAAATTTAATGTAGTTCTAACGAAAAACCCATAATTTCGGATGTAAAACAGTTAAATGTAAAACATAAAGTTTTGGCCGTGGAAGGCTGCGACGAGCTGGATCGCTTGTGTTGACAATAGGAAAATGTAATTTACGTATATGTATGTCAAAACTACAGCATATTCCATACAGCTATAAATTCTAAAAATAATAGGCATACTAATAGAAGACATTCGGTTGGTGTAATAAATTAGAATTACGTTAATAAGGTCTTCCTCTACCCGCTCCCTGGTGAGCACTAAATGCACCATATTATCATCACCTATGGTCTTGGATAGAGGCATATATTGAAACACTCATAACATCCAATGTGATGGCATAGCACTCGGAAGGTTCAATATGACGCAACGAAAACGTGAAAGGACGGAGCGACGGGGCGACGGAGTGACGGGGCGACGGAGCGACGGGGCGTCACGAGCTACTAGCGAGGGAAGATGGAATGGAGAGAAGAAAGAGGGAGGAGGAGATGGAACTGCAGTGCGGTGTAGCGAAGAAATGGTGGGACTATGAATGACTTTGATTTAGCGTGCGATGTTTTAAGTATTGCACTATAAAGCGACAATCGTTAGGAGACCTTCTAATCGCTTGCAATTGGGACCCACAAAGAGGGAGTTTCACATTCAGAAGTTTCAAGAATTTCTCTGATTGGTTGCCGTAGCTTCGAAACTAATGCAATCTTCTGAAATACTTATTGTATAAGTGTTTACTTCTAACTGAATAATGGTTTGTGGTAGCCATTTTAAATTTCATGTCTTGATCTCAGATATAGATATATGTATATTTATGGGAATATATTATCACACTGCAACCTTTCTGGCCTTTTGGAAAGGATGAAAAAGTGAGTTTCATTATCTCAAAATTTGTCCGCAGTGAAACTAATGTTAATAACTGAAATCATTTTTTTCACTTTTCACCTGAACCTATTTTACAGACAACATCAAAACTGAAATTTGATCTAAATTTATTGCTCTAATCATCGATCTTTAATAGGCGTTTCCTACGCAATTTTGGTTCTGATATACCAAGAAAAATGGGCCACAAACGTGACAAATTTTGTGGAAGCCAGTTTATGGAAATGTGCCCTACTGATACAATCTACTTCTAACCACATTCTGAAATGTTTTACGCTATAAATTTGAAATGTTCGCGTCAGATGTCATGCGATATGAGGCAGAACATTGTGGCATGATACTTCGCGATAAAGCGCACGGAAAAGTCAGAAAACGGGCTTTTCTCGATATTTACAATCGTACTATTCATAAAACTGTTAATTATTTCTGATGATCTGTAAGCATAGTTATATTTCAAGAGTTATTCCGTGTTAAAATTATAATATGAAAACTTGACTTCAGTTTTGTGTTAATGACAGTGAAGAGTCAGGAGGAAATAAGAGAATGCATCCTAAATGCTGACTAATGTGAAAGTTCATGTTATGTGGATTACCATGTTATATACAAACAAGAGTGAGGGGAATTAAAGGATGATATTACTCGAGATGGTGCGATGTTATTAAAAAATAATAGATCCAACGCAATCACCGTGCCAGCTAGCAAAAATTTCTGGTTTTCGAACTGGGACTGAGTACTTCTATTCTGTCGAACCAGTCCAAGACCAGTTTGTCTTACGTTTTTACCGTAATATTTCTGTAACTCTCCCATACATCCACGTCACTTATTGTATATTGACGTAAATTCAAGTTAATCTCTACTACATATCCATACAACTATCTTCACAGTTAGTTCTTATAAAAAATAATAATAAAATTAATTTTATTGTAATGGATTTGGCAATTTTGTATATACCAATGCAAGGGGTACAGGGCTCATCACAATACATGCTATGCATTGGGGATACCAACTTGATAATTTATGTGCTCTGTCCTAAATAAGTGACTTCTGTTTCAGTGCAAATGGCTGAAACTGAAGCCGTCGCTGGCGGCGTGGCAAAACTGGCCTGCGATATGCATGTCTCGGATGCAACGTTCGAAGACAAGGTGACGCTCGTCATATGGTTCAAGGAGGGTGTCTCATCCCCGATCTACAGGTGAGTTTCTGGATATCTTTCTTGTATGATTTTTTCTCATTTTCCCCCTCCTCTTCTTCACTCTTTTTCCGTCTAAGTTTTCCCATGGCCTCCTCAAAACTTGACTTTATAACTGTTCTTTCTGCCATATTTAAAAACAGCTTAACGGACGTCAGTTTTTCAGATATCGGAGGAGGAATTGATTAACTTGGAAATTGTTATTTTTTTATTGATGGCATTAACGGCTATTCGACGTATATTACCTTACCTCTTCGTATCGTGTTGTGTGAAGATAAACTAAATCACAATTCTTTGGCATATGACAAACAGCTGATAAATATGAATGTACCGAATCCATAAGAAACTCATTAATTGATTATTTGAATCTCTTAAACTCTTCCCATCTTCTTCTTGCTCTACTTTTTGCATGTACGGGTTTCGTACCTTGTACAATCAATACACCACTTGGTTAATCATTCGTAAACGTTAAGTCCACGAAATCAATTTTAAACAAAGGTCTGATTTATCTCGTTCCAAAAAATGGAACTGTTAAAAAATATGAAGTATTGCACGTGCTATATTAACTGTATAATACATTTTGGGTTAACAAATATCTTGAAATGGGATCGTACTGACAATTCTATTGTATTTCTTTTGTATTCAAGACCCGACTGAAAGAGTGCTGTCCACATTATTGCGCCTTCTACAGGAGGAAGTGGTCAAACCGGACATTCTCGAAGTCCTACATCTCGACACGCAAAACGGAAGCAATTTCAATTCCCATCACAATCCAATTCCGTGTCTTCCCCGCCTCTTCCCCCAGTTCATCTGCATCAGCCCGTCCCTCCATCGCGCCTCTTGGAGCGTCCTCGCCCTCGACGTCCTCGGCGTGGGTGGGCGCTGCCATCCCTCATCCTCTCTCCGCCCCACCACCCCTCTCCACCTCACTGGCTCACCTCGGCGACCGCTGCGCTGATCGCATTAATTAATGCAGTCGGCGGGGCCGAGTGCGGACGCGGGCGCGGGGGCCGGAGGCGGCGACGGGGGCGGTGCTCGGGAGCCGACCGCGTCGCCCGCAGCGTCCACACCGCCCCCTTCCCCTTCTCCCCCCTCCCCCTCCCCCGCCACCCACCTTCACCCGCCGACCGCGCCCACCACCATCGCGCAAAGCGGAGCTAACGAACTGAAAACCCGAATGGTAATAAAAACGTTGATAAAGAAAGCAAAAGGAATCAGAATTATCCTCATTCTTCAGTTTCACCTGTTACATTACAAAAGACTCCAAAATGCGGCTCCTTACGTTCCTTTTTGGCTTCCTTCATCTGGAAAATCTCCATTATTCCGTGCGGTTCTTTCCCCCCAATTGGCCCCGAGATTCGGTAATAACCGTGTGTCCTGACGAGCCGGAACCCGTCTACTGAGCGACTTTCGCCCCCCTCCCCGCCTTCGCCTTGCTCCGTCGCGGCCCCCCGGCTGAAGCGCCTGATTGGGTGGAATTCGCCGCGCAGAGTCGCGTCGAGGCCCACAAAGGTGTCGCTTTGGCCCTCCCGCCGCCCGCCCTGCACCACTGCCCTGCCCCGCCCGCGATCACGTCTCGCCGCCTCCCTGCTTCCATCGCCGCCACTGCCACCTCCGCCTGCCCTTCTGTTCTGCTTCTCTCCGCCTTCGCCTACCGCCGTCTGTTCCTCTGCCTTTGCCAGTGCTTCGCCACTTTCTCCGTTAATGCTCTGCTTCCCTGTGTGCGCAATGCCTCCGTCTCCCCCGTTTTGATCTCCTTCTTCAACTTTGTTGCCACTACCGTCTCCGCACTCGCTACTACCCCGACTTTTGCACTCTCCTTGGCCTTCAGACTCAGCCATCTACTTTGGCCTTCGCCTTTTGCCTTCTACTTTGACCTTTGCCTTTGACTTTCCTTTCGACTTTTACCTTTGACATCTACTTTGGCCTTCGTCTTATGTCTCCTACTTTGGCCGTTGTCTTTGACTTTCCCTTCGCCTTCTTCTTCTGTCTTCCTCTTTTGCCTTCGCCTTTTGCCTTCGACTTCTGCCTTGATCTTTGCCTTTGCCTTTGCATTCTGCCTGTGAATACGCCTCCACTTTTGTTTTCTTCCTTCGCTTTCGCATCCACCTTCGCCTTCGCTTCCACCCTCGCCCACAGCCTCAACGACTTTGCCCACTACTCCATCTCCATCTAGGAACCCGCCACTGCCATCTCCTTCTCGTACATTCATTGCCCCGCTTCATCCCCTTGCAGTCCTTTTGCTCCGCTCCACTGCCTCACTTGCGCCCCTCTTCGCGACTGGCGCTGGGATGGAGGAAAGGAAACTTACACACATTTCTTTAATTTTGTTTTCCCAACTCTTCCTGTTGTTACCAGGCGGCACTTCGCTCGTACTCCCCCACTGTGCGTCATTTCGCTCATGCAGATCAGATAAGACGTCCGTTTCCTCGCCTTTTATCTCTTTCTCGTACTTTGTTGCACCATTCGATTCTTGTCCTTCGTGGTTCTCATTTAACTTGCTCTCTTCCGAATACAGAAGAAGGAATGCGCCACAATTTCTAAGATTTCGTCTTCTTTGTTCCTCCCAACAAAATATGTAGGTTTTCTCTGTTTCTATCGCTTGATGTGCTCATTTCATATTTTTTAATTAGATTTCCACATTTTCATTTCGGTCGGCTATCACTTGTTCAATTGTACATTGGATTGTTGTTCTTCAATTGAATTTTGCTATACAATGTTCAATTTTTAAAAAAATAATTATTACCAAATAAGTATATTTTACCTTACGTTGCTAGTAAAAGCTCTTAGTAAATGAATTTTCATATTAATTCATAATGTCATCAATGAATTTTCTTTTGTTTTTTACCAATTCAATCAAAACTGAAGTTTCCATGCTACCATTGTATGTTGACTGTAAATTAGTTATTTACTCTCCCGTCTAGAGACACTTCAAGAATATTTTTTGACTAATTACTCTTTATTCGCTTTAATTGGAAACAGAACCACTAAATTTTAGAAGTAATCGAAACAAAACCACTTACGTCGTGTGAGTTTACCAGTTACCATCTCATGTCTCTCCCGTTCCCCACACCCGTATTCCTTCTCATAGTCTCTTGATCCCTCAGATAGTCTCTTGATCCCTCTCTCTTGATTCCTCTCATAGTCTCTTGTTCCTTTTCATTTCCATAAGTTCTCCCCCACCTCTTAATTCTCTTCGTCTTCTCCTTCTGTTTGTCTTCCCCGTCGCTATTTCTTCTCCCGTGTCACAACGCCTTGATATTCGCTCGAATACGCAAATTCTCTTTTGTGGAATCGAGGTAACACCTTATCTTAGAGCGCGTATCTGACATCCTGTACCACGTTGGCATTCATTGGCTCCAGGCGAGCCCTAGCTTGTCCCTTGCATGTTGACGTCTGCGTCGTCTCTTTTCTCTTCCGCCGCTGCCTGTACTTTTGCCTTGTTTTCGTGTCCACCTGCCCATTGAAAAGTTTATTCATGTTCATGTCCTTTGTACTGTTTCCAGTGATTGTCAGGTCCAGTTGGTAATTTTCCCAGTGATAAAGCGCAGTAGAGCTGAGTTGCGATGGTTCATCCGCAAACATTTCCAGGAAAAGATCTGTAAAACAGTCACTTGTAAACACCTAGTGTTATTATACATCATGTTTGAGAATTCATTGAGTATAAAACTCATATAATAGATATCAAATGAAACGAGTCCTATAAAATAAAAAAAAACATTACCTATACAATCAACTGATAATGCTTTTGGAATAAAAATGTGTTGGTAAAATGCAATACAATGCCATATTCCATTAAAGCTCTATTCGTACTTTAAAATATTTAATAGTGAATCTTGATTTTACCCTTTTTGTATTCAACTGCGGTTCAAAATGTTATACTGTGTGGAGAGAAATTTTTCATTTTCGGTTTTGAAATTTCGCTGTCATGGACTTTCTCTTTCATGCAAACGTTCTTTCATGCGTCTGCTCTGAAGCATTTCCAAGCGAATGCCATTCTCCGTGAAATTCTCGCGGTCTTGTGCTCTAGCGTTCTCACGTCATTTTCTCCGGCTTGCGCCGAGTACTAAAAAGAATATATCTCGCTTCTCAGCATAACCAAGTAAATCGCTTGGAAGCCGTTGCTGCACCGAATGCCTTGTGAGTAATCTTTCGCGAATATTGGCCGACTGTATACGAACCACTAAAGCTCGCACCGGTAAGAATGTAAAGTAGCTCTCTCATATCCACTGTCTATACTGGGATTTTATACCGTTACAAAAGCCTTCGTAACACAGAATCACCTGACGTTCGTAAAAGAAATCAGGGTCTATTCACTTGCAAGGGTAGACATACTATTACTGGTAAAATACTCCTTATCCTCTCACTGTAGCTCACTGAAATGTAACTGTTCAGAATGCGTACAAGAACTTACGAGTCTACCAAACAGAAGCGGTCGTGCTAGATAGCATACGTTTTAGGAGCACAATCGTTGATTTTCCTTAAAATAATAGAAAAAGTAAATTATAATATTATATGAAATAAAAACCAGTTTACTTTTAGAACGCATGTTACAAACGTATGTGCTATACGTATGGCAGATACAAAGGATGAAAAAAGTGTGCCTATTCCTCATAACCTTGTGAAATTATTTTTGCCTTGTCTTTAAATTTCTCGCGTTACTCGAATTCGTAGTTACATTAATTAGAATTAATGAAAGTATGGTGCAGATGAATTTTGGTTACTTCAAATTCACTCGGATGTTCTGAATAAAAACGTTTGTTTTAATACCTTTTGTATTCTGAAGAGTGTCGTGCGCTCGTAATAATTACAATAGTTCTATAACGTCTTTATAAATTAGTAGAACTTTTTTGTACCGGGATTACAGTTCTTTACTTTGGACTTAATATGCCACACTCATTTCCTGAACTTCAGTTCATTGTTTTAATTTGTATAGTCAATTATATATACATCTTATATTTAGACAGTCACTTGCAATCTGCTGCACATATCCATCAACAGGCGGAGATTAACAAATTGCTCATTTCATGAAAATAATATTAAATAATGTTAATAATGACAATAATATTAAATAAATAATACTAATGAATATTTATCAGACTTTGCCTTGACAAATCCAATATGCCTGAATTGCTTCAGCTTATCTCGATGTTAACCGTCAACCACTCTAGGAAACCGCTGTGATGAGGACAGGAAGTGAAGAATAGCATTCACGCGCTTTCATATCAGAATGGTATGACTTTTCTTTGATATTGCACAAGTTTTAGAAATGTCTACTTCTACTCTAACACATAAGACCACGACTACAAGAGCTTCAGAATACGAATGAATCCAGCAGAACCTTTTGTGCAGTTCTGTGAACGCACGGAAAGTGCAATGTACGTTCACGCCACAGCGGTGGGACCATTCCTACCCTTACGGGCATCTATGGTCCCAATGGCACGAATGAATCCCAAACACTTGAGTACCTGAAATAGGCAGGCTAGGAGAACCGTCACCCTTTGTCTTGCCTGCAAGAGACCGGAAGGGTTCGGAATTTCGTATGCCGCTCCCAAAATAATGGCAGACCCCACATCATGCGAACGTTGCAGAAACGCAGCCCAACTGA
The DNA here is from genome assembly GCA_038098605.1 of Gryllus longicercus. Lineage (NCBI taxonomy): Eukaryota > Metazoa > Arthropoda > Insecta > Orthoptera > Gryllidae > Gryllus > Gryllus longicercus. The sequence continues at coordinate 336,475 of JAZDUA010000275.1, forward strand.
AAATAGTAAATGTTCAAATACAATATTAAACTAAATGGTTTTGTGGAAATAATTATGACGTATTGTATAGAATAAAATATAAAGCTCAAAGAAAAATTATATTGTAAATTTATTATACCCAGGTTAAAATAGTAGAATAAAATATTTCTAAGTTTTTAAACACTATGTTTATGTGTTCTATAACTATATATCAGATCTGCGTGAATTTTAATTTAAACATTAAATTTAATGTACAAACACATAATCTCGTTTTAATATACAAGGTACATCACGTTTCATGTACAGTCGAACATTAAATCTACATTCATCTTCATTTAAGCATGAAATTTAATGTACAAATACATTAATACCCTTTTAATGTACAAAGTACAATGTACAGTCGTACATTAATACACATTAATTTTAATGTAATTTCTGGCTGTAGATTTTATAATTTTATATTCAGCCGACTCGTAACATCTTTACTTGTGTTGTAGGAGATAATAAAAATAATAATAATAATACTAGTAATAATAATACTAGTAATAATATATATATATATATATATATATATATATATATATATATATATGATTTTTTACTTAGAACTCTGATAAAGTGGTGAAGTGAAAAGTGGAAATAATAATGATGATAATTATAATTCAGATTTCAAGAACACCATATGATAACATGTTACGATAAAAGTAGGGAAAGCAGCAGTCTATGAAAATATGAAAACGCTTAAAGTTATAAAATATGTTTTTGAGGTTTTGTATTTTCAGTTGTCTTTGCACATCTACATGTTTGGAAGTTTTATGTTAATTAATAAGAGTACATTAACGCTTCCGCACTAAGAGCATTATTTTTTTCAAAGGGAGCATTATCTCTCACCCACTGCCGGAGTTGGGAGTAACAAAAAGGGACAATACGTACATAGGGTGGGGTATTGCATAAGATAGAATGGTGCTGTTGATAATAACAAACCTATCAATGTATTCAGAAAACATCGTAGGGTGAATATAATGCTCGGAATGCTCAAGCTGATTCTCAAGAATAATGGCTTAACTTGCAAGAACTATCTCAGGAAACCGTTCACTTCAGGGCGCAAACAGAACAATGGAATGGAAGCGAAGCTGAAAATAGCACGCTGCAAAAACGTCGACAGGAAGTACAAGGCCTTTGTGCAGTGTGTCGGCTGCGCGGCGGCGGGGAGTGGAACGATCAGACAGCAAAGGGAGTGGAGAGTTAAGCGTCGAGACCTTACGGTGCAAGAAAACGGATAAAAACGGGTTGTAAGAAATGTTTTCGACAATAATGTTGATCGAAGAAGTCGTGTAACGTTAAATTAGTTGGTTGTTTTGCCCAAACGAACATTTGTGATCTTCTCACCTTGAAGGTGCGAGATTTATCGATGTGGTTACATTGAATGAGGTAATAATGATTTATTGTCTTAGTTAGAGGTGGGATTTCGTGTATTATATAGGGGGTGAAGGGTCGCCCCACATAAGATGATAAGTTCATCTAAACCAATTGGCATATGAGTAGTTACACTATACTTTTAAAGTAAACATACTATTTTTGAACCATTTCGTAGCTCCCGTCCCACCACCCACACCCCACTACAGCCAAAAACGTGTTTTTTTCAATTTAACATTTCCGACAATTTAACACTATTCTATTTAATTGAAAAAATATGAAAAATGATAAAATAATTTATACTATCAGAAAAAACATTTTTGATATTTTCTCAGCGCCAAATTCACACTCATTTTTTAAATAACAAAACAAAATTTACTAACAGAACCCTGGATATTATGTCCCTGGAAATTATTAACCCTGGATATTATATGTCAGTTCTATTATTAGGAGACCGAAAAATTAAGGAAATCTTAAAAAAATTCTGTTTGGGTGGCAATACAAGACAGCGGTCAAGAGTATGTGGCAAGTTCGTATAGCTAGCCGAGACCAAAAGAAATAGAAAACTAAGACGGGAAAGTCTGTGCCATTCTGTAGCATCACTAATTTAAAATACGTTGATACGTATGCAAATTAAATTAAATGTACCGCGCGGCGATTCACTTGTCGCATTCAACGTAATTGGGTGGCGCTGGTTTAATTCCCGACATACTCATTAAGATGGCAGTGCTAAAACACGCAAAAACAGTTTTGAAAATTGCATATAATCTTCTGGCCGAATCCAAAAACAAATTATCAGTGCCCCACAGGAGTCCGAAACACGTCAAATGACACCTTATATGTCTCGATTGGTGCTCAGGAGGTGGTCTAACAGTGAGTGACGGATCCGCACACACACACACTCACGCACACTCACAGTTTTCATATACTGTACAGAGTTTTTTTCTCAAAATACATAAAAATAGTAAATCTTTTATATTATAAATATCGCCGCACGGCGATGGCGTAACTGTTAGCCTATCGGACTGTTGTACCAAAGTTGGCCGGTTCAAACTCGATCGAAGCCGTGGATTAAGGGCGAAAAAATCCTTCGTACGCCTTCCCTCGGAGGGGAAGTAAAGCCGGGTGTCCCATGTTAGTAGATTTACTTGCATGTAAAAGATCCTCAAGCCCAAAATGACGCCTCTGAGCTAAATTCAAATCGCCTGTTTCTCGCCCAAGAAATACCTCCTTTCTCTGCTAGTTGGTGAAAGGAACGTAGCGAAATTTGCGTGGTCAGACGGAAGAGCAGGCGTCATGGCGTGATTCTCGCCACGTAAAATAAGGCATTAATTCAATTCAATTGAATTTAAAAAGCAGTGAAACTCATTGCGATAATTTTGAATTTCTGAATTAACTAGAAAAATATTTCTTATATCTGAACTTTACAGACTTTTGCATTAAGGAGGTATTGACCCCATCAGGGCGCGTCCGCTAGGTGCACAACGTTCTCGCCCAACATGGACGCAAGCGACATTCACACTCGACTCACAACCTTTCACGGGCCACAATAAATGGCACCGCGGGCCGCAGTTGGACAACCCTGATCTAGAGGGAGGAACACAGTAACCTCCCATAATAGAACATGGGCATCACTAACGGACTAATGACCAGTTGGCGCGCCCGAAACCACAAAATAATCAAAGAATCTACACAGTGCAATCTGGGATCCTGCGTAACCGACGTATCTGACATTTCCCTGATTCACTCAGTAGTGGGACGCTACAAAAATGCATAAATAAGATTGAGACTATTGATGTGGCGCTCCCTCACGGTGAATACGGCAGTTAAAATTCGCTGCGCCCGATGTTCCTAGTGCCACACCTAAGGGGCTAATAAATTCCTAGAAATGTAGCCATATCGAGGTTCATCAATAGATACATTTCCAAGAGCACACACGACAAAAAGCAATATACAATTTACTTTTCAGCTTTCGTGCATGGGAAATAGTGCTTACCTTCACTTTTATTGATTTGAAGTGTTACTTTGGAGGACGCGTACGCCAAAGCGATCGTGACAATATAAAACAATTGGGTAGTGCAGAGTAAATGAACACTGGAGCGACATGAATCAACATAGCTGCTGCCTCGCATATCGAGAATGGTCCCTAGAGTACAATACTTGTAACTTTCGTTGAAGTCGCACCAAAGCGTGATGTACGCTACACCCACGTCAGTGTCTTTGGCATATTTGTGAAATGCCAGACTCGGCTCCGATCGTCGCCACGTCTGTTAATGTTTCATTGGTACGTAAAATACTCTCTTTTTGTACTAATGTAATGATAATAATTATTCAGTAAATAAATATTTACTGAATTATTTAATCGTGATTTCGTGGCATTTGTTACCACGATTTTTTCGTCTCTTTAATAACACGTCCCGCACAGTCGTGTAGCACTCGTCACCAGCAGCACCCCGACTTTATCGCGTATCCACCCCGATACCCCAGCGACACGGCCGCGTGCGGCGTGGCCAGAAACCTCCCAAATACGTTTAAGAGGCGTACAATAGCCTTCCGCAGTGCGTTGTCGGAGGCAGTCGGCAAGGCCGGCGCGTTGGAGGCCAGGCTGCGCGTGGGCAAGGCGGGGTGGTGGCGGGGCGGGGGCGGGCGGGAGAGGGGTAAAGTTGGCGCAGGGGCGGTGGCGGCGGCGCTGTGCCGGCGGGTGGCGGCGACCGCTGGGGTCGTCGGGTCGCCGTCCGAGGTCACGGGGGCCCGGCCCGGCCCTGCTCGCTCTGCCAGCCGCGCACCCGCCCGCCGCCGCCGCCGCCGGCCGCTCACCCCCCCGTCCGCTCGCCCTGCTGCCACCAACGCGCTCCCTCCGTCGCACCAGTCGACGGCCCACGGCAAACAATTTATTTGCAAAACCTCGCAGCTCGCGCTTGTATTTTACGGTTTAAAGCAGTCCCTTAGGGCGGCGGTGAACAAAATTTGCCGGAAACCGACGTCGCTACGCACGCCAACGCCTCCGTCTCCGTCATGTCGCTACCTTGCGAAAACGAATCGCACATGAAGGACTAATCTTCTTCCCAGCTTAACAATAGCTTTCGAAAGACGTGGAATCTCGTAAATTTTATCGTCAATGTCGAATGACATTGTAGATTTAAATAATAATTTCTAAAAGCTCAGATAGTCTTGCGGTCTTGGTAAAAAATGTGCATTGTGGTTAATTTGACCCCACTAACACTGTGATTCATCGTATAAACGAGTGCTGTTTAAATAGTCCAATAAATGATATACCGTCACAACTAAAAATAGTCCTTTTTCCTCGTGCGTTCGAAGATTAAGATTCGCCTTCACTTTGCTAAGAAATGAGTTTGATGTTTTTGCTTCTTTACGTTTTGATTCTGTTCGCTGATTTCACGTTCATGCACTTAAAAATACAAAATTGGGTTATCGAACGACACTAATAGACTGTGAGTAATACCGTTTTTGTATTTAAAGAACATCTTCCACAAAAAACACAATAAATGTATTTTCCAGTTGGGTTTATTTTTATTTTCCAGTTAAGATTTTTGTACTTGAAAGAACATTTAAAATTCGTTGGAATTAAAAAAAAGATACATTCCCACTGTATAACATCATTACAATTAATTGTTTATTACCAATAAATCGGTAGCTATTGTTAATGAAAATGGTGGTTTATTTACATTTTTCTTGTTAGGGTATCCTTGTAAAGACCCCCATTTACGAGTGTAAATAAATATGTGACATTTTGTATGAAATTGAAATTATTGTCTTTTTGAGAAATTGAATAACCTCGCAATATTTCCTTCACAAGCATCAAACCCTTGCCCGTAAAAGAATGTATATCTCGCTAGTAACGATTGATGATGATAATGATGATGATGATAATGACACTGAAAATAACCAAGCCCCTTTGGAAGTTCCTGAGAAATATAAAGCCACAAAGCTGATCACGACACCTGATCACATTTGAAAATATATTCTTTAAAGTTTTTAGAAGTCGAATGCAAAGAATGAATGTAGTAGAAAAGTATTTTTACATTATCTAATATTACACGTGAAAAAATACGATTTCATTTATTTTTGTTCGGTCTCTGTGGCCCTTTGTTTTGCGAATTGTATATAGCCATTCAGCCCGCCTTTCCTTCACAAAGTTAATATCTTTGTTTGAATAAATACGAGTGTAATGTACCGGATCTGTGCGCTGCTTAAACGCCAGCTGAAGATGACCGTTCCACAACCAGAAATCTTTTTTATAAAATGCAATAGTTGGGCGATATGATATTACTTTCTTCTATCTCCGTGGCAATGAACGTAACACTACGTATAGATAAAGTGGCATATCATCAATGTTTGTTTCACATGATGAAAACATCTGACATATGTCAGATTGTACGAATGCCGCCAAGCATCCAGTGGCACATTTTAATAGTTTGATTTTAGGCGCAAAACGAAAAATGGAGCACATTGCTTGTTTCTGTGGGCGACAGAGAAATGTACCTAGGGAATTTATCATGGTGTACAGTAATTAACTGGAATATTAAAATTCATTATAATGGTTCCACGATCTATTTGGCTCGGTTCTGAGTGCAGGTTCATTAAATTACGTCTGAACCAAAACTTGAAAGTGCGTGCCAAGTTTGATTCTGTATTTGGGAAGAAGCACCTGCCATGGGTGTGAACATATTCTCCTCGGGAAAGAACGGGCGATCAAAATATTATATGAGAATGTATTCTAAGAAGCGACGCGTTATATTACAACATAATTTTATGTATATGCTGACTACGTTAATAGAGGTCCCGACCATATTAGTATTTGACCGCTTCCAACAGAGTTTGTTTTGTGATTTTGTGCGTCCATTTAACGAGAACGCAGAGACAATGCAGCAATTGGTGTGAAGGAATCTGGCTGTCATCCAAATCATTATCGGATCTATCGGCAGTTAACCACCACTTTCACTAATAGATGTCCATTCCCCTTCATGGTCAGTATGATGACCTCGTGCTCTTCATACACCATCAAACACGCAGATCAAACACATACGCGCAAATGGACACACATTTGCCGCATTCATCGCTGTTTACAATCCAGGAACAGGCTCCGGTATTCAACGATTGTTGTGGCATGTTTCCTTAGGTGATGTAGTGTAATAGAAAACTAGAAGGTGGCAAGATAAGCATTCTATGAACTACCATCTCCGCGCATTTTGTGATTTGCCATAATTACAGGTTTTAAAGCGGGGAGCAATTATTGCAACGTAATAGTTTACATATTCGTATGAATTGGACATGCTACAAAAAGTCACTCAATGTTTGTTAACACTCAGCGTATGTGTGTATGTATGAATGTAAGTCCGTCCTTCCGTCTGTCCGTCCGTTTGTGGTCAACGGGAATACCTAAACTGTTCAGAAGTTTTTATTCAAAATTGATGCACCTAAATCCATTTAAACGAACTCGAGGCCCTACAAGTTGAAAACGGATGTTTTGATTTGGGGGGCTCTTTGCAAGAGGCCTCAACATTTTCATGATTTTCTCAAAAATGATTCCACTTTTTTTCGACACTTTGTTCTCGGATAGCGAGGAAAACACTTAAAAATGGCGTAGGTTTCGTTTTTGTTCAAAGCTGAATTTTTGAAAAATTTGTTGAATTTAATATTATTTTTAGTTCTACTATGGATTTTAAAATTAGTTCTTGTAAACATTTTCGAAAATATGAATAGTTTTTCTGTAATTGTTTGTGAAATATAGGCAGTTTTAAACAATTATTTTCTCAAAGCGGCTCCAATTTCATTTCTTTAAATTTTCCACGTATCTAGCAAAGGACGATAAAAACATTGATGTCTTTCCAGTGTTCGACGAACTGTGTTTTCGAAAATTTCAAGAAATTAACATTGCCATAGTGCAATATTCATGGTAATTTTTTCCTTAAATAATATCTCTCTTAAAAATTAGATAATTAATGGTCATGTACATTTTTTTGAAAAACCGAATAGTTCTCGACTAATGTTTGCTTGAAGGTAATGCAGTGTGTAAAGGAAACTTTTTCTCAAAAACACCTCCACTTTTTTCTTTACAGTTTTTCGGCGGGTAGAGCAAAGAAGGCTTAAAAATGATGCAGGCATAATTTTAAACGAGCTCTCTGAATTTTCGTAAATTACGAAAGTTAAAAATAATGCAAGGAAGTATGTGTTGTTTTAGCACCACTCATGCTAATAGCTTTCTGATGAGGAATGACTTCCATCGTTCTGCTAGCATCTTTGTAGTATATTGATTAATCGATCGTTTGGTGATTCTGGGCGTGTCAACTGTTAAGGTTATTTGGTCCTGTAAGTGTAGTGCATGTTTTTACTCGAGTGGTGGTAGTGGTGATCTTCCCCTGCTGGATGGTGAGATCCGGTGCCGACCTACCATCGGCTTGCAGGATTTTCTCCAACCAGGTATCTCCCACCAGCGGGTCAACGCCCCAGCCGTGACAAGCTGTAGTCTGGTCTCTTGGAATGTATGGTAGTGTAACGCATGTAAGTGTGAGTATAAGGAATGGGAAGGAAATATTGCGCATAATACATAATATCATAAATGGCTCCGTGGCTAAAGTACTGCTCAGGCAGTCTTCTGTTATTGGTCGAAGAAACCACAGAAAACTGCCGATCAGAGCAGCCGGTCGCTAGAATTCTCCATCCACACTGTGGCACAACTCGACCCAGCTACAGTCTCAAAAATCCTGCCACCGTAGGGACTCGAACCTAGGACCTCCCGCTCAGAGGCACTAAAGTGACATCTGTTGATGCCCTGAGCCCCATCTCTCGGCATTTGTAGTAGAGTTGTGGGTAATGCTGAACAGACGCACGAGACAATATTTTGTTACGTAAGGTAATTACTTAATACGCCTGGTTGTATTGTGATTGAATACTGAATAATATTACAATGTAAAAACATGTATACATACGCATAGAATGAGTTTTCAATCCCTAATCCAAACAGTCATTAAATGCCATTGCAACATCAACATTTCGTTGTCTTGTTAGCCACACAGTCACCGTAAACCTTTCAGCTAGGAAAAATGCGGAAATGTGATAGAAGGGTTATGTATAGCGGCAGCAATATACGTTATTTGGAATGTTCGGAGCATGTGTTTCTGCCGTATATCAATAAACAATCTCTAAGGACTCTTGCGTGAGATTACTAACTTTGGAAAAGCTATTATGGATTGCGTGTTTGCCATGGAGAGCGTGTGAATCACGCATAACATGCAAAGAAAAGATTTGTTGCGAGATTTGAAGCCGTGCCTTTTTGAACTATTGTGACTCCGTTTCACTCCACGAATATTTGGGCTCTGATGTAAATTTACTGGAAAAATGTAGACCGTTCTTGTTAGGAAATATCAGTTTATTGCAACTGTAGAAAAATATATTTAAGTTAAAAAATAAATATTTCCTGTGATTAGCAAAATATTAAATGGCAGTTCGTTGACAAACGCTTATTTTACATTATTTCCAATGAAGTGAGTTTTCAGTGAAACATTTTCTGAAAAAACTTTTTAGTAGGCCTAAAAATACTTTCACATTGATATTATGCTAAACAACGAATTCGAGCCAGCCAGAATGAACTTCATAATTAATTATTTCAGAATTCAGATGTTTCTGCGAAATTTAAATTTTTATTCCGATATCAAGCACTGTACTTTATTCTTCATTTTAGAATTACTCTCGTCCGACAAACACGACCGAAAGTTGGTGAAACCTCTCTGCAGCGACATAGAATTTGTAGACCGAAAGTTTGCTGGAATTTGGGATTCTAACGGATTTTTAATACCACCAAATTAGGGAAACGGAAGGGAGGCATTGACTGCGGTAAAGTCTTCAGGTCACTGTTGCTGAGTGAGATTTTCCAGGAATACTAAAGTTAGTGTGTGGGCAAATGCCAGATGAGGTGCTTCTTTTCCTCTTTGAATAGACAATCGACCCATCCGTAAAGAAATGTTTAGCATACCTATTCATTGAACATTCCCAAACCTTCATTATTGGGTGAGAGAGCTCCGAAAAAATTCTTCTTTTCGTACCTAGTCCAGTCGATCTGTTCTGTGATCTGTTCAACATTTGATTCCATTATGTTTCACTTTCATCTTCAACCTCACGTTTTCTTTCACCTCCACATTCACTTTCACGCTAATTTTTGTTGCTAGATTTTCTGTCGTGCGTTTCTGTCGTATCATCTACATTCTCTCTTACATTCGCTTTTACTTTCGTCTCGACCAGCGTCTTCATCCTCTTCTCGTTCATCGACACATCCACCTTCACGTTCACATATTCCGTCGCCCCCGCCTCCACCGACAGCGCCACCGCCGGCTGTGCGTGCTCCACCCCCGACTCAGTTGAAAGGCCCGACCCTAACGAGCATTGCCGGATCACAATCGACGTTGAATCGCGCGCTCTATGCGGATGGCTCCAAATGCTGCCCAGTAATGAATGACGGGCCCATCGTGCATTCCAAATGCGCGACCGGGGCGAGCCATCGGCCACCCCCCTTCTCCCTACCCTTGTCCGCCCCCGCCCTCGTCACCGTCCTCGCCTCCGCCTACTCCCTGCCTCCGCCTCCGCGAACGTTCTCGCCTTGCTTCCGCGCAGGCCTAGGTTCCCGCCTCCGCCCTTCCCCGCCTCCGTTCCGCCTCCCCCTTCACCAACTCCCCCCCTTTCACCCGCCTCCGCCTACCCCGCTTCCGCCTCCACCTCCCCTGCTTCCGCCTCCTCCGTCTCCACCTCTCCCGCCTCCACCTCCCCCGCCTCCACCTCCCCCGCCTGCACCTCCCCGCCTCCACCTTCCCCGCCTCCACCTCCCCCGCCTCCTCCTCCCCCGCCTCCCCCTCCCCCGCCTCCACCTCCCCCGCCTCCACCTCCCCCGCCTCCACCTCCCCCGCCTCCACCTCCCCCGCCTCCACCTCCCCCGCCTCCATCTCCCCCGCTTCCACCTTCCTCGTCTCCTCTGCCTCCGCGCCCACACTTACACCCGCCCCCATTCCGCCTTCATCCTCTCTCTCTCTCTCTCTCTCTCTCTCTCACACACACACACACACCACCACCACCACCACCACCACCACCACCACCACCACCTTCGCTCTCTCATTCACCCCCGCCGTCTCCCGCTGCCATCACCGGCCTGCGTGCTCGCGTTCGGAAAATGGAACTCGCCAGTCACCATCTGACCCCGGCCTGCCTCGCGTCTGCACGGCCGCTCACCTTGCCAATGAAATTTTAATGTGAACTGAGCTCTCGTCCGTGAGTCTGAGCATTGCAGGCTGCTGCATGCCCCTTGAATGATTCAGTTGTTGATGCAGCGTCGTTTTTAAATCCTCCGTCTCGACAATGAAAGCAGATTATAAGTTGTCCGGGAAAACGAAGAATAGATGCGAGGAGCACCTGAATAAAAATGCCAATATTTTTCAGAAGATGAAGAACCACTCAGATTACCATTGTAAATCGAGGGGAAGGTAGGTAGTAGAAAATAAATAACAGTACTAAGTCGCAATACAGTTGAACAAACTGATTTTGGTATTTACTTATTAGTTAGGTATTAAAATTTAAAAGTTGTATATAATATATTACTTAACTTTATGAAAATAATAATAATAATAATAATAATGATAATGATAATGATAATGATAATGATAATGATAATGATAATGATAATGATAATAATAGTAATAGTAATTTATTTTGTGAAATATACCTCGTCGACTATTGCATGGCATGACTAAGCAACGAAGATAATTTGTATATTGATTAAACATTGTTGTCATTCCAAATATTCGGTTAAAATTAATGTTTTATTAATATTTTAATTTTATTATACGTTCAGCTTTGGGTGGTTCGGTCTTCAACATCATATCTAATCGATGAGACGAATTACGGGCTTGCAAATCGATCTGATGATGTCTAAGAAGTTGAAAGTTGCTATTGTAAATAAAAATATTAGAAAAGAAATTACCTTTTCATAGTTTGTTGTCCAGTTTACACGGTCAGTTATTTTAAAAACACTCGCACATTAAAATAGAAAAGAATATAATTTGGTTTGAACCATTTTGTTAAAATATTCTATTTATTTGTAATGTTTTTCACCTCTTTACTTTAATTGAAACAAACGTTTATTAAAATAAACATGAAACAATCGTGTATCTGTTTCGGCCATTATTACCTCTTCATCGTACAGCTAGCCTTGTCTCGCCGACGCATCTCTTTCCAAACCGTCCGCGATCGAGTCGTGGCGGCAACGAACCCAACCGATCGCCTCTGAGCTACGTACTGCAGCCGCCTCGCCCAACGAAGCAACTGCTGGCGCTGGCTGGGGCGTTGACAGCGCGGTCGCGTTAGTCCCTCTCCGCCGCGTGTAATATGTCGTGGCTGGGACACGTGAAATAAATAAATAATCCCGGGGACAGGTGCGGGGCGGGGGTGCGCAACCGGGGTTGAGTAACGCGGCCGACCTGCGTTATTTCGAGCGCAATCGCCCACCGCAGGAACCAACGCGCCGGCTCGCCATGCCCGCGCCGGCCCGGGCCCCGCTGCTCGACCCCGATGCTGGAAAACCGACGTCGTGAATATTCGACACTCGCCGGTCGAGGGGGGTGAGGCGAGTGAGTATTTCCTATTTGTGGGCGCGCCCAGTTACGAGTTCTTTTTTTCTTTCAACAAACACCTGTCACGACAATTAAAACTCTACGACGACTAGGTGAGTTAGCCATATTGCAGGCTGTTGCATCTCGACTGTCAGAGCGCGAGGTTCGGGCCAGCAAAGCGCTGGGTGTACGCGGGGCGTACCTGCTGTAGTCGTGACACCACGACACCGCTCCTTACCGGCATCATTTCCTATCCTCGCCACTTACATATACACATTTACACTTCATGCACTTCACCACCAGACACGTCGAGACCCTAGAGCTGGTCCTGGCTGGGGCAGTGCCGATGTGTAAGTCGTCGCCAGATCTCACGAACCAGCGAGGGATGAACATCGCTACCTCTTGTGATAACACACGCACTACATGTGAGGGGCTAAGGACCATAGTAGTTGTCGTGCTCAGAAACGCGAAATAATAAGTCATTCCCTAGGAGTCGCGCCACCACACCGAGAATTACCCCCCTCTCCTTCAACTTCCCAACACATCGCACCTGCAGGGGATATGTCTGGGTGCAGCATAGCGTATTTGAATTAGACATTGGTAAGACGCAATGACACCTATTTTTCTTGAAACCAAAATTTTTGATAGCTGCAAACTTCTTCAAATTCTAAGAGTTTAGTTTTTGGCGAGAAAATTAAGGCACTCTTATATACAAGTAAATGTATCTAATGCACAGTAGTTTGAGCCATTACCACAAGTCGCAGTGCTGTCACAATGTAAAAGACTACGTATAGTTTAGAATACCACATTCACCACTGTGAAGATAAATTATAAAGAGATATGGTGAATAGACGTAGTGTCGTTGTGTAAGAAGTTTCCCAACATGAGTGACATTGAAAAGTGATGTGTAACCTCAATGAATTCTAATTTAAAACCCGAATTGATAATTGTCCATAAATGAAATCAGAAACATTTTTGTAATTATTTCTTTTTAGATTGCTTGTGAACGTTTGGGAAAATAGTACAGAAACAAAATCGTAGCATCTATCATCAGTGATGAGTTGCATTCGTCGCAAAATGTGTTCGTGTGTATTCCCACCCTGTGCCTTTCTAGCTAAGACTTGGGGGTTTCCTGTCTTGAAATATTAAGTAATTTCGACTGTTGAAGTATTGTTTGTTGGGGTGGTTGGGGTGTGGGTTGGGGTGAAATGAGGTTGTGTCTGCTCTCTGCTCTCGGAACCAGACTTCGTAAGTCCGTCACTCCGTGTGGAATTTGCGGTCGACAAATGAGGTCGTGACATTTTTTTCGCAGGTACTCTCATTTCTCCTGCCATCCATTATATCGTATCATCATTCATTTCCGTATCCGACGTCATTCATTTCCGATTATCATGTATTCATATTATCATCTGCTTTTGGACGCTCCGACATCTAGGCTCTCTCATTACCCTGTAATCCTGCGTCCTGAAAACCAGGCCTCATGTGCAACTTATACATACACTGTTGTGCGAAAGCTAAGCATTATCAGTGAAACAAAGGATGGAAAAGTTTAAAGGGGAGGGAACACCTGGAATGTTTATCAAGCTGTTGGACAAAAGGTAAACGAGTGTTGTGTATTCAGACAAATGTTAGCACGGAACACACAATAGACACATGTTACAGAGGTCAATAAAGACTTGTAGTGATTTCTTTACTCTTGTGTTCTTGTAGTTTACAAATGTGATGTTTACTACTTGCGCGTATACTGAGCATGGTACGGAATGTACCATGAGACAAAAAGCGTTCTTGGAACCTTTGCTGGTTCCTGCAACCATCCTTGTTGAAAGTAGTAGTTGCACGAGGATAGACTCAGATGCTACAACATTTGCATTCTAGTAGACTAGATACAGTCTTCGCTATCTATCACGTATTTAGATTAGCAATGTCTTCAGAGGAGGTTTACAAATGTCATTTTTATTTATTTATGGAATGGCTGGAATGTTCGGGAAAATGACACAATGGCCGTAGTTTCGAACTGAGAAATCTTAATATGACTGTTGTCAGGTCTCCCCGACAGGGCGTTTGTTTTGAACGCATTGATGATGGTTTTGAGATGCTAATGACCGTGAAGTCGGAGGAGGAGGAAGAGAGGCCAGGAAAACGGGAGAACCCACTCTGCTTACCGCAAACACTGATTAACAATCTCAAATGGTCGACATTAAAAAAGAAAAAAGGATTATTGTTAAAAAATGCATGTAATAACTACATTTGGAATAAAAAGAAGAGGAAGAAGACATAGAACTCGTTTCTGCCTGACTGTTTAAATTACTTAAAAACGATGGCTGAAAAAATAATATGAAGAGAATACAATGAAGATGTAGTATCTTTTATGTGTAAATGATAAATAATTCCTCAAACGGGAATGAACTGCCTCTGATTTCATTACCTTCTCTTGATTGCGTACGGTGGAGTAGTTTTCTAGCGATGCATAGGAGTTCACCACTTCTCTGAACATTCTACATGTGATTGTGTGTATTATTTATTATCTGTGTTCGCATTTCTTGTAATGGCAAACATTTTTTGCATCGTGTTCATTGTTTTCTAAGTCTTTTGGTTCCAGTTTCCAATCCAGTAGTGGAAATTGGAACCTTCCGGTTCCAATTTCATATCCAGTAGTGGTTCTGTTAATTATTATACGATCAATTGCCTTCTTTGCACTAAGTGTGGTCCACGTATACATTTATTGTAATAACAGAACTGAAATAATTATTGAATTGACAAACTGCTCTTTCTCGAAAGATTCGACGAGAAAATCAATGTTAAAATCTCCAAATTCAAGAACGGATTGGAAAGAGGGATAGCAGCTTTGCATAACGTTATCTCTAGTTCTCCTAAGAACGTGATGTAATCTGTCGTTTGCTTTACTGGAAGCTTGTAGAAGCAAAGTAAGGTACGATTGAGCATAGGATGATGAATAAAAGATATTAAAAAAATATTGTAATCGAATACACATTTAATTCCATCAAGACGAAGGAATCAATATGGTATTGTTTTATCTATAGAGGTAATAGTTTATTCGCCTCAAACTCGAAATTATTTGTATCTTTTTATATTGTTAACTACATCAAAAGAAGACTTACTTGATTCTCAGTAAGCATCTCGCTTGTTTCTACTCTCTGTAGAGCGTGAAGTCTAGAAAACGCCCGCGTGTTATCTCTCGCCTACATTTACAGCTGCGAAGATACCGCAACGAAATTCACTAATGAATGAAAACAAACATATTCGATATTATAGCTCTTGCTACATTTCGACACTGGTTGCGGTTGATCTGCATCATGATGGCCACAAGTGTTGGAATAATTTGGAACAGAAAAGTGAGACCATTACCTTGCTAAACAAGAGCGACATCCAACAGTTTTCATTAAAATGTGGGGATCGTGATCGACGCCAGACTTTGGTTTAAAATGCATGTACAATACATCAGAGAGAAGATATCATATGTGATCATTGGACTTTCGCGTATAATACCAAACTAGTGGTCTACACCAGCAGAAATGCTGCTGAACAAGAGCGTACAAAACAATTTTTCAAAAAGTAGTACGCTCAGTGCTCAAGAACAAGTGAAATACTCTCGTATAATACTGCGCGATAAATGAAATATTTTAACAAAAACATCTTCACATATACTGCAATAACATAGTATAGTGTATAAATATTACAACAGTTCTTACATGCTAAGCATGTCAAAAAAGTTCTGCTTCATAACGCAACTTGTGAATAGCAATGCCGGACGGCCTCTTCCTTGGAGACTTGCTAACACACGACGCCAGATGTGTAATACGCAGTGTCACGGATCATGAGAATTCAGACGATATTCACGGTTTGAGATTGAGTGGAATAACAATTAAATTTTTGCATTACTCATAATATAATAGTTTTATTTTTTAGATCCTTTCCGAGTTCCTGGAAGATACCATTACTACTTATCATATTGAGGGTCACTGTTTAGTTATCTTTCAATTTCTATGCGTATTGGAAGTAAATAACACTGTTTCGAGTTCCTGGGAATCTAATTAAGACAGCCCTAACATGGCTGGAGGAAATATTGTACATACTGTTCTATTTCTGCGTGCATTGGAAACTAGTAAAATAGAAACTGAGGTTCCCTTCAAAAACTACAGGTAACTTCCAGTTGCATTGACTTCTGCCGTACGCTATTATTTTCCGTACCGGGCTGCTGAGTTGGTATGCACTTCAGAGTTTATATCAACGAGCACTGACCAGCTAGGAATAAAAATAATGGAGTCATAATGACATAAATGATTCAGTTTGCTGAAAAGGGAGCTCTCGGTGGCAAGAGCGGTCTCATAGTCTTCTGTGAGAGACAGAGAACACGTTTGTACAGAAGCTGCAATCTGCGAACAAATCGGCGTTCAGTCACGTCACAACGAAGTGACACGTCTATCATGTTGGCATTAGATGGATTGCATCTTGATCGCATGACGAAATGCTAAAATAGGTTATTACTAGATTTAGATTAATGAGGCTGTTAATTATCCAATATAGGCGCCACGTCAGGAAGTGGAGTACACCATGAATGGTGGAAACTCATATTGCGATTATAGTGACCCTGCAATGTTGCCATGGTATCGTTAATACGATATATTTTTTGATGTTGTTAATTTCGTACATAGGTTACAAAATTATATTCGAATATAATTTCTATTAATATTTCAATTTTTGTGGTTGCATATTTTAAGACTGATATTAACTTTTGTTATTGTGTTCTATATTAACGCGATGCTTGATTAATTTATAACGTCAACCCACTTGAAAGTATTGTTGTATTTGAAGTATTATGTGCAATTTGTTTACGATTAATTACGAATGGTCAGCTGTGAGTACTAATAAGTCATTCATAGTAGTGATGTTGTATACATTCAGGATGTGTTTCGGAATGTGAGTATTGCGCTTGCAATAAATGTCGAGGGTAAAATGTATTAGCATGTTATTTATTATTTATAATTATCTATAATTAAGTAAAAGCACCGCTGACCACATGTAATAAACGTGAAATTCTCTGCATTTTAAATTGATCTAGGATTAAATGTGAGCTATGATATTTGATTCCAAAGGAGGGGTGGAATTTTCAAAAATGTTATTTAAATATTTTGTTCAAAATATTTGACGTTAATTTCTACGCCTGTGGAACTCCATTTTTTCCCTTTTTCTAAATGCTTCTCATATCAAGATAAAAGAGGAGGAAATAAAATATAACGTCCATTACAAGATTTAATATCGCTACACCCCCTATGATGTAAATCATTTGTTTGAAATTATTAAGAGTATTTTTAGAAAACAAAAAGCTTTTAAACGAAAATGTGTATGTGGATGAAATATTTATTGATTAATTAATTTAAATTTATTTCTCATATGACTTGTGTTTTATGATCGTGAGACCCTGTCATGAAACGCGTGAATTGAAGCAATGATTGTACTCCTTCCCGCGCTCTCAGAGTCGGGAGAGAGGGAATTCCCTTACGTCCTAGGCCTTGAGAGACAAGCGACCTCAAGATCGAATTCTACACTGACAGCTGAAGCCCGTCTCCTTCAATGTCCGGCTGCCACGACTATCTCAAGTGTCTCAAGAATTAAGAATTTAAAACAAACATGCAGATGCATTCATTTCATTTACATCTCGCGTCTCTTTGCTAATTCAATTAAATTCATTGGAATTCCGTTTTATAAAATGATCCCCACTGCAGGGCATGAAAAACCGTTCCGTTTCCTAGTTCAAGAGGCTCCATTTTACGCTGTGTTAAGTGCCAATTAATTTCTCGGGCCGGATACACATTCCGGTTAAGGCAGGTTGCCGGCTTGTACAGGATACGGTTTCGACAGATTTGACTGTATTACGCTTTGCTCTAGCCATTGAGATCTTCTCAATTCTTGCACGATTTACTGTGCTACACGAAGTAAGAGTCGGATCATTGGTAGTGTTTACGCTTACCGCTGGCATTTGAGCGCTTCTGAATTCTAGTACGGTCTTCTGTGCTACAGAAAGTAAGGTTCGGATCGTTGGTATTGTTTACGCTTTCCGGTGGCTGCTGAGCGCTTTGGCGCGCCGATGTCGTGTGTCGGTAGACGCACATGGAGCACAGTCGCCGGGCAGAGAAATGTGGGGTCGCGTGTAGCGAGATACTGTCCCAAAACGGCCGTTACAGGGACCATAACTGTCCGGAAGAGGGACTGGAGCCATTGGAAAAGTCGTCCTTCCTCCATGCGACCTGCTAGAAGGGTAGTTAGTCCACGACTTATTCGCAGTCACTTTGAAAACTGTGATAGATTTCCTCACCCGTGAATCACAACCGGCGCAGGCTGCATTGGACCCATGGGGAAGCTACGAAAGCTCCGGCCAAGGGACGCTGAAGTAGTTCACTTTTCGTCGTCGAAGACATGAGAAGTGAGCGAAAGGGCGCGGCTACTAAAAGAAAACTCTCTGCGAAGTTGTTGAAGTTCTTGAATATTTGAAGAATGATGGTATTTGTTTCTTCTGCAGTACTAATTTTCTTTCGAAGTTCGTAAATGTATTATAACTTTCTTAATAACTGTTGAAACATTTTGATATTGCACGTTTGTGTTTGATGTTGAAAAAGACTGGTGTAATACGTGGTAGGTTTTGGTTGTTAACGACTCAGCAAGCCAAAATATGCTAAACAAGAGACTTTGTAGATTGTGGACCTACAAGTGGTACCACAAATCTAACCGTAATTTTGAATGGGAACAAAAAGCATAGAATGAAGAGACACGTGTATTGAACAAGAAAAAATTCAAGCTTTTTTTATTTTCACTTATGTCTTCATTTCGTGTGGCTTTTTGTTAGTTTCCATTTTAAATTACAGTTAGATTCGTTGTAGCTTTGATGAGGTCTGTAATCTACACAGGAAACGTCTGATGACTTAACCACGTTTTTTGCTATTAACATATTTTGACTTGGTGAATTGTTTAAAAAAACATATGAACATCTTAGTGTTCACAGTCGTAGGTTAACACAAATTGTTTGAACAACAAACACACGGGATACAACCTTGGTTGGAACCTCTCGCTAATTTATCGCAGATGTAAAATTGAGTGTGAGACGGTAATACTTTTAAGCAGGAGAAGAAAGGAATTTTATTGTGGCTTAACACCAAAAAATATTGTTGTATCTCAATTTAACAAGACATAGACACCCAGTTAACCTTTATTGCTGCTAAATGTATACTATATTGTTTGTTGTACTACACCTTTTCCCCTAAGTATAAAGACAGTCTCCCTGTGGAAAGATATCTCTCAATCATTTTTATTTCATTTGGTTTATAAAATTGAAGATATATTAATACGTATTTATATTAAAAATTATCAGAAAATATACAACTTGAAATTATATACTGCGTTAATTACATTATTTTCCTGCGGCATCTGGCTTTCATAGTTACGTTTGATTGATATAATTTTTGCATAACATATTTTTAATCATGTTCTATCAACTCGAATGTGCTGTTAGGGTCGTTGTTTGCTTTTCTTTTGAATACTTCGCATTTATTTGAATTAAATGTATTGTTTTGATTGCAAATGCGGATTCTGAATGAGCATTTCGAACTAATATGTTTACATTTAAATGGAAGGTTTACACATTTTACTCATTTTAATAAATACTACAGTGCATTCAATAAGATACGAAATCTCCTGTTATTCTCGAATTTTTAAGAGCTACCTACGAGTAAAATGTGAAGAAGAAAGACTTATGTAATATCTAAACAATCAGTTACCTGGGCAATTTTAAGATAAGGGCGGAGGATAGTTAAGATATAGGCGGAGGATTCGAGGACTGACTTATCGAAATTAGCGCTCTTTTTCGAGGCTGAATGCCCTGAAAACAAATGTAGTGAAAAAACAACAAATGCAGTTGAAACAAACAACACTGAAAGTTCATGGCATGAGCCCGGGTTCTGTATGGACGGAATGTTGTGTATGCACTCGTATATCGCGTTTTCTTCGCCCTTTACACCTTTTGTCTTGTCGTACATTAAACAAAAGCAAGTGTGTATTTACCTCACCGGTACTCGGTTTGCTACTCCGCTGATTAGCTGCTCTGATTGCCGTGCAAACACTGGCGTCGCAGAGTACTTTTTCGAGTAGCGTAAGAGTTAATTGGCGGTATATTTTAATTAACTCTTGCATTTATTCTCATTGTCGCAGTACTCGTGAGCGTATATTCTCGACTCTTCACTTTGCATCCTAGATCCTGTGCTGTTGTGGATATATATGTGTCCGTTTTATAATTTCAAGCCCTCTTGTGAAGTTAACACTCTTTTGATATAACATACCGATATAATAAATATAATATGTGTTCCCTTAAAGCTTTTCCTTTGCATTGCGGAACAGGGTAAAACTTTTGAATAAGTATTGTTTTTTTTTGTCCAAATTGTGGTACATTTACATCGTAGTTTTCTATGCATTCATGAATTAGCTCGCATGTGTCAGTAGCAACTTGAAACTGGGTAACTAATAATATACACGAAGGGCTACCTAAGTGTTCACAGAAATCGGAACTGAAACATTTATCTTCAGTGTAAGTAACGATTTTGGTTTGTATTGTTTTCGGCCGTTAATCTCCTTATATGTTTCTGAATTGACTTGAAGAATAACAAACGTATTTTTTGTTAATAACTCAGGTAGTAAGATCATAGTTTTGTGATCCTATTCCATAATGGAATACATTCATTAGCCAATAAATTTACATGATTAGAAAGCGATCAAATTCACACGTGACTTGGGCCCGCTCGTGTATTTTAAAAAGAAACCTTTGCCTTCATTTCGTTCAATAATTACGTTGTAGCACTCTTATATTTCTCTTACATTGATATATTTAATTTTTATGTATTCTGAAACTTTAAATATAGTATGAGAATTTACTGTTCTTCTATTCTTCTTTGTAGGTCATTACAAAAAAGAGCCTTGCTGTGCAGTTGCAATTTCATGTCAAATATGTAAATATCTTGATAAATTTGTAATAATTTGAATTCATTTTAGGTTGTTTAATAAATATAATTAACAGTTATTCTCACATCAGCTAAGTCGGCCGGCTCCACCCCGGGATCATACAATGTACGTTCAGATGTGTGACCTGTTGGAATAGCGAGAGGAAAGTCGCACACGGAGAAATAGAAGAATGAGGTCTGTGGGCGCAGGCAAGATCAGGCCCACTTTTACCATTTAAAAAAAAAAAGGAAACCAACAACGCGGCAAATAAATAATTTAATCAACCAAAGATCAAATTTACTTTTTAATACATAACGAATGAATGCATTTAGTGTGAATATATTAGCTTTCTGATTATATTAATTAATGTACAAAAAATGTATTCCTTCTCAGAATAGGAATACATATATTATTCTTTGGCTTTGACCAGAAGAATTAGTTTGTTATGCTTCAAGGTTGAACAGAACAGATGAACATATGTAAGTAAGGAGATCAGAACAAGAAAGAAATACAGATAAAAATAGTTACTTACATTAAAAAACGAAGTTTCGCTTTCGAATTCTGTATATTAGAGGGCGGAGTGCCAGTGAAGGACAAAGTCTTTTCGCCTTCCGGAAAACCGTAGTGGAAAGGCGCGGATAATGTGGCTTCCGAGGAAATGTAGAACGATTTTCTTCAGTTTCTTTCGAACTATTAAAAATGCTCATATCTTTGTGTTCGTCTCTGCTAGCACTTTAAAAGTGCTGGTAGAAGAATATATAATTGCATTTAAAAAATCAAAGTTGTGTGAATATCTCAAAACTTAAAAATGTTACGGACAAGAAAACGAAATATGTTATTTCCCCATCATCTACAAGAACTTGTTGTAAACACCATCCCTATCATAAACCGATTAAAATGTATTCTCTGTGGCCAGCTTCTGTAGTCCTATCTGTATATGAAGATTACAGTACTTTATAAATCGCTTCTTTTATTTATTCAGTGATTTATCATTTTTTTTAAATATAGGGAGCGAATTATGAATTCTCTAAATAGTTATTATTGTTTCCGAATTTATTTTATCACTGAAAATACTTCAAAAATACGCATCACGGTGCCTTTAACGTTCAGTGATAAGATGAGAACACGCGATCTTTCTCTACTAAAGTGATGCGCGCTGTAACTCCCTGACTTCGTCCTTTCATATATTTATTATTAAAATGCCAAGGGATTTTCTTTTTGAATAAGAACATTCAGTTATTTTAAGCATCGCACAAACGACACAAAGAGCTTCGTTTTCAACATCTTTTTGCATACCATCACGTAGAATCGGGCCATACAGCTGTGAATATTTTTTTCTTCTGTCACGTTACAAATCCACTTGAGACACCTCTTTCTGAATTGCGCTTGTGTTACGAGGGATTACATTGTTTATTTTAAAGTAAGCGAATGAATTGTGTAGTAGACTTCACGCGCAGTGAAAGAACAAAAATGTGAAGACAGCGAGATAAAATTCGAAGTGGAAAAATTAAATAATATTCTTCTTTGCTTTGCTGGGTAAATTTTTTAAGAGGCAGGGGAAAGTGTGTGGGAACTTTTGAAAAGCGCGCTCCCGGCAGCGTTGTATCTTGATCCGTCATCCTTTGATCTCAGTTTTTTTTTATTTCTCAGTTTCTGACGAGCTCGTCTACAGTAGTTTCTTGGAACACAATAATGCGCATGTTGGGGAAACGCTTCAGGAAAGCAGAGGGAAACTGAATCGAGAGAAACTGTGCTCTTATCTTCTGGACGCTCGAATGCTAGGCTTCATGTGAATTACGGTGTTCATTGCCTTGAATGCTTCCGGTATCTCTTCGACCAACTACGATAGCTCTCCGACAACGTCGCTGTCTCTGTTCATCGAGACTTCTGCAGCATTGGGGATCTGGAAGTTCGAGGGATTGGTCTCAACGGGCGATGTCAGATTTTCGATATTTGCTAGATAGCAGGGTCGAATTCAACGTCTACATCGAGGAGAATTCTAGCGGATGATTGCTCTGATTCCGTAGGTTCTCCCATCAATATCCGACGAATGCTGGAGCAATACCCTTCAATACGAATCACGGGACGCTCGTCTCGCCCTCATCTTCTCTTCCTCATCATTGTCGTTGAACCCTCCTCTTTCTTTGCACCCATACACAGACTTGCATGTAACATTGTTTTGCATGTAACTTTGAAAAATGTTATTTTTTTAATTTATTTTTATTTATAGATGTATTAAAACTAATTTTACAATAAGCCTGATGATGATGATGATGATGATGATGATGATGAATGTGCCCTCGAAACGACGTAATTTTGCGAACTTAATAAAAGAGTTATACCTGTCAATATTTGATTCCCGAATATGTTCGTCGACAAATGCCCAAAACGTTACGTACGAATTGTGAGTGACTGACAATTAAGTATAATAAGTGTTTAATACTTGTGGGTTCGTAGGCTTCCGCGGCCGGAGTCAATGTATTCTTGGCTATTCGGGATGAGACGCGTCTCAGTTAATTGGACTGACGTTACGGCTATCTTGCTGTGGCCTTCTTCAGAGCTATACTGCTGGCTCAGCAGTATAGCTCTAAAGAAGGCCAGCAGTATAGCTCTGAAGAAGGCTACAGCAAGATGGCCGAAACGTCAGTCCAATTAACTGAGACGCGGCTCATCCCGGATAGCCAAGAATACAAGTGTTTAATATTTGTTTCGGGTGGTCTTCAATGACGTGTTGGTTCGACAGTTTCGACGCCCGCGGCAAGGAGTCGCTGCAGCAGGCCAAGCACTGGTCGGACGAGCGCTTGCTGGGCGGCCGGGCGTACTTCCGCTACTCCGAGAAGCCCGCCTGGCTCACCGTGGAGAACGTCAAGGAGCAGGACGCCGGTATCTACCGCTGCCGCGTCGACTTCCAGCGCAACCCCACGCGCAATTCGCGCGTCAACCTCACCGTGCTCGGTAAGTGCGTGCGCACCTCCCGCTGCGCACTGGCTGAGGTGGCTCAGGGCATTCACGGATGTCTCAGCAATGCCCTTGACCGAGAGGCCTAAGGGTGCTTCGTAGGGGCCCTTCTCTGTTTGCTAAGCTCGGCAATCGAGCGTGGCATTCATCGTAATCTTCAGAAGAGTGAAAGAATTCTTAGATCTGTATTTTAGATGTACTAAATTAGTGTTGGCATTTTTTGCCTCGTACCCTACAATTGAAGGGCTTGAGACAGTAACCAGGTAGGTTACACTAGGCACAGTAAACCTCCCGCTATTATTAAATGTTAATATTTAAATTTTATTCTTTGTATATAATTGTGTTACTGTGTTGCTCGTGTTAAAAAGAAGGCTTGGGGAAGGTAAACGATCATACACGTTTCCTTTGAAACCGATGTATTAACACTTGCTTAGACTTATCTGGTTAATGCCACAAGCTCTTCAATCCATTTCATTGAAATAGCCAAACCTTTGCTCACTCTGTAGTACCGTTTTTTTATTATTCAACTTGGAACTTTCATCGTGTCACATACGTAACGTAGAGGTAATTATGTCCATTCCTGACTACTCGAAATGGTTTTCGAATACGGAGGTCTGGGCGTGTTTATGACGAAATTCGAAAGCAGTGATCTTAACAGGTCTGTATTGGCACTAGGTCTTGCACAATTTAACGGAACAGCGTTACAATGTAACGTAACAAATAACTGTATCTTGTAAGTATTATTTCCGATGAATTGGATGTGTTCTTTTAATTCAAGCTGTGTCGGGAAAACAAAAGTGAAGTTTAACTTACACGCACTATTTTTGATACACTGATAGAGTTCTTGTGTAAACTCGTACGTTATTTTCTCCTAAACTATGTAAATCCCATGATAATATACTCCTAAATTAGTACTGCAATTTCAAAATATCGTTATCCCAACAACAGTAGGTTGAGAGCTGCCCGCGCTTGCGTCAGTTTCAACGGGCCAAAAAGCCAGTCCCAGGTTTACATCGCCAACGCAGCACTAGCCCACGGTCTGCACCACCAGTGCGGGCCCGCTAATGAATTTATAACTCGCGAGGACTTTAATAAATTATTTACTAATGGGCCCGCGTCACGTTCACGACGCCTACTTGCACGTGGACCCTCTCTGCAAGCGCGTAATAGTCTTGTTTAAACCTAACTGCCGAAGGGAGGCGTTGCCACGACAGCATTTTCCTGCTGAACTCTCTCCCCTGAAAAACGCTGAAAAAGTTTTGAGCCCTTAATAGCCACTGATAAATGACAGGACACTGGGGGAAATTATGAGAAGTGGCTTCATGACGTGGACATAGATATTACTCCACGGCTCGTTTTTGTCGAGGGAAGAGGTAGGATTCATCAACCGCTTGCATAAATCGAGAGATCGATATCTCGCTTACTGTTTGTCATGTAAGGACAAATTCTGTTATTTGATTATCTATTCATTTAAATCAAAGTTGGACTGGGAAAGTAGTTTATGGTCATCTGCAAAATTAAACTGTTACTGAGAACAATGAATCCAATGTACAGTGAGTACCAGGGTCTTCTAAGAGTTTAAACGACCGCAGTATGATTTACGATGTCTTTTCCTTATTCGAAAGATATAGTATATACATTGTCACGTATCTCCACGAAATTAGCCTCATGTTGAAATGTGGTTAATAACACTTTACATTTCTATAGAGACACGTTTATTCAGAAAAACTTGGGAGATTACAGTGAAAATCCCGAATATATGAATCAGAGACATACAGTATCTAATATAAAAATTGTATAATGTATTGAAATACTTCCAATTAAGATCTCTATCTAATTAAGATCAGTCTGGTGATAATGAAATTGTAAAATATATTTGCAAAGTTTTTCCTATTTGAAATAGTTTTTATTCAAATGGGGTTTTAAAAACGTTTTTATACACAATGCCTCCAATGAATTCTGTAAACTTCTTTGGCATGTAGAGGGAACACTTTTCCAATGAACATGTGGTGAGAAATGTTAACGGAATTAAACATATGATATTTCCACTGATCGTTAACATATAAAGCAAATAAAGCGATTTTGGTAACAATCAATATTACTGCGAGAAACAAGTTAATAAATGCTATTAATTGTTGCCATGGTCTGCTTATTTGACCAAAGAAAAACTGTAATTTTCGCCAACAGTGTTTATGCAGTGCATTAAATCGTACACTCAACTGAGCCTCAGCCCGCAGCCAGCCGCTTAGTCAGGCAGTGGTCCTCAGCTGCTCGCTGCGCTCAATTGCTCCAGTCACCGATGATGGCCGCTGCGCGCAAACGCGCGTAACCACTGGAACAGACATTCAGGTCACACAAGCGCCACGTGCGGACCTCAACGTTCCAATTTATTTGTGGGGCTCAGCTTGAATGTGACGCTTTTGGTCCCAAAACTTCGTAGGGAGAGCCTCAACTTCAAAAGTACGTGTATAGTAAATTTCGTATTCACACAATATTTTAAATTTTTGAAGAAAAAATCAAGATGAAATTTCTGCACTGTATTTTACAGCTACACAACTGTTACCAAGTCGTAGACTTTCATCAATTTACAGTCCTCAGATTTTTAACACCGTGACCTCTTCGGGCATTTTTAATTATTGTGCATCTTCTTATAAAATTATGATTACATAAATTCACACACTGGCCCATAATGGATATAAAATTTTCATATAAAATTATGCTCTGAAGTAATTTAATTTTTCAATATTCCAGTTACATAAAATATTATATTATTTATATTTATATATAATATTATATATAATATTTATTTAACGAGCTGTGTGACGTAATGCGAGGAGAAGAGCAATTTTTGGAATGTTTTCTTGAGCTGTGAAATCTTACCCCTAACTCATATACTCGTACATATTAAGTTAATTATGAATACAGATAGCAACTAGCGTAGTAATAAATATTTGTAAATCAAGAATCGAAGCAATGGAATTATTATCTTAATAAAGAGAGGCCTACACAAGTATTACGTGTGTATAGGGCTTGTAATTGTACAATTCTTTTCTGTAATCGAAAACTCTGGGATTACCCAGAATAGTATGCCATATCTCAGGCGGGAATTAACATTCCCGAATTATACGAAACGATCAGTATGGAGGCTGACTGAATTTGCAAGAATTCTGAACGCTTAGAATAATGAATTGAATCGTATGGTCAATTCATTTAAATGGACATTCCGTTTGAGGTTTGGATTGAGAAAAATTGAAATGTTTCGTTAACATCGCTAAATATCATATTATTCATGTTCAGTGTTGTAATACCCTCATCTCGGTGCTTCTACTCCAAGGCGGAGTAAAATAGAGAGATGCGCGTACTATGATGGGAAGTCACTCTCTGGGTTTCTCTGTTTGCAGCGACTGCAAATGCTCGAAATGAGCGAGAAATAAATAGGTCAGACGGAAGTGCAGGAAAAATACCAAAAAAGACAGTGGAGTGGATCACAAATTGAAAATTTTGAATGAACGTGGAGTGCGTGTTCTTTTTATGGAATGTAGAAGACACGCTTACAAAACTATGGTAATCTTTAAAACTAGTTTTTGACTTTATTAGAATCGAAAGAAACGACGAGTGGTTTACTTTTGGACAGGCAAGCGGGCAAGTGTGAACTCTATTTGTTCAAATATTTACAGTACTGCCGAAAATATGTAAAAATAGTTTCTGGCGATAAATATTCAGCCAGAAAGAGAAGAAAATAGAATTATACAGGTAGGATGTTCTTCAGTAGCCATGGGCTATGAGACTCACTCCTCTTGTATATCATAGAAATTCATCAAAAGGAACATTGGACGCACTTTACATAACACACAAATGTGTAGATTATCTATTAGAGGAAAACAGAATTATTTACAATGTACTACAGGAAGTCTGGGGTGCAGTTGATACAAACGACAAATATAATTTATTTTTCTCAAAGCTAATTTTCCTTTAACACATGCTTCCCACTTACAAAGAGAAAATTAAACATTTCACGGGAAAGCTCTCGGATAACTTAAAGAATTCTAATATTGTATAAAAAGGAACACACACTCTCTACTTTCTTTCTAAACATCAGCATGTATCACTCGATTACCATATTTACTTCCGAAAACACAAAGGCAGTCTAAGGATAGTACAGACAAAAGTAGTATAGTATAGTATAGTAAATAGTACAGACAAAAATAATGAAAAAAAATTAACAGGAAGTTTAAAACACATAAAAAACCAATGCAATGTGGAGTATTGTAAACAATACGACATCATTTCGAAATATCTAGAGAAAGTTGTTTTAAGAAAAAACGACAGATGAACCATCCGCTAATAAATGAAAGTCTCTTTAACCAACAGTTTTCAAAAGCTTCAGATAATCTCATGAAGGGGCAAAACAAAAACAAAAAAACAAAAAAAAATCAGCATGATACGTTTCCCAAAATATTGTCGGTACGATGTTTATTTTTTAACTTTTCCAGTGAAACACTCAGAATACTCAGTGAATGAATGAATAAGTAAATAATATACGCTTGGTGAAAACAGTTTTGCGGATTCTGTATTCAAAACGTGTGCGCCTAACTTGTTAACTAACTCGTTAATTCATATTTTTAATCCTCCTTTACGCACAAGAAAATTTCTACATATTTTCCAAACAGTGAAAAAAAAAAAACACTTTTTATAAATATACCACAAAATGAAATTATAATTATCGGGCAATTTCTCTTTTGTCAGTTATCTCAAAAATATTAGAGATTTTTATACGTATATACGAAACGAATCTTTTCTCAGGAACAAACGAACCGTTTAAGACTCTCAACATGGATCTAAAAAATGAATATCATCGGAAACGGTCGTTATTTTCTTTTCTTTAATTTCTTTCGAAATGAATTACCTATTTGAATATTATGAAATCTTTCGCAAGCTTCGCAACGTCAAATAACAGGTAGAAAGTGTTTGTAGAGGATGTGTATTCGCAGTGTATCTATTGCAAAGAGTTAAAATACCAAATTGAGACGAAATAACAATATTTACTAATCTTTCTAATTCTTTGCCGATTGAATGTGCTGAGTACGCAGTATTTTATTTTATGCTGTATCTTCTTTATTTTATACCTAGACTTTTAGATTGCATTATAGTTAGCCAATGCCTTCCGCGTGATTTCTGCAAGCCTCTCTTCCTTGAGTTTGGAATCTTATCATAGGGGGGCGGATTTTGAATATCGTATTATTTATTAACTTTTAATTATTTTACTTTCTCGCATATTGGTTACGACTTTATATATTTTTTGCGCTTCCTTTCTTTAAAAAATTTTCGAATGGTAGTTGAAGTGTCAGATATTTTCTTATTACATAGTCATTCATAATATCGCGGGAAAATACGTGCTGTTGGAGCTCCACTAGTTTTTAGAGCAGATTTCATTAAAAAATCTCTATCAACAATTTTGTACTTTTCTGCAATTTTTGAAAATAAAGATACGGACGAAGAAAAAATTAAAGAAATAATTAGAATTTGAGAAAATTATTGTTTCACATATATTTCATGTTAAAATTTAATAAAAAATTGGAATCATTTTTTGAGAAAACTTGGTTGTGGGGTCATGTAAAATACTCTCGAAAACAAAAATAGCCGTTTCAAACTCACAGGAACTGAAGTTTGTTCAGATCGATCTGGGAATATCAATTAGGGAGAAAATCTTCTGAACGCGCTATGGTTGGTGTGTGGTATACGCAGTGGCGTTGATTGCAGACGGACGGACACACAATTAGACCTGCAGATAGATGCTCAACAACCACAGGCAGACCGACGCAACCAAAAGGCTACACACATTCACACAGACAAGCCCACAACCAAGCAAACACAAACATTTTGGCATCAAACGATTTTTCGATATCAAGGGCCCACAAAACGTGGATTCCAACTATAATTGATGGTAGTTTGTTTTTTGATAACGTGTTAGTGGAAATAATTAATTTCATACACGAACAAGATTTATTCGCGTGTTAATTACCAGGTTCCGACAGAAAAGTTGTTGTTGTTTTTTTTTCTTAATCGCTGATTTCTGACATGCGATTACAACACTTTCTCTTTACTACGTACGTTGTAAGGCGAGAAATGTGCTGATGTGAAATCTATCGTCGCTCAGGTGCAGCTGCAGCATCTGCTTGTACTGCAGCTTCACCGTAAAGGGCCCTCGCACGAACTCGGACAACACTAAGCGACACGAATAAAAAGTACAAAACTTGTCTGCATAATTTCAGAACAAAAAATATCACTTTTTTCCACTTACCTACCTACTCACTTTGCGCCATCATTTACTTTAATTTGCGCAGTCCGGACAACGATGAGGATTATTTACTGTGTAGGGCACAGGGTGCTTCACAAAGCTCACAACGAAATTGTAATTGCCAGGAAGAGCAGGACAGAAATGCAGGACGAAAGGCCGCTGGTGTTTAGCCACTTGGCACCCAAAAGGTTGAGCACAGGTGCAGTGCTCGGAAGCGCACACGAAGCCCAGACACCGCGACGAGCTTCACGCAGCAACGTCAATAGACTGGGTATTCGGATGCAAATGCTTTGTTTTTAGTTTTCGCTCTGGAGCAGAGTGTGTTGTTTGTCCATATCGCTGCTTTAATAGCCTATTTTTAAATGTTTAAAATGCATATTACGGAAAATGTTGTTTGCCAGTGCATATAATCGTGTTTCTTGTACATTCGGGCGCATTCGTTTCTATTTTTACTTCTCTTCGACATGTTTTCTATTTTTTTAATAGGTTTCAAGAAAAAGTTGTTGTGAAAGTGAGATCTATTTTTACAAATTAGTTTCAAAACTTTACGCTTTGAGTTTAGATACCTAATCTTTCTTTCGGGTCGATGGACCTATGTGATTTTTTAGGATAGAAGAATTGGAGTGTACTACCGTCACAATAATTTGTAGCTCTTTTCCTAAACAAACATAGCAATTCTATTGAGTAGCAATTATGAAATAATTCGGTTATTACGTCGTAATTTATTTCTATGATTAAATTAACTCATAAAAATAAACTAGCTTTCAAGACATCGGATTATAATTTTTTGAAAATATCAATGTAATTATATGGGGTTATTTGTATTAAGATATTTTTAGAAAATCGCGCAGATCGACTCGGTGACCTCACAGGACGTCCGAAATACCTTCTGTGTGTGTGAGAGAGATAGAGAGAGAGAGAGGACGGGAGAGGGAGAGGGCGAGAATAACAAAATAAGTATCCCAAATCAGCAATCAATGAACTTTTTCCGATACAAAACAAAAAGGCAACGAAAAATGTCGCTCCACGAACAGGATTTGCCGAAAAATAAATATCTCAAAAATATACCACATTTTTGTTCCCTACTGATATTCACGCCTTCTTTGCTCTTTTTCTCTGTCTTTCCCAAACACAAACTCACCGAAATGGTACGACTGCCGTCGCAACGAAACTCCCTGCGTTGCTCAATTTTCTTCCAACGCGACACAATTAACGACATAAGATATCCTCCTCGAGAACACATCCCTCGCAGTTTACCTAGCCGTTCAACCGCATTACCCAGGCAGAATTGGGAGGTTGCTTCATTCAGTGCAACATCTCGCGCAACCTTTCAATTCATTTCCCGCACGTTAAGAGTGTTAGATGTAAGAGAGTCTGCTATTCGCGAGAGCCCAGACGCAGACGCTGGCAGAGCAGTGCGGAGTTGGAGATGCTACTGGTATCGGGGTGGAGGGCGGAGGCAGAGTAGGAGGTGGAACCTGTCACGGAGGCGGGGAGGAGGCGGGTTGGATGTGCAGGTGAAGGCGAATTTGGAAGGTGGGGCGGAATCGGTAGTGGAATTTGTGACGGCAGCGGTGAGAAGGGGAATGAAGGGTGGGCAGTTGATATGCAGGAAGGACTAAAACTGGAGGCGAGGCTGGAGCAGAGGTGGAGGCTGAGTTGTAGGCGGAGGCTGTGTTATAGGTGGAGGCTGAGTTGTAGGCGGAGGCTGAGTTGGAGGCGGAGGCTGAGTTGGAGGCGGAGGCTGAGTTGGAGGCGGAGGCTGAGTTGGAGGCGGAGGCTGAGTTGGAGGCGGAGGCTGAGTTGGAGGCGGAGGCTGAGTTGGAGGCGGAGGCTGAGTTGGAGGCGGAGGCTGAGTTGGAGGCGGAGGCTGAGTTGGAGGCGGAGGCTGAGTTGGAGGCGGAGGCTGAGTTGGAGGCGGAGGCTGAGTTGGAGGCGGAGGCTGAGTTGGAGGCGGAGGCTGAGTTGGAGGCGGAGGCTGAGTTGGAGGCGGAGGCTGAGTAGGAGGCGGAGGCTGAGTTGTAGGCGGAGGCTGAGTAGGAGGCGGAGGCTGAGTAGGAGGCGGAGGCTGAGTTGAAGGCGGAGGCTGAGTTGTAGGCGGAGGCTGAGTAGGAGGCGGAGGCTGAGTTGGAGGCGGAGGCTGAGTTGGAGGCGGAGGCTGAGTAGGAGGCGGAGGCTGAGTTGGAGGCGGAGGCTGAGTTGGAGGCGGAGGCTGAGTTGGAGGCGGAGGTTGAGTTGGAGGCGGAGGCTGAGTTGGAGGCGGAGGATGAGTTGGAGGCGGAGGCTGAGTTGTAGGCGGAGGCTGAGGCTGAGTTGTAGGCGGAGGCTGAGTTGGAGGCGGAGGCTGAGTTGGAGGCGGAAGCTAAGTTGGAGGCGGACCTGGAAGCGGAGCCGGGCGTTGGTGGTGGGGAAGTCGACGCTGGAGGGGGAGGCGGCAGCAGGAGTTGGCGGAGGTGTTGGGGTCGAGGCTGAAAGCGGTGGCGCTGCCGGGGGCGCGGGGGACCTTCTCGCCGAGCGGAGCGCCATTATCGCTTCTCGTTACAGCCTGCAGCCTCTTAGAAGCGGGGCACCGGCGAAATTTCTTCTCCTCCTTAAATGGCTTGCACCTCGTGCCTCGTTATTGCTCGTTCTGTTTCTCGCGCCGCGACTTCGCCTGTGCCATCTGATGTAACGTGCTGCTGCCTACATAGCGAGCCAGACTCTCGCGAAAAAGAGACTTACTCGTCTAGATATAAGAATGAAGACACTTTTATTAATTAGAATGCTCGGACCTGTTTCATTGTGCGTTTGCCTTGAGAGTTCAAAAGAATGAAGAAATCTTTCCTTTATGTTGTTTAGACTGCGCCCGACAAGGTTGGTGTGTTTGTAAAAAATTTTTTTTTTTCATTGTGTGTGTATTGTCTTCCGGTTATACTTTTACATTTCTAAGGCGTATCAGCCGCGTAGTCACCGATATTTTGGAAAAATCATTGGAAGCTGAAATTTTTAATATTTTGATTTTATTCTGTGAAAGTAAAAATGAAACTTAATTTGGTCCCATTGAATATAATTAGCGCCTAGATATATTTTAATCTATCTCTCATCGTCATCATCGTCGTCGTCGTCGTCGGTATAATCATCAACAATCACAATAGTAAATGATAAGTCTGCATGTGATCTATATTTTCAGT
Source organism: Gryllus longicercus (assembly GCA_038098605.1). Taxonomy (NCBI): domain Eukaryota; kingdom Metazoa; phylum Arthropoda; class Insecta; order Orthoptera; family Gryllidae; genus Gryllus; species Gryllus longicercus. Next base: position 369,912 of record JAZDUA010000275.1, read on the forward strand.
TTGCAAGAAATTATTCTTCTTCATCTGACACGTGATCGCAAAAAAAGATCGAGAATGTTCGGTTTGCGCTGTTAGTTACTAACCGAGAACGTAATGAAAAACAGATATCAGAAAATTTCAGACCCTTTAGGCGCGTTCATTTCATCGAAAATGTTGACAATTAAGTTACTCTGAACTTTAAAATTAAAACTATTCAGTCTTAGGTAAAACAATTATAAATACTTTCGCTCGCTCATATTGAGACTAAAACATTTTGTTAACGTTCAAACCCTAGATGTAATTTATTATTATGAATGTACAAACACATATCACACTTTGTTTGCTTTGTTTTAATAGGTTGCAAAATTACGTTTCTACCCCGTTTTTCTAAATTGGCATTCCTCTATTTTCTTGTAATTATTTACAATATACATATAAAATATGTCTTTCTTACATTAAAATATGTCGTACGAACATAGCCAGATATTATTTAAAACCCTATATATACAAAAATTGATTTCGTCATTCACATGAGAGTAGTACAATGTTAAAGACGTTTAAGAGCCGTTGATCTAACACGTGTAATATGTATGCCAACAGCGTTTAAAAACATTTACGTAACTAACGCACAAGGTGAGTGTGAGGAATACATATGAAATGTTTCCCTACGAGTTTACGATAGAACAGTCGCGAGTAGGAAATTAGTATGGCAAGGAGACTTTCGTACGAGTATCAAATGTTGTTTTACTGACAATTCTTGCAGACTACTTATACTATTGGTATCATTCTTAATATGCAAAATTGCAGTGATATTGATTCATATCGCTCTAGTGTTTTGCTTGCGGTACCCAGACTTTTTTTTTACTTTACCGTATACTTCCCGCAAAATGCTACTTTGCGGTACGTGTACTGCAAAGTGTGACTTTCCAATCAACGAACAGTACACGTAATTAATGGTGTTCTTGCATAAGTGCTAAAACAAATATTTTTGTCCGAAGCCGCCCAGAAAATGACGCATACTTGCACAGTGTTCGGAGATGAATCAACTTTTTTCAACGCCAGCCTAAAAACGTACTGAAAGTAGTTTCCGTACTATTACCGAAAGAATAGAGATTAGAAAACAAAATATGTAGCAACTCCCAACGGAAAATATGTAGCATGTTCTCGTGATCGTCAATTAAATTTGTATATCGCACGGACGTGTCACGAAATCGATGCCTCGAATGCCGCAATATGAATGAACAAATCTGCCATCTCGCATATTTTTCAACTCATACGAAAAAGTTTTGGCATAAACCTCCTTTTAGAAAAATTCGTTGCGTCTTTTTTCGTAACACGTCTCTTAGCTCTTCTTGGGCATTGAGCTTATGTAAATCTGGTGTGATTCTCCGTTAACATTTTGTCCGTAACGTCACAGTCAATCAATGCATTTTATCCCTTCGCCCAAGGGCTCGGGACCGTTAGTAACCGGGATTCCCAGACGGTCACCTTTCTAGGAATCCATGTTGCCTCGAGTTGCGTATGTTTCATGACTTGGCGAAGCGTAGTTAAGCAATTCGGCTAACGTCACTTGCATTTCAAAACTCCGGATTCGACTTGTATTGTCGATTCGCGTGGGAACTTTCATTCGTACAGGAAACCACTTTCTGTACTAGTTAGGTACATATCTGTTCTTGATATTTGCGCTTGTGTAACGACCTAAATTTAGTTGAATTTTGAATTTCAAAATTTCAATGTAGATTATGTATAATACGTCTGATACAATGAATGTCAGAGGTTCATAAATAAAGGAGAGAGGCCGGGAGACAGTTTTTCGCCAACACTCTTTAATATATATTTGGTATAATAATTAAATCGTGGAAGAGCGTGGTGCCCTCAGGAATTCATCTAGGCAAAAATAGATTTTTAAATACACTTTAATATGCTAACGACCAGGTGATTCTGCATGAAAATGAAGATGATTTACAAAAATTTATTTACCATCTGGAGCAAATTTGTATGGAGTACAATCTGAAGATATCAGTTAATAAAACAAAAGTAATGGCTTTAAAGGAAAAGAATCAATAAGGACAAAGATTGTGCTTCAAAATATGATTTTAGAACAAGTGACGCATTTTAACTACCGTGGGTGTGAAATTACGTTTGGAAAAGATAGGGAGATCACCAGTAAGATCCGTAAATTTCAAGCAATATGTGGAACTATAAGTAGAACGTTAAAAGGAAATCACGAAAAGAAACCCAGTTCAAATTTTACGATATTATGGACCTTCTAGTTCTATGTATGGATGTGAAACTTGGGTTAAAAAACATGACGATTTTAGGAGGATTGAATCAGCGGAAATGAGATTTTTGAGAGGAGTGAAGACACCAAACAAAAGTGAAAAAATAAGAGTAGAACTAGGGCGGAAAGAAACAGTACATAACACAATTAAAAAGTATATACTGCAATGGGTGACACACATTGTAAATATGCCGCAAGACAGACTTTCAGTGCAAACTTTGAATTATAAGCTGAGAGGAAAGTGAAACATTGGAAGGTCAAGAATGAGATGGAGGCTGGAACAGGCAATATGTCTAATGCGTAAATGAAGAAGAAGAAGAAGAAGAAGAAGAAGAAGAAGAAGATGATGATGATGATGATGATGATGATGATGATGATGAATATTGCCACTTCGTTGCGTGAAACTTAACTGAAGGAATCAATTTTGTCCTATGAAACAGATTCGAAAATGTAGAGGCGAGACTGGGATTGTAATTTCCTACGTTGAATAAAGTAAACAGAATGTGTGTGGACGGTATTATTACATGAAATGCTAGAGTAGTAATATTCAATGTGTTCTCTAGAATACCATTTAATGTTTTGGGAGGTAATGTAGAACATTCGCAAAATAGATTTATTAAGTTGTATGAAGGCTCACAATGGTTCAATTAAATCTGTGTTAGTAATATAATGTGCTTAATCAGTAAGAATGGTTTAGTTACATTATATGTGTGTCCAATATAGGATTGACTGCATAGAAAAACTCAAAAGTGTTCCATCTATCTCAGGCAATTGTTCATTTCGGATTTGCAGTGGCGCGTGCAATAGCCTATCTGAAAATGAAAACTGCGTTGAAACTGTGATTCCTACGTTTACTATTAAAATGCTATTTAAAAACGATTTTGAAGATCTAAAATACTAATACTATCTGTTAATACTTGCAAAGGATATCCGTGTCATCAGGTAACATAGTCATCAGTTAATTATTAGTAAACATAATTGCTCATTGGAGATGCTTTAAATTTAACCGCACATAAAAGTTTGATATATTTTTATATAACATGTAGATGAATGCTGTACATCTTTTATTGGCAAACTCATTTTTATTTCTTGAATATCGATTAAATTATTTAAAGAAACCTAAGTCTTGTTTTTGTAGTAGAATCTGCTTTACATTATATATAAAGACCACAAATGCAAATGAGCCACATCTTTCTTGTCGATCTTCAACGAGCATGTTTTCGCGTTCTCTGCTCGTTCATCTAAGAACTCTTAAATCTCCCCCATTGTTCTAATTCGCTGCAGCCTCATTGACTCTCAACTCGCTTCTATTAACGTCTCAAGTCGACTGTAAAATAAGAACGTCCGTCTCCCGATGTCTTGTCACGCGATGTGTCTCCTCCGAAGGCGTGAAAAACGACCTCCCACGCTCGTTTATCTTCTCGTAGAGAGGAGGCCGCGCTGGTTGGTGGCCAACCGCTTGCTCGGTCGGTCGGTCGGTCGGTCGGTCGGTTGGTCAAACGGATGGATCTGTGGAATCGTTCGCGAACGTTGCTTAGGACTTTGTTCACCAGGTAATGTTCCCCTGTCTCCTTCCAGTCCTCGGCGCGGCTGTCAGATTGCTGAAGGGTTTTGTGTTGGAGTATGACGTCACCCGGCGCATTGGTAAACAAGCAAATGCGCCCGACGCGTCTGGTAACGGCAGGTTGCTTGCAACCCCCGGCGATAAACGACCGCGGAGAAGCGATTTCCGAGAAGAGATTATGCGCGAGATGGTTCTTGCTAAATCATTTGTGCAGGAACTGGGTTTGGTGTTCACGTTGAAAAGGTGAAAAACCTTACAAATTTGCGGTCGTCGCAAGGTAAAAAAGTGCAAACAACTTAATGATGGCAATTAAAATAATTATATACTTATTATAGTATATTTGATTGCTGGCACATAAGTGATTTCGGGTTAGGTATTTCATTTTGTCCAATAAATGTTTCTAGTTTTGCCATTTCAGCGTTTTACTTTTTAAAATTCCTTAATTCTTGTAGTATCAACATACAGCTAATACTTGTTTGTGTTGCTTCAACACAAATACTCCAGGATGAACTTCATTTAATTGAAACATATATAGTTACAAATAAAGAGATGTACTACGTGTTATCAAAATAAATGCATAGAAATTTTAGAAACTTCTAAAATGAGTTTAGATGATTAATTTTTGCGTTTTGGTTTTAATTTCACAACTCAAATGAAACTGATAATACCACATTCTTGGATTTCAAGTTAAATAAAAACACACGTGGCTTATCTTGGAGGAGTTGCTGATATATTTGCAAGGGTCTTACGGTTATTTTGACGTTTGTTAGAAGTTTGTATTTTTTATTGGCAGAGAATTTTTTTGGTAGAGGTTTTAGCAAGTAACTGAGCAGTACGTTAAGATTGGACCCGAATGTTTTGAATTCATATTCTGTTATTGATAATGGTAAATAAATAATAATATTCTTTTAAGAAATATATGCATGTTTTCTCTAACATGGAATACACTGAACTAATAAGATTTTAAAATTAATTTTTGAAACCCAAAATATTGTCTAACGTTCATGGTAACATCGGAAATGTTATTTCCTGTCATTTCTAATAGTCAGAGACTAACATCCTATATGTATTATAATCTCTGTAACCAGAAGAGGGCAATAAAGTATTTGTTGAACAAATTGGATAAGAATAGCCTCCACAGGGGATCCTCAAGTTTTATTAACGGTGGGAGGGGATGTGTAATGAGGTATGAAGAATCAAATCCCTTCCGTTCAGCTGCCACTTCGAATGCTATTGTGAATAACATCTCTTTCCTGCTAGGCACAAGCCATAACCTTCTCAATTGTTGATAGGAGACATACCAAGCTGTGCACCTCGGTCGCGCTCAGGTACACGAATTGGTATATTATAAAACGTCCGAGATCAGATCGAGACTCTAAAGCCTTCGAGAACCCTGCAGGCGGTCGGCGCCATATGGGCCGTTTGCTTATCGGACATGACGATCGCACTCGGCCTAAAGGAGATGGCGGAGGTAACCTCGGGGGGCAGAGAGGGTTCGTGACCGGTAATTCACCTGGAGCTCGGGGGGAAGAGGGTACAAAGAAAAGGCGGAGAAAGTGCGGGAAGCTGGGAGAGGGCAGGACGGGAATAGTTGATTAATTTTTTTTCTAGGCTCCCTGACGCACTTGCAGAACATTTCATTTTACGTATGTGGCCAGATGAAGATGTTTCAATCTCTTGACTCGCTTACCTTCTTTCTGCCTCTGTTCCCGGGCGTAGTTAAAGTTATGGTTAATATTTAGTCAGACGTCTTCAGGGATTCCCACTTCGCTTACTAGTTAAGCAGGATCCAATTGCCTAACAACAAAGTCCATCTAAAAAAGATTGGTCACTTAGAAGGAGACCTGAATGACACATTCGGAACTCTTCCCTTTTTACAGGTTACTTTGCGAAACCATTCATGCAGGCAATCTGAGTTCGGAGTCAAATGAGGCCTTTGTAAATAGCCCGTATAATGTGTCACAACATCATTTTATCAATTATAATTATTTCATTGAATTCTCAAGAATAAGTAACAAATTTAGGCATTATTTTACGTAAAAGGTTTTAAAAAAATTTGCTTAGAAATGTAGTATGCATTCTAAAGATGTCGTATCGTATGCGTTTGTCGTATGTGACTTGACTGTTTATATCTTACAAATAAATATTACTTTGTCGTGGGTTTATATTTTTTATTTAAATAAATGTTTTCATCAGAGACATATCAATGTTCTACTCTGAAAAGTGAGAAAAGGTGCAAATTCCTTTTTGGTCAATATTTAGCACAAACATTTGCACAATCAAAATAAATAGTAAATAATAAAAATGAGTATTAATAGAAAATTAATACGAATGCAAATTAAATAGTAAACGAAAAGCAAGAAAACTCTCTTTCAAACTTTCCTTCCTTTATATGTTGTTTAAGATCTTGTTCTCCTGCCGTGTACACGTGCCAGATTTGTGCCCGGCACCAAGAGGCATGCGACATTAGAATCGTAGGCATCAACCGAACGATCATCCCGAACCTCCGGAACCCTCCCAACCCGCCGTTCCATTCTCCTTTTCATAGCGCTCACCGCCCCTAGCGCTGCTGTCTCCGCTGCCGTCGCTACCGCCGCTGCCGTCGCTACCGCCGCCGCCGCCGCCGCCGCCGCCGCCGCCGCGGTAGGGCGCGACGCCCTCGGCGACGGCGGTCTTTCGGGTGTCGAAAAGGGGAGGAATTTGGTTTTGTGTCGGGGAAATGAAGTTAGGCGGGCCTGGCGTCGCCGCTGCCACTACGTCTTATTGCTGAAGGGTTCGCCGAAAGAAAAACAAGTGTTCTGTATTCAATGGACGTAACCTATTGGCATTTTCGTGCAGGAAATAGCCAGCGACGCCAGGCGTGGGCGCTGCCCCTCCCCCTCACACGCCCCTCCCTTCGCCCCCACCCGCACGGCGCCGGCGTTGGGCCATTGTATCGCCCCCGGCCCCTCACGCTGCCCACCCCCGCGCCCTCGGCGGCTGCCATCGGCGTCCGCGCGATTTACTGGCTGCGTCGCAGGGGGAGGCGCCGAGGGCGGGGGAGCCGCCCCTCACCGCCTCTCCTCGCCTCGACCCGCCCCGCCCCGCCCCGCCCCGCCCCGCCCCGCGCCGCCCTGCCCCGCCCCGCCCTGCCCCGCCCTGCCCCGCCCCGCCCTGCCTGCCTGTCCCTCTCCCTGCTCCTCGTCCAAACCACTCTCCTCCACGCCCCGACCCAACACTACCCGCTGTACTCCGTCCGACGACGCAGCTTCTCATCACTCCCCGCTCTGCCCTGCACATACCCTCCGCTGTGGGACCCTTCTCTCCTTGCCCCGTCATGTCCTCCACCCTGGTCCGCTCCGTTCTGCCCCTCTCCACTCCCAACCTCTTCGCCAGTTCCTCTCCCGCTCCCTTCCGCCCCGCTCCTTCCCATCCGCCCTTGCCCGCTTTGCTCCATTACGCCGTGCATAGCAATGCGGCGCAATGCCATTCCAACCTGCTTCGCCACCCAACGTTCCGGCTTGACCCGACTTTCCCCGCCTCACACCGCAATGCTTTGTCTCGCCCCGCCCCATCCCTTCCGCCTTTTTCCATCCCCGCCCCGCCCTTCCTCATTTTTCCGCTTTACCTCATTTTTTATAATTTTTTGCTGAAATAGATAAAACTGAGCTTAAAATTTATTAATATTTTATAATTGATTTTTATAAATCATATAATTTGTTTAAGTACTTTAGTAACTATAAAATGGTAAAAGCCTGATTTTAATAACATTTTTTAAATTTTCCACAGTCGCAAAGGTTAATTTGGGTTTCCTACGAACGAAAGTTTCCTACATCTTTATTATTGATGCTAAATATTTCTTTAGTGCAATTTACTCGACAATGCCAGTATTTTCAATGATTTTGTGTAAAGTTTTTCAATGCTTTTATGTAATTTTAAATTAAATTTGGTCAGTTTTCCAAACAAGCATTAAGGAGGTTTTCTCAAAAGCGACTCTATTGTTTTCCCTTTAAACGTTTTAATGAAATAAGAACAATCCACTGAAGTTGCTATTTACTTCATTTAAATTAGATTACTTCATTTTAAATTATTAATTACTCTATTATAAAAAAATTCGCGAAGTATGATTGTCGAATCGAAAGACTAAATGTCTTCACGAAATTACTTTATTTTTAAATGTGTTTGATAATGATAACTTTTAAACTAATTTGCTTATTTATTAAATGAATTTTAGATATTCATATAGTTCAATGCTTTATTATAGCCGTATTTTTCAACATCAAAGGCATTTTAAATGGGGTAAAATCATGTAGTATGTTGACAATAATATAAATATACTATTTGTGTTTGTTCTCTTTGTAGAATTCTTTTCCTCAACGTACATTTACAGGGTACAAAATATCACAGTTTGCGTGTAGACAATGACGTGGCTTTCAATCATGTGCACAACATATAAATAAAATCGCATCAATGTGTTCCGATTTGTTTTCTTAGTAATATTTCGTAAGTTAAGGTTTCATTGTAAAATTTTGCAAGATGTTGGTATTTATTCTTGTACAATGGAGAACTCATTCTATATAGGTCACATTTTTGGCGTTATCGTGTTCTGTTTTGAGTAAATTTGAGTTGAATCCTTATTCGCTTACACTGAGACTTTTAACTCTCGTCATCTATCGCCTTCATATCCTGACACACGGTTCGCAGAAGTGTTATACCTTAGTCTACCGTGTGTGGTAATCATTTGCATTCGCGACATCTTCCTCCGTCCCTTCTTGCAGTATATGCGGACGCATTATAGAATACGTATTTATCGATAACGGGAGAAACATTTTGTTGTATCGAAAGGTGTACGCGCTTCCTCATAAAACATGCATGACAATGCTGTGAACAGATGTCGTAATAAGGGTACGCTTGGACGCCGCTATAGGTATTAGCGATACAAATGAAGATGAAATTACCGTGATCCAATGCAGCTTTTCGCATAATGAGGTAGCTGGAAATGCACTTTGCAGCCTCGCCCCAGAATGAGCCTCTGACAGTCCGCAGTATGAAATGGAACGGAATGAGCGAAGTTGACCTGGAAAATTCAGATTGCAATTTTCAATAAGCCAATAATCAAAGAGAGTCACAAATGTTTTATTGCGTGCAAGAGAGTACTAGTTAGCTTACTTATTGGCATCTGGCAGTGCCTGCATATTATCGACACGTAAGACAAACATATTAAGACACGTAACGATTGATGCAGAAAAAAAAGAAAATTGTGTTAATGGTGATATAGTGTTCCAATTGCCAGCCACAATAACGTATAAACTGGTTTAAGCAACAAGGTGATTCCTAGTAGTTTTTAAGAAACCCCATAAACGACGTGTACGTGCAACTCCACTTGGTGATAAAATAACAAAGCTAATGCCCAAATATGTGATTTAAAATGGACGGTCAAACAGATAAACAACGGCGAAAGAGAGGTGACGTGAGTACACAGAATGAGTAAAGCAAATACGAAGTGAAGGAAACGAGTGCTATCAGAAGGATGATGATTGCTGGTCCTTGCCAAACCGCCTCGCAGCCATGAGGAATGACAAGACATTTTGCTCTACATGTTGCACAAGGGCTCTTCCAAAATTTCTGAAGTTTGGATTTTTTGTGTACCGGAAGCAAGGTATTGTGTTTACGTTCATTTCCTCTCAATCAAGTTTCAGGCGCTTGGCCCATTATTTATTTACGTGCCTCAAACATAAATGCATACACTTCTTTCAACGTTTGCTACAACCAATCGATGACTCGATCTCTGCATCAGTCAGTCGGGGGTGCGCAATGACCTCGTCGTCAAAGCTCGGTTTCATTGTTTTATTATTTTAAATTGTCGGGCTAGTCAACTGGTATTGTCATTAGCCCCGTAAGTGTAGTACGGGGCTAATGTCAAGAGGTGGCAGTATTCCTCCGTCGCTTGAACGTGATATTCGGCGTTGACCTACACTTCGGCTCCAAAGCCCGAGTATTAGACGAAAACATTAAAACAAATTCGTCACATCCCACCAAAAACTCAAACTACAGGTTCTCCATTTTGTTGTCATCTCAAACTGGAGATGGTTTTGTCCCATCTACCTGAGATCGGGGCGCGACGTCGTCCGCCGCGTCCTCGCGCACGCGCTTGAGGATTTGAGGACCTGCGTCCCCGTGTCCTGGCGCGCCCCTGTGTCGTTCTGAGCTCCCCCTCCCTCTTCCCCGCGCCGCACCACTGCCGCCGCTCCGCTCCCCCGTGCGATCGCGGTCTTATCACTCCCACGCAATTGCGCGGCTTTGGGGCCTGAGGAAGGCGAGGTGGAGGCGCAATGAGGCGGCCGGGGAGGCCGCCGAAGGTGGGTGAGGCTGCTGACAATCGCCCTACGGGAGAGGCAGCGGAGAATTGCGATGACGGGCTTGGATGGGACGAAGCGGCGGAGAACGTCGCTGCCAGAGAATGAGGACAACAGCCGAGGGACGGGAATAAGTGTGGGCTGTTGGGGAACAGAAAGACAGATAAGGCGGATTGCGGTTCGGAAGGATGCTGAGAGTCCAGAGGTCGGAACGAGAAGAAATTTAACAGTTACCACAAGTGTGAATTTTTTATTTGAAGTTATTTACGTAAATATACCGCATGTGAGAGGGAACATGCAGCAGTTGTCTCCGGAGTCAAATCTGGGAAATTGAATTGAATGCTGGTTTTGATCGTTAAAAGCCTGGAAGAGAATTACAGTCGAGTAGTATCTTATGGATATACGAGCAAAAATGAGATATTTTCATTGTAATCAACTAAAAGAATGAATAAAAAAAATTAAACACCGTATATTAAAAAATAAACATGTTAAACATCCTTAGTAAACGAAATTCGTCCCAGCAGTCGCATATGCATGGAGTTTGAAATGTATCAGATAAAAAATCAATTACAGGCAATTATAAAGATATACATTTGTTTAAGATATAACTTCATAAAATAATACCAAAAAATGCCTTTTTACGCCATTTGGGACGTATCATAGTATTTGGATAGGAAAAACCACGGTAAAGCAAGAATACCTTAATTTCGTTTTTGAATTATTTTTCTGCATTCTATCTAAGAATGTGATTTTCAACATTAAGTTTTATTTGATTCGTTATGTGGTTCAGTAAGATATTTTATTTACGAAAATCTTCAGATTCATTTAACTGATAATAGCCCAAACATTAACTTATCTACATTTGGTATATGAAAAGTCACTTATTAACGAATGGAAGAGGTTTAGGAATCCTGTTGGCAAATTTGTATAAAGATGAGAGCCTGGCGTCGTCGTAAAGATTGATCGAGTTGTCTAAAGAGCGCTAGTAATAGCAGGAAAAGCAAGAGGGTGATGTTGCGTGAAAGAAACAAGATTAGGCCACGAAAGTAAGTAGATGCGGTATGAAAGTCGATGAGCGCGGTCATAACTGCAGCAGCGAGAAGAATCGCGTTGACGAGTGGGAGAGTCTCCGCGACGAGTAGCGAGCATAAATAACGAGGCGCGAATGATGATATAACAACGCCGTGGCTTGGGGGCGAATCGCGAGAAGAGGGACACCTGGGACAGTTACAGTGTGAAAGTGGCAATGCAATGCGAGAGATAGGGAGCGTCGAGTGTGAGGGAGGATGGGGGGAGGACACGGGCGAGGGATGGGAAAGGGGAACATGGCGGGGCGATGAGAAGCACGTCCCCGCGCCGGAAAGGCCGTGTCGAGGAGGAATGTGAAAACCAGAGCGGAGAGGGACGAACGGTGCAGCACGAAGAGAATAATGCAGGGCGGATGGGCTGTGAAACGGGGGCGTGGTGGTTGCCAGGGTACGAGGCGAATACAAGGTAGAGAGGGGTGGAACGGGGGCATGGAGGTTGCCAGGGGACGTGGCGAGGAGAATACAACGTATAGGGGTGGAACGGGGACGTGGAGAATACCAGAGTACGGGGCGATGAGAATAGAGGCTAGATGGGATGTGGAATGAGACCGTAGAGGTTACCAGGGTACGGAACGACGAGAATACTGGGTAGAGGGGATGCGGAACGGGAGCATGGAGGTTGCCAGGCGAAGGATACGGGACGAGGAGAATATAGAGTAGAGGTGTTGCGGAACAGACCGTGGAGCTTGTCGGGCGGAGGTAGTTGGTCGAGGAGAATACGGGGCAGAGAGGTTGCGGAGCAGAGCGAGGTGGTTGCCAGAGTACGGGACGAGGAGGAAACAGAGTAGAGGGGTTGTAGAGCGGGGGCGTGGTTGCCAGGCATGGTTGCCAGGCAGAGGTTGCTGGTGGAGGAGAATATAGGGCAGAGAAGTTGCGGAGAAGGATGTGGAAATTGCCAGGGTGCGGAACGAGGAGAATACAGGGTAGAGGGGATGTGGAACGGGGCATGGAGGTTGCCAGGCGGAGGTTGCTGGTCGAGGAGAATATAGGGCAGAGAAGTTGCGGAGAAGGATGTGGAAATTGCCAGGGTGCGGAACGAGGAGAATACAGGGTAGAGAGGATATGGAGCGGGGCATGGAGGTTGTAGGCGGAAGGTACGGGACGAGGAGAATCCAGGGTACAGGGGTAGCGGAGCTAGAGCGCGGTTGCCAGGAGGAGGTTGCAGAACGAGGAGAATCCAGAGTAGAGAGAATGCGGGGTCGGTGTTTGGTGGCTGTACGGAGTGGTGGGAGCAGGATGAGGGGAACACAGGGTGGAGAGGATGCAGGGCGGGGGACGTGGAGGGTGCGGGGCGGGTGAGAGGAGAGGAGCACGGCGGGGGCGGTGGCGCCGCGCGAGAGCTGCGGCAGAGGGGCGAGGGGGCGCGGGCACGGGAGCGTATTTCACTCGGCAGATATGCAATCATATTTTATCTGGATTGCAGGCCCATTACGCTCTCTATTGCCCGCGTCCTGGGCTCGCCCGCAGCCCCGTCTAATGGCCCACCGTTTTGCAGGCAATAAAATATAAATCTTTGGGGTAATTTCTTAACAAGTGGACTGACTCATAATTCGGAGTTATATAATATAGCCGGAGATACGGGGCGGGGAGCTGTTTATTCCGTATGCGGCGGTGCGCGGGCGTTGCGTCGAGGGGGGACGGGGGTGCGCGTAGTGTGAGGGGGAGGGGGAGGGGGATGGCGAGCTGTTCGACGCCAGCGCGGTCGCACCCCGGGGCGTGCGTACTCCCTTCCATTCAGCCGCTCTAATTTGATTCCGCGGCAAGGTGAGCGGATGCCGTGGGAGGCGGCAGCGGCGCCGGCGCTGGCTGTGACGCTCGTGGTGGCGAGAGGGGGATCGCGGGGGAGGCTGACGGAGCTTGAGCAGGGTGAGGGCAAGGGAGGCGGCAAGAGGCGAAACGGCCGGTGTGAATGGGGAGCGCGGGGGAGGGCGAGGGTGAATGCGTGTGGAAAGGGCGGAGACGGAGGTGAGGGGTAGCCTGGGTCTGGAATGGGAGCGAGAGCAGGAAAGAGTCGAGAATGGTGGGAACGGATCCCGCTGTGGGTGTGGTGAAGGCAAAGTTGACTGTCAGAAATGAAAAGGATGGGGTAAGGACGTGGATGGAGGCAACGGTGGTGCTGGAGGTGGTGTTTTATTTGGTGTTACCGAAGTTCGGGCGAACCTGAGTAGGACGTCATAAGTAGTTGCTGCGTTAGGAGAGCTTAGCCGAACAGATGTTGGACGATTGAAAAGGGATACGATGTTCACATGTTGATATTCAAAAATATGATAATAGTTGTCATGATCATATCATTAAAGCATGCCTACAATGCATTTCATTGTAGAACTGTTAGAAAAGTGTTATGTAAAGGATTAAATGTAAACACTTCAAAGCTGGGAATATAAATTATTTGGATAGGCAGGTCGACTCGACAAATTGTTACGCGAGTTCACTTTGACATCTATATTACTACGTTATTTTTTATATCTATGCATTTTTCATGAAATGAATGAGAAATATTTATGGGCAGATACTTGCCATGGAATGAATGATGGATCAATGGTCGAATGCGAGGCTGCGAAAACGGGAGAACTCTTATAAATTTCACATAGATAGACAGGGGCGCGTCCAGCCTTTCTTTTGCGGGAGGTATCTTATATTTTTGTTGAATAATAAACATATCTTAATATATTGTATATTGTTTTGTAGTGTATATATGGTACTATAGGGAGTACATGACCGTGTCGATGGTGGCGGAGCGTAAGTATCCCCATGACCCCAAGAGCTATGCCGGCGGTAGCGTAGCTACTGGTAGGGCCTCCCTTGCCGGACATGTCGAAGGGTAGGGATCTGACTAAGAAGTACTCCAGAAGAGGACCTCAACGGCGGCTTCAAGAAAGAAGAGGCAGAAGAGAAACTCTAGATGGGGCGAGAGACCTCGAAGCCATGAAGATGGCAATCTCTCTAGACAAGGGAAGTCCGAAATAACCTCCCCCCTCCTCGGGACAGAGGTTGTGCGGAGACAGTTGGAAACACACCCACGTAAAAAAATGATTTACTAGCAGTGTCCCAAATAATGGCCTCGGAATGAAAACTATGACGACTAAGGCAATGAAAATGGTAGTACAAAAACGGATATCGGAATACTATATAATATTATATTTAAATAATTAGAGAATTCTATCATAAATATTTAGATCAATTTTGCCAAATAAAGGAAGGTAACAAACAAAAACTCTAGGACTTTTTGGGGGGCTCGTCCCCCATGCCCCCCCCATTGATCCGTCACTGGATCAACAGAGAATTGAATCCCAGACGCAGCAGTGGCAGGCGAGCAGTCTCACCTCTGCCCCACGGGACGTTCCCAACTCCTCCCTAAATCATCGAGAAGTATGGTCGCCTTCCTGGCCGGGGGTGAGGCGGGCCAGATGACGCCAGTAGCGCGCGCGGGGCGGTGGCCCCGGGGGGTCGGCTGCTCGGCGGGGAGCGCGGCTGGAACGCGGACCTCTGGCCCTCGCCCCTCCCAGCGGCATGGGCTGGTCCCCGAGACGAAGACCAGAAGCTACTCCTAAGCCGGGCGCATGGCGCCCAAGTGGAGGACTTACCTCTCTGTTTCACTATACTTAGTTGAAATACAGGTAGATAGATTTTTTAAACTTCGTTATAGTGATAAAGATCGGTGGTAAATTTGATTACCATTAATGATTACAAGTCTGTTAGTTCTAATTAATTTTAACTATCTCAAAATTAACATGTTATTTTCTCTTGACCTAACTTTAATACATCACTCTACTTCTATATACACGGGACATCATGCGACATTGCATTAATAATAATAATAATAATAATAAAATAATAATAATAATAATAATAATAATAATGAGAAGAAGAAGAAGAAATATAAGACCCATTATTAATCATTATTATCTAAATGGAATTATACATGTTTTACTTTTGACTGCATGAAAAGGAAGAGTCTGTAGTGGTTTTGCATGCAGTTGGTTCTAATCTACGAATCTGTGAATAAATGTAGCAATGAGGGTGGTTGACATTTGGAAACTAGATTTTTTTCTCCCAAGAAATTGAATACTTATCTGCACTAGCAAAAAGGTACAAGTTCTTTCAGATTACATTTTATAGTAATATTGACAAAATAAAATCTTGCATCTGCTAACAAAATAACTTTTAGAATTGATCGAAGAAAACAACGTAGACGACCAATCAGAATAAAACGGTCTTTAAAATTTCTCCCAGGAAGTGAAGATCGTCTGACCCAGCTGATGTCAAAAAGTCGCCATCGTCACACCTATGACTTGCCGGTCTACAAGTTCCACGTGGGACTTACGACTCAAGTAAAATAGGTGGACGTGTCGCCATCTCAATTTGTCAAAAACAAATTCTTGGTGGTCCGAATTGGATTTATTTTTGCCAGTACTGAAAAGCAAACGCTGTTTCTGCTACACTCTAAGGCATCAACTCAAAATTAATCTGGCTAATAAGAGTTGATACTGAAGTACCAGGGTTTTTTTATCTCAAAGTAAAGATATGTGATTTGAGAGTAAGCACATTTTTGAACTCAGGTTATTGAGCGAACGCCGTGACATAGTTATGGCACGTTATCATTTTTGAACTCATTTTTTCTTGTCACATTCTTTAACACATTCATAGTCAGTTCACATTAATAGTATCAGAGAAGGAAGGGACGAAATGTGTTGATCGTCACCCTCCAGCTGTAGATATTTCGGATTCGTAATAGTTTTGAGTTATCATGTTTCCAATTTAAAACTGATGACGTAGGCGTATTTTTTTGCTGATATAATTGCCTGGAATTTCCTAAACTATAATATGTAAAGACATAACATTTTTACATTTGTAAAGGAACACAAGATTTTACACCAAATGAAGGTATAAGACGACCATAGCATGCACATCTGTGGACAATGTTTGTATTCACTCCAATAATAATAATAATAATAATAATAATATACAATTGCGTGTTTAGTTTTTCAATAAAATTAACTAATCATTAAACATCAGTTTTACTCGGTTAAATTCACAATTTACGGTTATATACGAAATTCACACTGAAAAATCACGTGGTTTTGTGAATTGTTTTTAGTCTTCCGAGTTACAATTACAATTGTAAAGGTTTCATATAAAAATAAAATATTTATTGAGATTTTACTTTAAAGATTTGTACTTTACAGTTTTATTTTTTAATTTGTGTCGATAGGAGCCATAAGAAAACAGATCTGTCCCACGTACTCTCAAAGTACAATTGTGGCCAAATAAAAAAAAAAGAAATGTGTTGTCCTGAAATAATAACATACATAAAATGTATACGTGTTGACAAGTATTCCAGATTATTCACTAAAACCTGATCTTGACAATAGTTACAATAAAATTGAATGGAATTATCAGTGTCATAATGAAAATAATCCAAACATTACGAAACACTTCTGTGTACTTAGTGTTATCTTTTGCAGTTCAACTAAAAATCTAAAGTGGAAGGGTTTGCACTTTTATTTGACTCTAAATATTTTTATAATGTGCCATTTAACACAAGAAGTGCTCTTTCGTGTTGACTAGACGAAAAAGGTTCGTGCTCTTTCAAAAGTTTCTAAATAACGTTTACTTTGGATGAAAATCGATGTACAGTATACAAAGTGTGATGTAAAAAGTAAAAGAACTCTCTGCCCTCCTAAAATGGGAAGTAGGTTAAATTAACTTTGGAATTACAGTGCATTATTTTGAATACGGTGCAATGAGCATTACGAGTACACATAATTTTGGGGCTTCTGAAAAATTTGCTGAACTTCTTCCGAATGCTGTTTCCAAACCTCCATGATGTTCCATTATATTTTAAAATATGATATTAATGTACTTGAAGTACAATATTTTGTGAATTCTAAACCAGAGAGCAACAGATAAAAAACGAAAGACGAAAATTTGGAAAATGGAGTTATATGACGTCACAATAACTTGTTACTGTTAAGAGAAAACTGCAACTTATCATCATATAAGTTTGCTGAACTGAAAAATAAGCAAATATTATGTTTTTTCAGAATCATCATCATGTCAGCGAGATACTATGCAACTCGCTGCAAACATTTCAGTCAATTGTTGATACACATATTGATATGCTACACTTATCTGACCACACAATCGGTCTTTTTAATGGTATGTTTGCACATGTGGTCTCTGTAACCTATGAAGCCATGTTTTTTGTGCAGTTTATAGCATGCCAAACATGATACAGGAAATGTTTTTCCGTTATCAAATTCACTGACATATCATCTCATCCTCAGACTTCGTAGGTATTTGAATTGCTTATTAACGAAATATATTATTGATGTAATGGTTATGAAAAATATTTTTTATTATTACTATTATTATAAATATTCTTTAGAAATAACAAGCGCTAATTGTGAAAAATGTATATGGGTAATATTACAATTACACTTTTTTATTTCGGTGCACCTTATGTGTTGATTTTTAAAATTAGAAAAAATTACAAATCTGCAACGGGTAATTTAAGACGTCTCTAATATTATACTTCATTTAGTACCAGGAAATAAAGTTTCCGATTCAGGACTTGTCAGGATGTAAGATGATTTTCTCAAGATTACCTGATAGGTGTTCTCTGAGTCTGAAGTTCAGACTGCTTACTTCTACGCCTCACACAAAAGCCGGATTTGTGCTTTTGTAGCCGGTAATAAATTTCCGTGTCACTTCACGGCCGAGTTCTTCACACATGCTAGTACTAAAAGCACCTTCCAAGTACAAATTATGAACGCACTGTGTACAAGGCTGGTCCGAGCATAAACGCGTTACGACTTCATAAAATCAACAAAACAAGTTTAAAGTGAATGACGAGGCGGCCAACGGCAGAGTTGGAGGCACAAGCGACCGCGGGTGTGGACAAGGGCAGCGCGGGTGGCAACGCATGAGGAGACGGGGAACCAGGCGACGACACCGGGTCGGGGAAGGGAGGACCCGGCTACAGGGTGTCCGGGCGGTGGCAAGGGAGCAGGTGCAAAAACGGTGAGGTCTGAGAGCGCCATAGGAGTGACGCGAAGATGGGTCGCGTGGCGAAAACATTGTGGTAGATTGAAGCGTCAAGAGACAATAACATGCATGAGAAACTGTAGGTGTTTCATGCACGTGGCCATGTTTATGAAAACGACGGTTTGAGAGGAAAAACAGTGTCCAAGAATGCAATCGGTTTTATGCATCATGTTTGAAGAGTAACTTTTATTAATCAGAATATGGAGTTTTACACTCGTTGAGATGCTTCCTTAAATAAATTGTAAAAAGATTTAAAGAAAATATAAGGTTTCCTATTTATTTTAGAGAATTTTCACTGAAATGCTCTTTGATTTTTAGTTATTTCTTACTTTGATTACCGGCATGCAGGGCATGCGAAAATGTAGAAGGCATGATCAGCTACATAGAGTAATTGGGTCTTATTCTGCCGTCAATGAGCTTCGAGTAAACACGAAATACTCGATCATTTCAAAATGCGACGACATAAGTAGGAGTAATCGGTAGACAAAGGCGACACAAGACAATAAATGTTTTGATTTTACTCTAAGTCGAGTGAGTATATTATTTTTCCGGGTGCGTCAACTAATATGGTCATTAGTCCCGTAGGTTCATTGCATTTTATATTTCGGAGGGACTTCTCCCGCTAGAACATGTGTACTGGCGCCAACCTACACAACGGTTTGCAGAGGTACCTCTACCAGGTACATCCCCCAGCCGGACAGACTCTAAACTCCCGACTGATTTTCACATTTGTGGTAGTGTAGTGCATATAAGTTCAAGCGTGGGTGTGTTTTAAGCGAAAGAAGAAGAGAAGGGTGAAAAAGAAAAGATCGCACGCGCTCCGTGGCCTGTTTGCCAAAGCACTGCTCCGGCATTCACCTGGTATTAGTCGGAGAAACGTCGGAAAATTACCGATCTCAGCTGCCTGCCACTAGTTCTCCCTTCTGTATAATTGTTGAATTCCTCTTGGCCAACATGGTGTTCTCATTACATCGCAACATTCCTCTTGCATTTCGCTCTCCCATTTGACGGCCCTCATTTCGTCACACATCATCACGACACCTTCCTCGTGATTATCCGTCAGTCACCCAGCTAACGTACAACTCTCACCGGTCACTCCCCTACTTGCATTCCATTTCTTCCTTTCTCTCTCTCTCTCTCTCTCTCACACACACTCACACTCACACACACTCGCACACACGTACTCTCTTTCTCACTGCATCCCTCCCTCGTTCTACCCGCTGTGTGGCTGTCTTCCGGCAATTCTTCTCTCCTCCCCGCCACCCTGCCCCCCCCCCCCCGCCGAATCTTCGAACCCAACAACGGTCCGCCACTCTACCCCACACCAGACTCCCCGGAATGCTGCGCCCTTGGATCCTCCTCCACTTCACCCTCCCCCGCCCCTTCTCTCCCCCTCTCCTCGCGCTTCCATCGTCCCCACCTTCTCCGCGCTTCGGGGCTCTCGCCGCCTCCGTGGCGAAGCGTTTCCCCCTATCTTTACCGCGTTGCTCTGTAATTACGCGGGATTAAATTAGGTCGCTAGCTGTAGAATTCCAATGAAATGTAATCTCGTTAAATATCTCACAGATAATAAAAATAAATTATCTACCGTAGCTGCCATTATTTTCGCGGGTCTGGCAGGGTGCGGAATAACAAACGCGGAGTTGAATGTGGAATTAGAGGCCGGATGAGCGACATCGCCGTGGGAGGGGGCGCGGTGACGGGGACGGTGACGGTGATGGAGACGTTGATGGAGGAGGAGGGGCGAGAGGGCGGAGGCGGTATTTGCTCTGATGGCGTTGATGGAGGGGTGCGTACCCTCCCAAGATCCAGGTAGCGGCGCCGCCCGCAGCTGCAGTTCCTCACGCCGTTTAATCTCCATGGATTCCTCTCCGCCGAGGCAAACAGATTGTGGTCAGTCACGCTTTTTGTTGTTCCGAGAAAATATCTGCTATAGTATGCTATTTTCGTTATTTAATAGCACGTGTTTTTGTGTTGGTATTTTCCTTTCTACTCGGCAATTTGTGGTAGATATTTAATATATTCGGTGCCTAAATCTATTATGTTATTTTGTACTTAATAAATAGAAATGATTTGAAAATGTCACAATAATGAAAATGTTAGTGAAATTATGCAGCTAATAATTAATATTTTAATGTTTATGTGAAAAAATATAAGAGTATTTCACTTAACATAGACCAAATACCATGAGATCGACTTTCAAATATGCAGGATGAAGAACTGATCTTTTACACAAAACGAACGTTTGAAAGGCGGGATCCGACGAATTGAATCATTTATCTGAAAATTTATTGGTGTGTAAAAATGTTTCAGGAAGGAACATATTCTATTTATTTACAATACCTCGATATAACGCCACTCTTAAAACTTGTAAAATAATGCTTTGTAGAATTGTTCTTCTAGTTTTTACTGTACCGAGCGTGTTAATTACTTTAAACT
The DNA here is from genome assembly GCA_038098605.1 of Gryllus longicercus. Lineage (NCBI taxonomy): Eukaryota > Metazoa > Arthropoda > Insecta > Orthoptera > Gryllidae > Gryllus > Gryllus longicercus. The sequence continues at coordinate 390,645 of JAZDUA010000275.1, forward strand.
ATTGACAATTCATCGCACCAATATTGCGGTAAAGTAACAATATCAAAATGAAAGCGCGAAAGCAAACTAACTATAGCAATGTTTCAAATTGGGACATATCAATGTGTGACTTACTTAAATAAATGTTCGAATTGAAATTAAAAACGTACTACTACACAACAAAAATGTCCTTTGAGAACACATAAAAATGTCTGATTCAGTTTTAGTCATTAATTGTGAAATTAAAAACCAAACTTCATCGTCACGTTTGAAAATAATACTTCGGATGCCATACCTTATGATCTTTTGAGAAAGAGATAGAGGGATTAAATGTGGAGTAGACTCAATCGATTAACTGTTATCATCCCCATCGGTTCGGTCATTGGGAATTGATATCATCAGCAATGCCAGTTCCGCCAGATTCGCCGACATTTTCATTACCACGCAGATGGTCGAAACTGCCAGAATTGCCACAATCATACCACCACATCTGGAGTCACAGTACTTGTTCTGCTCCCCAGATTTCTCACTTCGCTAATCGTCTAGATTCCGATCTTTCTGCTACCAAAGTATTTCGCGCCGTGTTCATATCATTTTTGAATAAAGCATGGTTCTGTGATTTGCTTGGGCGGGGATGTTGAAGGGGCACTCTTGGTGTTAGTGGTTTATATGGACACCCTATGATTGGTGTTAGTCGTTTACATGGAGTTCGAGCTAGGCCTTCGATTTCTTTCTTTCTTTGTTTCTTACTTTCTTTCTCTATTTCTTTTCTTTCTTTCTTTCTTTTTCTTTTCATTTATTTGTTTATTTATTTTATTTATTTATTTAGTCAAAGACCAGTAAAATCTGTATGTGTAATATGGGGGAGAAGTATCATTGTGCACGTTTCCTTGAGCTCAGGAATCTCTTCCCAAATTTTCACTATAAATAGTTGCGAGATAAATAAAAGTTAAAAAATGACAATTAAATACAAATAATTACAAAATATTTAAAAAATAAAATTAAAAACGAGCGAGGTTAGTAACAATTAAAAACTACTCATTTTTGCTCCCGAGTTATATAAATCTTATTTGCATTGATAAACGAACTGCGGATTTGATTTTTTATACTGCTAACCCGGCTCTACTACTACTACTACTATCAAAACGAGAGCTCAACAAAACGTGCGCATACTGAAGCTACATTTATAAGGTGTGGCCACACTGACTCGTGTAAGTACTGTTGTGCAATATCGGAAAGCAGCAAAACGTTCAGTAGAAAAATATGATTGTCTAATGAAGTATATCACGAAACGAAGCACTGAATAGATCTAAACAAACAACTATGAGAATTCATTATCTCTGTTCAGGACTGTGACATTAACATTTCCGTCTTAGAAAGGAGGATGAGAAGAATAAAACATACATTGAATCGTATAATCATAGAAGTTTAAATGAATAGAAAGACAAAGACTGTGATGAAATGTAATATGTCCTACTTTTCGGTCTACGTTTTCACTGGTAGAGTTGTCAATGATTCTAAAAATAGAAATGCTCATACTTTTAGAAAATTTATGTGCGACGTTTCACATTTTTATCACATCCGAAATCATACCTCAACTTCAATACTCTAAGTGAACTCTCCACTGTATCTCTGTTCCATCATAACCTCTGAAGGCATCTCCATCACACTAAACAGAAAAACGAAGTTCGAAGTGAACAGAAGAAACTCAACATCTCTGTGAATCTACTCCACTTCCTGTATACTTAAGTATCACTTTCTTACCAAATTCCAATAGCTTTACCGACTATGGATTTCTTATTGACGTAGTTTTCAAATTCCTCTCAACTCTTTCTCCAAGTTCCCGGTTTCCCATTCCATTTCTGCTCCATCCCCATCCTCAAACTCAAATGAAAGCAAAACGTTTCTTATGATTGTGAACTACGATATCCCCAACCCAAATTCTCCCTTGGATATAGTTTGCATTTGTTTTCTATAAAAAACATGAAATCTTCCTATTTTATTTTCAGCTATTTCTCTATTTCGACACCATATTCTTCATATCGCCATGTTAAATTCATTACGATGTCCTAATCGGTTTCCAGCTCGAATGACTAGTTTCAGCCCCTACCTCAAATCAGGATCGGGGAATATGCTTTTACGATTGCGAATGACATCATCTCGACTACTCTTTTAGATCAGAGCGTTATCTACCTTCTATTCTACCTCAATCTCAGATCCTCCAACTTACATCAAAGCTCAACATTATCTCTGATCGACACTTCTCCATTCTCCTACCCATCTCCCGTGCCAGTTTCGGGGTCGAATCCTGATCATGAAGTATCACTGATACATCACTGAATAATCACTGATCACTGATTGAAGATAACGATTCACAGCATCTCAACTTCAAAACTCACTCAACTGCCTGCATCAACCTTCACCTTGCTGCGTCCTCAAACCTCCACAAATGAAAACACAGTTTTCTTGTTCATCTACCTCCTCACAAATTTCTCTCCCGTCATTTTCACCTTTTACCTCCGTCACAATCTTCCAACCCGCGAAGGACTGCACGGAATTCTAAAGCCAATCAGTCACAATCAGACACCACATCATCCCAACGTCGTGAACATCCTTAAATTAGTTCCTTTTTTATCGTTTACCCTACGTTTCATTCCTTGCGAGTTCATCATCAGAGCATCATAAACCCCTCATCTTATCCTCTCTCCTTCCACCCCATCAAATTCCTGTTTGTCCCTTCGGACGAACTATCCTCTAAAACCATCTCTAATGTCAACCCATCTCTATCGCCTAACCTGTCTCTAATTTCAGCCCCGGGCTCAAACGCTGATCACTTTAATAATACGAACTACTCAACTTTCATGAAACACTCACCTGCCTTAAGCATGCTCCAACTCGAAGAGCCCTCAAACCTTTACCAAAGAACAGCATCGCCTCCTTGTCCTTTAGCGTCCCATCAAATTCTTCCTCGCTATTTCCAAATCACCTCCATCGCGATTTTCCAATGATGGATTTTCTACGCAAACGTCGGATTCTCACTATCACAAACAACGTCATCTCAACTTCGTCGCCATCTTCACTCAACGTTCTTAAAAACGTCTTCCTTCTTCCCTTCTTTCCTTCGTGCATTCTGTGTTTCCTACATCAGAGCACAGGGTCGTCGCGTTGACCCCACCCCCACCCCACCCCACCCCCACCCCACCCCCACCCCACCCCACCCCACCCCACCCCTTGCTTCTCCGTGCTCCCCGTGCCCCTCCCCGCGTTTCCACAAATCCGTGTTCGCCATTTCCACCTCTCCTCCGTCCTGATCCTCGCCCGCCCCTTCTCCGGCCCCGGCCCCGTGCTGAGGCGCTTTTTCGCGGGTGCGAGCCACGCTCCCCCCCACCCCACCTCCACGCGCACGCCTCCCGCGAGGTTTTATCGACGCGCCAAGAGCGTACGCGCGGGGGGGGGCGAAGGGCGATAATCGCGCGTTCAAATTGGACGCGGCGGCAGCGGCAGTGGAGAGGGCGGCGGCTACGGCGGCGGCGGGGTGCTGATCCGAGCGCGTTCCCGTTAATTTCTGATAGCGAAAACCGCGCCGCGGCGTTGGCGGCGTTGGCGGCGGCGGCGGCGGCGGAGTGCCGGCGGGCGTAACTCGTAAGATAACGGCGCATCGGAACGAGGCGTAAACGAGCTGTTGCAATGAGTGGGCCCCTCGCCTCGCCCCGCCCTCTCGATTCCAACAGCCCGCCCGTCGTCACTGCGGCTGCCGCCCCTTGTCGCCGCGCGCTGGCGCTCCCCGGGCGCAGGTTGCGCCGTTGGTGGGGAGCCCCGAGCGCCTGGAATCCCGGAGGCCGATTTTTCTTGTGGCGTTTATCTGGGGGAAGCGGGTTCTATATATGTGTTGCCTGCCTTCTCGCCAGCTTTGTGTTGGGCCAGCTGTAATGTAGAGATTATTGCCGGTTGCGTTAAAATCTAAATATAGCGAATATTTTATTTTTCCGTCTTCTGTTTGTTTATTTTTATACTAATATTTAAAATTAGTATTTTGCTACATCCGTAAATAAATTTGCAGTGTAGTTTATTGTTATATGATATTCTTCCTCCTTTTTCTTTCTATTACCCTTGCTTAGTGTTCAGCATCACTTGTACTCTGAATTTATTTTTGCCAGAACCAATTACGCCCCTTACATTTCACAAATTCCAGAAATTTGCCACTCTAAAATGCATTTAAAAAGAGAAAGAAATCAATGATAATAAGAATACATAAATTGTTGTTCTTTTATCTCAATGTACTTTCATTTCAGTTTCAGTTCAGTACTATTCTTTCCTTATTTTATATTCACTAATAAATATCACGTTGTTTAATTTTCGCAACTTGTCATTATTAGGTTCTATACCTGCTAATTGGAGAGTGATAACTTCTTAAAGTGTTAACGTTTGTTCGGCAATATTATGATTATAATTATATTTCCTTTCTAACGACTTGTATTTGCCACGGCATGCACCTCTGTGTTGACTGTTTTTCAAGCCCACCTTTCATTTTAAAGTCTCATTCTAATTGTGCCGGCAGTGACGGAGACACAGCGTATTAGTGTCAATATGAACAATGTCCCTCTTGCTGAGATCACCGCAAATACTTTCTCTGCCCCTTGCACCCGCGATGCTACCGTCCACGCGGCCAACGATACCCATTGGTGTCCCCCTCCCCTCCCCGCCGACACCACCACCACCACCACCATCACCTTCGCCACAATCACCCTAGTCGGCGTTGCCACGTCGTTCACACTATGGGCCAGGGTCTCGGAATGCGAGGCAGAAGTAAGAAATGGAGAATTTCTTAGGAAAATTTAAAGATGTCTATTAATATATAAAGTTTTGTTCTCCATTTCAATGCGTCTGACCTCGGAAACATGCGAATATAATTTTGAATGAAATGTGAAAAGTAGAACATAAGGAATGCTGTAACATGCAGAATAGCCATTTTTTTACGGCGTGCGAAACACCGCGAAGGTCTGCGAAACATCTGTAACAATTTGCAATTTTCTCTCTTTTGTCTAGACGACGTCTTTGTTATTTACAAACAATAGTGTTACGACACTGACTGAAATCCATTTACTTTTGTACAAGTAAGGTATTTCTAGTTATTATTTAGTATTAATTTTATATTCCTTTACTTGACGCATTGCGTTTCGCTCACGTGTTGAAAATAGTATACGCAATATGGGCGCGAGGTGATTCCCGCACTCGTCTCATTTTCGCCCTCGTTACGCTCGGACGACATACTCAACTCGTGCGTGAATCACCTGTTTCGCGCCTTTGGTAGTAAACTACTATACTATAATTTTACCTGAACTAAATTGACTCGGTGATTTTTTTCTTCTGATATTCTATTGTGTTTTCTGTCTTTTCGCTGTCTCAATAATGCGCGGGACTAATAAGGCGCGGGCCAGGAAAAGAAGGAAAAAGGCCGCTCAAGATAGGTGTTGGAAACGACTGAGCTTAAATCATAGCCAACATTTTCACGGACTCTGGCATTGACCAAGAGGTCCTAGGATGCGAGTCCCGACACTGGCAGAATATTTGACCGTAGCTCTATAGCCAGGTCAAGCTCACGTGCTTTCTGCAGGAAACTTCTTGCGGCTGGCTACTCTGGTAGGTAGTTTATCGTGATTTCTCCTATCTACACCCGGCGAATACTAAAAAAGGACCGTAACAAAGGACCGGCGGCGGGGGTGGTGATCGCGGCGGGGGCGGCGGGGGCGGCGAGAGCGCGGGGGCGGCTGGGCTGGTGGTCACGACGGGGGCGGCGGGGGTGGCGGACGGCAAGTGGGCGACGCCGATGCGGCGAGGCAGCGTGGCGCGTTTTCCTCTTTGATGCGGGAAAAGCTGCGGCGGGGCTCCACCACCGTCGCCCCATTGCCGCCGCCGCCACCGCACCGCCACCGCCACCGCCGGCGCCGGCGCCGCGGCCGGACCGCGGTGCCCAGAGCGCGTTTGGCTGTGGCGGCGAGGGTGGCGGGATTGAAAAGAGGAGGATAGTAGAATTGGCGGAAATTATGGAAAAGATCAGACGCCGCTTTTCGTTGTATTTTTTTTGTTGCTGTTAACGGAATTGTGAAAGGTAAAAAAAAAAAATTGAGTAGAGTTTCGATTCCACATTTTGATGACGAAATCATCGTGTTTGAAGGGTCGTGTTTGATTGTGTCTTCACATTGAGAGGAGGTCATCGGGTCTCTAGGAGGCAAAAGAGTCTTCTGAAATGATAAAATGAATGTGGAAACCCTCGGTCTTGACACTCCTCTATTGAGGACCGATCTGTACACCACTTCAAGGAAGCTTGTTAAGCAGAGAAAATTGCACAGACTATATCCCAGCTTCTCGTAACCTACGTTAATTGCGCTTCTGGAGAGGTTTTGCGTCCACACGATCTTTGGTATGATGTATCCTGTCCTGATAATTATACACATTCAAATAAATATTTCGTAATTGTATAGAATTCCTTTCTTTGGTCAAACGTATTCTTGCTATAATAATATGGATCCATTTATCAATTTTAAAATGCAGTGTGGACAATATTTTACTGTCATCAATAATATTAGGTAAAATTGCAATTGTGTTTGTTTTATTGAATGTACACAAGTGCCTTCAATTAATGTAGTTCATTCTCATTCACTTCAATACTTCGAGCAGATTAGTCCTTCATTAGCGTTTAGAATGTCTCTTATAATGATGGTGACTATATTTTTTTAAACAATCCAACATTCAAAGAAATAAAAGAAGGTACGTAATTAATAATGAAGATTGACGTAGTATACATGACCAGTCAAGTTGCATTGAAATGAGGTCGGAATTTACAAGTAGTTTAAATTTTCATGTTGCCGCGTTTTTTGTTTTATTCGTTTTGTATTCACAGTCGGTCATTCACAAACCGTCCTTTATATTTCATGGTGATGATGCTCGCTCCAGCCGTTGTATTTGTCTCTTACCCTCTCATTTGTGACTGTTTGGAAACAGAAACAGCTACTGTGCTCGTTTTCTGTTGTCCTCTCAATGAGGAATCGATGATACAATTAAGGTCACCGTCGTGTATCTTTTTTGTCTCCCCCTCTCTCTCTCTCTCTCTCTCTTGACTCTGCAATAGTAATCCCCTCTCTTTCATAAGCCAGTAATTGAATCAAAGTAGACACTTCTCTGTACATGCACACGATTTAGACGCATTTAGTTGCTGGTTTATGAGAGCACTTGTGCGCAAAGTAAGGGCACAGAATTGGTACGCCCAGAATGATATAATGAACTTTAAATGATTGCCTTTTGAAGACGCTTTCAAAACGTGAATATGTGGGAATATTTTAGATTCTAAAATCTTGCTGATTACTGAAAATCTTACTGAATGAAGGATTGTAGAATAATAAAAAGAAATTTATTTATTTATTTTTATTTATCTACGTCAGAAACAGTTAAAAACTATGTGATATCGTATGGGGAGACGTCAATTTCAAGTTGCATTTCAGTCTCGCTCTAGACGTCGTGGAGTAAGCATCGCATCGCTCCGCTTATCGCTGTGCTTCGGTGTTACGCTCAAACTCGTGTTTAGTGCAAGTACAAACGGGCGCCGCTACCAGCGGATCCCCATATTTCTAACAGTGATTGTTTTTGTGCAATAGAATTGTTTATTGCTAATAACGAAATATTGTGTTATCAAGTGAAAGTGTAGTGGTGCAGCGAAAGGTGTATGTTCGCAACAAGTGCCCCCGCTTTTGGGGGCCAATTGGTGTCTGCAGCCCACGTTTTAAATGGTGGCACACCAGATCAGTTCACAGCAATGAATGGAGATGTGCTTCCATTTCCACCACAAATGGAAAATATTCAACCCTTGGAACAGTTCAACACATCACAACCGACCGCCCTGCAGCTGGATGGAGAGCCGGAAGGGACTCTGACCAACCTTCAGTCAGTAAGCACTAAAGATGCTTATTATAACAGGTATGGTGCTGCCCCGCAACAAACAGTTATTCAACAGTCAACCAGTGGTTTTAATGAAAACAGTAAAAATCTAAAACGCATGCACGTAGATTTACCAGATGAAAACAATGCTTCTAAAAGAATACTGTATAACGTGACCGTCAAAAATAGGTACCAAGGTCTTCAAAATATGACCGAAGAAAATTCGCCAAACGAAAGGGAAGAAAGTGAAGAATCCATCATTAAAATACCCCCCTTTTGTCCATAAAGTACTCGATTATCCGCTATTTATCAGTGAACTAAAAAGTATTACAAAAAACAATTTTTCTACTAAATTAGAAAAAGACACTATAAAAATTAAATTCAACTCAATAGAGGACTATAGAGAATATCGAAAATTCTGTGAAAAAGAGAAAATCGAGCATCACACATATAGGGATCCTACCCAAAAAACTTTTTCAGTTGTCATAAAAGATCTGCCAATTACCTATTCAGAAGAGGAAATATTTAATGAACTTTCGAAAAACTTTGAAGTGTTAAAAGTTGTTAGACTGTTCGGAAGAGAACGTAAACCGTTAAGTACCGTTGCGGTCGATCTAACTGATAATGAAAATAACAAAGCAATTTTAAAAAAAAATCAGCTAATATATAGCATTGTCAGAGTTCAAATCCGCGTAAAGTCTAAAACTCCAATAATGTGCAAAAATTGTCAGACTTTCGGTCATTCACAGGCAAATTGCGGAAGGAGACCTAGATGTGTGAGATGCTTAGAAAGCCATCATTACTCGAAATGTGACAAACCTAAACATAATAATGTTCCAAAGTGTTGTAACTGCAATGGGGAACACACGGCTAACTACAAAGGCTGCAAAGCTTACAAAGAAGCAGTTAAAAAATATAATTTAAATCAGGCTAATCATAAATTTTCAGCTTACAATCTGCCAAATAGGCAGTTCTCAAACCGCCAATTAAACCAAAACACACAACCTTATCACTATGCCCCGCAAGAGTTTCCTCCTCTGCCGCTTAATTCAACGCCCTTGCATTCTTTTGCTTATCGCGCTAGCCAGCCGCCGAGGCCAGATAACAGGAATTCTCCCCCAGTCCTCCAAAATATGAACGTAATAAATGAAAACCTAATCCAAACAATTATAAATAATATTCTTTCTGCAATCATTCCACAGTTGCAACAAATGGTTCAAAAACTTATTTCTGTTCATTTCAATGGCTCAAAATAAAATAGAAAACTTCAAAATTCTCAACTGGAATGCAAATGGCATAAAGCGCCAAGAAAACGAACTAAGATACTTTCTACAAGTCCACGACATAGATATTGCGTGTATTTCAGAAACACACTTAAAGCCGGTAGAAAAATTTTCGATCCCAAAATATTTAGCATACCGCAATGATCGAATTTCGCATATAGCATCAGGTGGGGTAGCAATTCTCATTAATAGAAAAATTAAACATACACTGATACAATCCCCATCGTCAAATGAAATAGAAACAATTATTATCAATATCGAACTGATCTCTTCTAACATAACCTTGATTGCTGCATATAAACCTCCCAACAAAAAGTTTCCGTCAAGTTTCTTGAAAGCATTGTTTGATGGCAGGTCACAAATAATATTAGCAGGAGACCTAAATTGTAAAAACCAAATTTGGAACTGTAATTCTACTTCATATAATGGAAAACTTCTTCATAAATTCGCATTGCAAAGAAATCTTAATATACTAGCTCCTCCAGAGCCCACATACTACCCTTATAACCCAAATGTAGTTCCTGATATTCTAGATATACTTATTACACAAAATTTAAACATTCCGATTTACCAAAATGTAAAACCAGAATTAGACTCAGACCACAATCCAGTAATAATTTCTTTCAAAGCCGAACTTCAGACTTATCAAAACGAAAAAATTATAGAGGGTAAAGTAAATTGGGACATGTATAGAAACATACTAATAAACAAATGTCAGTTTCCTGAGAATCTTAAAACATCATCTGATATCGACAGTTGTATCAACTCTCTCGAAAACATTATTAAAAATGCTATTAAAAGGTCATCTACTAAAGTTAGGAATTTCACCAAAAATTATATTCCGCTTCCTAAACCACTTCTAAATTTAATTAAAGAAAAACATAACCTTCGTAGATTGTGGCAATATTCACGCAATAAAATAGTGAAACAAAAATTAAACAGCATATCGGTTAAAATTAAACAAGAACTACATAAAGTGAGGTGTACACATTTCCAAAATTTTTTAGGCAGCATCCCTCCAAACTCCAGGACAATGTGGAACACAATTAAAATGATTACAAAGGAAAAATCTTTCATCCCGCAGTTATCCTCTAACTCAGGTCTAGCAACGACGGATTTCGAAAAAGCTGAAACTTTAGCGGAACATTTTGAGAAAATATTTACAAATAACCCGGTAACCGACTTTGATTTCCAACTAAAAGTGGAAACAAACTTGTCAATACCGCGATATTCCGTCCCAATAAAAACTAAATTTATAGCCCCGTCTGAGACATATCAAATAATCAAGGCTTTAAAACCGAGAAAATCAGCAGGACATGACTTATTAAATAATAAAATGATGAAAGAATTACCTCGCAATGCAATTGCAGCATTAACAGCGCTCTATAACGCTTGTTTAAGATTAGGATATTATCCAAAGACCTGGAAAACTGCCATTATAACACCAGTATGCAAGCCGAACAAAAATCCACAAGACCCTCTTAGCTATAGACCAATTAGTTTGTTACCGACCTTTGCCAAAATATTTGAAAAACTTATAAAATCCCGACTATCTAAATTTTTCACCGAAACCAATGCACTTCCAAATACGCAGTTCGGATTCCGTCCAAACCACTCCACAAGTCATCAACTATTAAGAGTAACAGAGTACATTGCTGAAGCATTTCACAACCGAAAGTACACAGCTGCAATTTTTCTCGACATCGCACATGCCTTTGATAAAGTGTGGCATCATGGGCTACTTTACAAGTTGCAAACCTTGGGAACCCCCGATTATCTCCAAAACATCATTAAAAGCTTCCTGTCAGAGAGGAATTTCAAAGTTAGTATAAACAACAATAAATCAAGAGCACATATCATCAAAGCCGGCGTGCCGCAAGGTTCCCCACTTTCTCCCTTATTGTTCAACATATATATAGCTGACTATCCACAAATGACTTACTCAGAAATAGCACTCTATGCAGATGATACAGTATTATTCAATGCAAATTCAAACATAACCAACGCTTGCAAAGATCTCCAGTCGGACTTAAATGAATTTGTCGAATGGACATTGAAATGGAGAATTGCCATAAACCCTACCAAATCACAGCCTAAAATATTCTCACTAAGAAAAATACATAAACCACTACAAATCAAAATTAATAATTCTGCAATTCCTTGGCTTAATAATGAAACGCCCGTAAAATATCTGGGTGTATTACTGGATCAAAAATTAACTTGGAAAAACCACATTCAAGAAATAACGAACAAAACCTACGCAAAAATGAACAAACTTTACCCAATAATTAACAACAAATCATCGCTTAGTCTGGACTGCGCATTATCAATTTTTAAAACGATAATACGTCCCTCATTAACATACGCCTGTCAAATTTGGAACAATATAGCAAACACACATCTAAAGAAACTACAAATCATTCAAAACAAGTACCTAAGAAAAGCCGTGCAAGCCCCTTGGTTTATTCCAAATATGCAAATTCACAGAGAGCTTAACATTCCTTCCATTAGCGAATACATTCAACGGATGAGTAACATATTTTTCACCCTTCTTCCGTCGTGTACAAGTGCACAAATATTTGATCTAGGCAAAAATGCTTCCATCCCAACCCGCATTATCTCTCGATACCCCAAAGACTCTCTTAAACCACCTTAAATTAGAATAATTTCCATCCCCTCCCATTAATCAATTCCGCTGCTGAAAAATTAAATAAATACATTAATTACAATAAATAAATAAATTAATAAATTTCTTTGAATTACTGCTCTGCAGACTTTGTTGACGAGGTAACCGTGTGGTCCCCCTCATATACTGTCAGCCGAATGGCCAAAAATTCTGTAATTATAAACTGTAGATTAAAACCCCTGAAAGGCATACTATGCCGAACAGGCAGGAAAATAAATTAAAAAAATAAAAAAAATATAAAAAAAAAAGTTGCATTTATGTTCAGAAGCAAAACAAGGGAGCATCTAAGTATGTTCTAAAAAATCAGACAAACTGGACGAAACCCTGATTGACCCAGAAGCTGAAGTACAATATATCAGTGGGAATGAATACAGAAATGTAGAAATTAAATGAATTCAAATTATTTCATTATTGAGAATCTAAGTAAAGGTCTGTAAACCCACATATATATCTTGTAATTTTCATTTTCAGGGAAGGTTTTGTGGGTATTGAAATTTCTCTGATGAAAAGAAAGAAAAAAAATATGGGAAATATGTTAGGGCAGAAAACTACATTTCTTTTAATATACTTTATGTTTGAGTGTTCATGATATTATGTTCAACTTCTACATTGGGTTTTGACGTACCCTGCGACGTCAATTTTGTTTACATTCATTATAATCACGATCAATTTCTCATTAAAAATACACAGTGATTGATATGTTGGGTGAATTTCACAGGCTCCTGCTATCTCGATGGTTTTATTTTGCTTGAAATGTAATTAAATGTTACAATACAGTTATATTATTTATTTCACGATACGAAATCATTTTTATGGTTGTGAAAAGTTTTATAGAAATACGTCATACATATGAAATGTAAAACCGCATTATGAAATCTTAGTGTTCTATGTAGCGGTCGCATGAAATGCGTTTAAGGGTAAATTTTTGTTTTCAAATTTTTGTTTAATATCTGATAGGAAAGAAGAAAACCAAACGCATATGAAAATCGTAGATGAAGCTTTCGAAGGTTTAGGTTTATGATGCGTAGTCAATGATGATATTTACATTAACTTTATTATATTTCATTGTGCTTTTTATCGCTCTTAACACTAAGACCAGTGGAAAAAACATAAAAAAATAATCTTGTGGTTGCTAAACCAGCAATCTTGTGTGTTAATAAGAATTTTACTCCACACAGTCAGCCATTTGTACGTTGAGGATACAAGCGTTAGCTTTCAATGTTCCGTCACTGACGCGGAAAATTTGATGTCCCCAGTCGGCCCTGGCCATACATCGACACAAGTGCGTGTCGCTTCAACGGCCAGCCTCTGTGTCACACATAAATAAACCCCCGCGTTTCCACCGCTACCGTTCCCGATACGTTTATATCAAACATATTTTTAATGCGTAAAGCGAACAAGGCCAACATAATTTTGGCAGAGTTTTCCTCAATAAACACATTCGCGAGTCGCGTCGGACGAAGCTCGTGTAACAACACTAATCAGATGGCTAATTGGGGCAAATACAGATCTCGGTGTAATGTGTTTTAGCACGGTACGTTGCTGTCGATGGCGCCGCACGTTGGGTTGGACGTGGGTGTCAGCGCTGTCGTGCATTGAAACCGACGCCGACGGCGATGACGGTGCTGGTGCCGCCGCCGCCGCCGCCGCCGCCGAATCCATGGTCGCGTTTCGACGTGGCAGCATCCCCACCTCACCCCCGTCAGGTTGTTTAGTCACCGTCGCTTGTTTTGGTCGGATTAAAATTGTTTCTCCATGTATTGGGTCCCCGTAGTGGGCCCACGGGAAGTTGCAGTGACGTTTGTTATGCGAGGCCGACAGTTTTCTCACCTTGAGAATAATGTCTGTTGGAGAAGCGGAGTTCACCGGTCCGAGCAAGAGGGGCGTAGAAATATTTCAATATGATATTTGATGTGCGGTCACTCAAAGAATACCACAGTGTCGTTAGAAAACCGCAGAAAGGTAATTGAAATCGTAAGATTTTATTGTGAGATAAAAATTGCTATTTGGAATAATCGCAGTTATTGCGATGTATTTTCTTACTGCGTTGTTGTATTGAGAGAGTGTTTTTAAATATTTGCTTCATGTATTTTTGAAACGAATATCAGGGCCCAACTGAGTCAAAATTCGGGTTTTGAAAGAAATGTAATCACTGTTTACGTATTTGTATATGCTAAGATATTTTCTAATTGCGTACGTATTACTGTCAAATAGCATTTTTTTATTATTTAGTTAACATCGACAATAGGACATACGTTTATTACGTATGGGAGGGAGAAAAGCTACAAAGAAGTTGAACGAACAGGGGAAATGAACTTTGTATAATAATAATAATAATAATAATAATAATAATAATAATAATAATAAAATAAATTATTATTATTATTATTATTATTATTATTATTATTATTATTATTATTATTGTCATCCTACTTTGTAGTTAGAAAGAAACAAAATATACTACATATATTTCTGAAGTAGACATCGAACTTTCTAAGATAGTGCTCGTTTAATTATTCTACAGTGATTTTCGTACAGTGATTTATCATCGAGCTTCCATCTATTCCCATTACTTTCTCACAGTGATTCTGTAATTGCGTCCTTTATTTTTTGTGAAAACTACGTTATTCCATCCGGTGTCGTGTTGAACTCCCTGCAATTCGTCCAGTCCCTGATTAGTGTTGTATCCACTGGACTCCGATCTCAAAGCCTTTCTGCCCGTTTCGTGAGCTCTTCTGTGTCACTATCGACTGCAGACGATTGGCTATTTGAGGATCTCGAAAAACCGAAAGAATCCTTCACGGGGAGTTCTAACTCGCTAGAAAGGGAAGATCCAAATCTAAAATCCGTTTCTCGATATCATTAATCTATCTCGATTTATTGGCGTCAGAGCGGAACCCAACAAAGCAGAAAAGCGGCTTCCAATTAAAGGATTCCCTTAAAAGGAAATCTCTATTTTACTCCCCTGAGAAAGGGGTGTTGGATTAGTTGCTTGTAGGAGAGAAGGGCCTGAATCTCGCCCGCACAATTGGTTCCGTGATAACTGGGAACGCTTGGGACGCACTCTTTATTGATAAAGCTCTTTAAATGCTTGAAGACGAAGCTCTTCACAGCACTACCGATTCACTTTGCTTTCTTTTTTGCACGATATTTAAGGTAAAAGACTTATTATTGGCTTTTCTGCAACAATTGTATTGCATGAAGGTATTTGAAAAATAGTTTCTATTTCCAATTTAGTAATGCAATTTCTAGATTAAAATTCCTTTCTAAACAATATGTTCATAAATAGTTTCCTTGTTCATATATGTAAGGTATATAAAACTTCGGAAGATTTTTCCAGGGGAAAACCATTACATTTTTAATAAAGGGCCCTTTGTATACTCTTAGTCGTTGACGTATTTAATACTCTTAATGTCTACAACTTAGCATTAATTTAAACTCCTATTTGCACATGATCCCGCCGTTGACTACTAATTTTCTTGGTACAGCTGTGGCGTTGCTAATGAGAGATCACCTCGTGAATTACACCCAAACATTTTTGAGTGAAACGCTACGAAATCGATCGACAGTTCTATGGGTGCCACTTTACAATTTGCCGGTTTTTTTGTTTTTGTTTTTGTTTTTTATTGACTCGTTATTTATCCGTTTATGTGATGTTTTAATTTTTTGGTACATTGTGAAAGAATTAATTGTTTTCGTTACAGCCGTGATGTGCATTGTTCAGTGTTGTTAGTAAGTCTTCTACGAAATGCACAAACAGGCGATACACGGACAAATTTGATGTTTGTTTTTTTCATATTCCAAAGGAGACAAAACGCATGAACATGGGATGATAAAGAAATTATTTCGAAAATCAAAACTATTTTTCAATTATCTTGCCCGACATGGTTCTTTAACCAACTACTTCATTAATTCCGTTTTTTTACGAGCATCAGTATTTTCATTAAAATTTTGCTTCAAGAGAATTGTGAAACATTTCAGATGTGTCGGAGAAGGATGACAGACCAATTTGTTTAGCTTTCTGCTTTCTGCATTAGCGCGTATCAAATAACATATTTAGGAAGTGTTTTATGGATATTTTCAGCTTCATCATATTCCTTATGTTCTGTTTTTCGTGTCACTGCGTAATTTTAATCCTGTACCTGACTTACGCTACTTGTAGAAATTACTTAAAAATTGAGTCATGCTCGTACATTCTTGCTCTCGCTTGAAGAAGGCAAAAAACATAAGAGTGTAATCGCAAATTCAACAATTAAGCCAATTTAAAGTCATTCAGTTCTTAAAAAATCGCATTCACTAAAACTGTATACAAGTGATCCGTTTGGATGCCTAATCCTGTATGAACTGTTACATGCATATAAGTGCAATCTGTTTTCTTAAAATTATCCTAAACATCCTTTTTATTCTTAGTGGAGCACTCGATATTTTCATTCTCTGTACGTTCCTACCTGAAAAGGAAATTAATCTTTAAGAATTTGGGAATTTTGTATCTTTATGTTGATGAGAGATATATTACATGAAGACCTTTTTCAAACATTGACATAATATTCCTCAAAACCATTTTTTCTTAAGAGCAACAAAGAAAGAAAGCGTATTAATGAATGTTACATTAGTGCAAAACCATCTCTTTAGAGTGTATTAAGCAATTATTTTTATATCCGATTCTTCACCTTCTGGTAAATGGATTTCTATAAAATTCTATCTCCTAGGAGTTTGGCAACGCAATGTTTAAGGACACATTGTAGTTCGATTAAAAATTGCCTATAAAGGATTGTGATATAAAGTTGAAAACAGCCTTTAGAAAGATTGAGCCCCAACAAAAGAGATTTCAGTGTGGAGAATTAGCATTATTGGATTTTAGAAAATTCTTTGGCAAATAGCAGAGTTAGTCAAATGAAAACAGTAGGGTACATTCTATTATCTTCTTAGAAATCCTTCAAATATCAGAAGAATGTTTTCGATATTAATCTTGTGAAAAAATTAATATTGTAAACATTGCATTTCACAAATGCTATTCTTTCACACATTTGGACAGATACAAATTATAGCACGGATAAAATGAATTTCTTGAAATTCGAAACCTAGTTTATTGTCAGACAGTTCCTAAGCATTGTTGAATACTAATGAGAAATCAAACCGCTTTTAGACTTAATCATAAGAATATATGTTATATATTGTAGACTGCAAAGAAAATGGAAACAAGAAATATGTGGCTTATTCGCGACAATGAATTTCCAACGCCCTCGGTGAACGATAAAGCTATTCTAAGATATCGTATGTACTCTTCTCTCAGAGTCACTCCTTGAATAAATACCTGTTTCCCCTTTGCATCTCCTCCTGTGAAGGGTTCGATATCACTTTAATCTCTTCAAACGCCTCTCGTTTACTCGACAATGAACTTCCGAGAGTATCAACGCCGCACGCCTTTGCGTCTCTCGGAATCCAAGATCGAAGAGAAAGATTCGCCGCTTGACAAATCACCCGGAACGCTCCCTTGAAACGCGAGGGCTCGTGAATCGGGGAATACTGTCCTTTGATGTTTGGCTGCGGATCTGTAGCGGCTCCTTTCTCCCCTTCGATCGTTACTCGCCGCTCGGCCCGTCGCAGCCTTCCTGTCCACAACCACTCGTTGACTCGCCAGATAGCCCTTCGGTCTGCGGCACTCCCCCGCCGCGCCACTGCCCCCCCAACGGACTTGCCCGCCTGGCTGTCGCCCGCCCTCAGCCAGCCGTTATTACATTCTCACCTGCCTTCTGAAGAGTCTTCTCACGCCTCGCTGGCATCGTTTGACTCGCTCTTTCTCTCATCCGTTCACCTGCATTCTGTGAGCTTAACAACCTTATTTATTTCAATTCATTGAACATTCTCCGAACCACCGGTCGAATCGCATCATAATTCTTGACGTTATACATGCGTGAACTTTGTACTTTAACTTTTAAGTCCTTCAGATTTTGGAGACTCTTCTCACATTGCTACAGTAGGAGTCATTTTAATCAAGAGCATAGGTTTGGTAACTCATTCTCATAATTCTGAACTACAAAAAATTTTCAACTTCTATGTGGTCGTATATTGCATTTATTTGTCATCCAGCGATTACAATGAGTATTATACTATCGCGCGCTCTCTATTTCCATCACACTCCATAGACACATTCTAACCATCCACCCTTTCACCTTTCTGGCTATCCTTTTCCCAAACCACTTCATCCGTCACAGAAATACCTCATCACTATCCGTAACCTAGTCCATTAAACGCCTTGCGCCGCCCAATTTCTCTCGTACATCCCCACCCTCCTACCGTTCCACCCGCGGCGTTGCGCCCCTCTTTCGCTGCCCGCCCCCTCGCAAATGGCGCTTCGGCGCCCGGTGAGCGCGCCAGCGGGCGGGCGGGGCGCGCGCCAAAGAGCTGCCGCGGGGGAGGAGCGGCATCGGGAAGTCGCCTCGCAGCACCGCGCCGGCATTCTCTAAGAGGCCGCGCTCCCTCAGCCAGCGGGGAAAGTCTCAATTGGGGCCGGACGCCGCCGCCACCCACTCGCGGTCTCTCTCACCCAATACCCGTTCCGTCTCTGCCGTCCCCAGCCTCCTGGCCCCCCTTGCCCCCCTCGCCTGCCAGCGCTACCACCGCCGCTCCCGCCGCCCTTGTCGCTCGCCAGCCCCACTGCCCTCGCCGCTCCGCTGTCCCCGCCGCCAACCCAGCCACCGTTATCCCCGCTTCCCCTGCCGCCCCCACCGCCATCGCTATCCGACGGCCCGCGCTGCTCGCCTGCTACATCAGCCCGTGCCATCCCCTTGACCGCCTTCCACTGGCCCCAGCCCCCTACACCCCTGCCTCTCGCCAGCCCCGCTGCCCTCGCCGCCCCGCTGTCCCCGCTGCCAACACCGCCCCCGTTATCTCCGCTTCCCCTGCCGCCCCACCGCCGTCGCTACCCGACGGCCCGCGTTGCTCGCCTGCTACATCAGCCCGTGCCATCCTCTTGACCGCTTTCCACTGGCCCCCGCCCCCTCCTGCCCACCGCCCCTCGCCGCCCCACCTCAACCGACGCCGTCCCCGTCCCCGTCGCCGCATCTCCCTCCACCACCTCCACTGCCACCGCTGCCGCTGCCGCCACCTGCCACCACCTCCACTGCCGCTGCCTTCCCTTTTTTTATACTCTCCCGCCGCTCCTGCTTTGTGAGCTCTCGCAACGGTCGGAAAAGGTTTACGGTCCGCTATAAAAGCACCGCGCGTGTATTGCTATGACTGGCCATTAATTCCTCGTTACAGAGGCGGCCGCCGCCGCGCCGCCGCCGCCTCCGCTGCCGCCCCCGACGCTGCGCCGCAACCGCCACCGCCGCCGCCGCGGCCGACGACGATGAAGCGGCGGGTCGCATGGGACGGCGCGTAGGCTCTCGTGCGTCTCCGCCCCCGCCGCCCGCTCCCAAACCTTCTCGTTAGCAAGGGATCGCAAAGGACGATCGGGACCTCAGTGCCCCTTTGGCCCCGCTGACCCCTTCCGACGCGTTCGTATTCGGGCTGTTAAGCATAGTGAGCAGACGAACAAATAGTTCTCGTTTTAGGAAAAAGATTCATGAATTGCTATCGCGGTAACGAATTTTTTTCAGAGTCCTAAAAGAAAAGTTAGGATTACTATATTAAACGTCTTCATCCTGAATAATAGAAGATGATGTATTTTATTTAATGTTTGTTTGAATTTACCCGTTTGATTGCAAACCTGGAATTCCTTCTTATACCCTGTGGGCTTCACTTGACTTATAATGCAAGTATCGAAAATATAAGAAATCATTGCACCAAATATCGTAGTTGTTTTAAAAATTATCTGTTAAATGTTGGGAATAGACCTGCCGAAAAATCTGTGGGCTTTGAAGAATTTTATTTTAATTTAAAACTTAATTCCGTGAAAATTCAGAATTAAAATTCGAACTCTAAGGAAAACATTTTTTTTTGTATTATGCTTATATATAACGTAATGTTACGGGAAAACGTACTTTGGAAATACAGTTTTTGCAGATAGAAATATTTAAATACTTTCCTTTTCAAGTCGACCCTTAAAACCAACAGAAATCATTGCTACCATTCGTAGATTCGCTTTTTCTCCAGTTCCGGTCTCAAAACTAATGTATTCCTCTGAAGCATTCAAATCGAAAGACGAACTGACAAATGCAGGACGAATTCAACTTACGTAATTATACAGACCTTGACCTTTAATACAATTTAATAATATTATAATAACATCCAACTTATTACATTTACAAAATACAATTTTAATAATAATAATAATAATAATAATAATAATAATAATAATAATAATAATAATCTAAAATATTACATTTCAATTTTACAGTGTTTTTGATGATGGCTTTGGATGTGAATAATCATTTGCTATGTAATACATAGTCAATTATTGAAACAGTTTCAAAGTTTACTGCCAGTCTATGCCATAAATTAAACAGTTATTGTTCTATCGTGAACTACGTAGGAAAATAGTTGTTTATATTTCAATGCTAAATCGATGTGAATGTGTATTTCTGCTGGTATTTCATTGATTTGGCTTGCGTAAATCACTTGCAATCAAAATCGTAATGGGTACTCTAAAATCATAAGACTAGTCATAAATATCAACTCTCGATTCCCCTTCACCTGCATTATTGCGCTGTATCCGCATTCGGTTAACACCGAGTGAGCTCTTCTGTTTCCTTTCTTTGAGTGCCAATTAGACGCGGGAGTGTTTCGATGTGGCGCTCAAGTTACGACCTCGCAACAAGTTTCCCGGATGTTGTTGCTTGCACTCGTGCGAAAACTCGCACAGAGACAATTAGCTCGAACCACTATCGCCATGCAGCGGCGTGGAAAGGAGGTATCGTAATTGCAGGTTTGGTCAACATGAAGGTTGAAAGATAGATAATTTCAGACAGTTGTAATAAATTTTTTTATGTATTTCCAGTTTTGGAGCCGTATGTAGAAGTAGAGATACTTGTTACAAATTAATTAATTTGCTACAATGAGAAGTGAGGTGTAATTGATATCCGTAGTTATTAATATATTTACTCATGCTAGTATTCTAAGAGTGATTGCGTGTGTGTGTGTGTGTGTGTGTGTGTGTGTGTGTGTGTTGCGACTCCAGAATAATAACTCTTACCATACACATTAATTATCAAGCAAGTATATCCGTACGCGACAAGTAAAACTATCAATAATTTGCTGTGTAACACACTAGGTTTCATGCAATCGTGTGTGCGTATTGAAATTCCAATAAAATTAGTCGAAATAACAGAAGCTTTTTAAGACAAACATTCAAATTCCAATAAAATGATTCATTTTAACAGTGACTTTCGAATAAAGACAGGAATCATAAGAGGAAATAATGAAATGGTATCAGTAGGAGAGAGAGGAGGGCATTAGTATGCGCTTGGTGTTCTGTAGGTGCCTGGTTCGATCTACGAATCGACGCCGTGATGAATGCGTAGCGATAACCGTCGTTGTCTGCATACAAACGCGCCCTCGATTCCTTGAGAAATGGGGTCTTTCTACCTGCATACATTTTTTCTTTCCCATTCTTAGCGTGTTGTAAAGGTTCAACTGTCGGAATTCTGCAATACAACAGGTTTGAAAGGAAAATATTTGGTGAATATTCGCAGTGTAATATGAGTTTTATGCATGACTCGTTACGTCTTTGGAAGAAGTATTACTCTTCTCATTAAGCTCAAGTCTGGTTTCATTCTCGATAAGAAAGATTGGACATCAAAGTTCTGGTGAGAAACATCTAATCTTGTTGTATTCTTGAATCGTTTTTTGGTTATTTAAAGTCGCGTCAAGATTTAGGTCATTAGCCACTACTATTAGTTTTAACGTGATGTATTTTTTGAAATATTTATTAATGAATTAATATACCTAGTTCAGTATTATATATACTACATCATATGTATATTCTGTCTTAATTTAACTTAGATATAATTGTAAGATTATATTTAACTAACCATGAATAGCAAGCTCACAGAGCACCAGATTAATTCTGTTTTAAAAATATGTTGGGAAATGAATCTAATGGGTATTTATATGAATCTAATGGGTAGGATTTGGCAGCTTGGATGGGCTCCGAATAGGATATGATATTGTTGAATCTCTGGGCTGCGAGTTGTGCTGTCCATGGCACTCTTGCTGGCGTATAGAGTTGCCATGGCTCCTGCAATGCTGTGACCTTGACCACAGCTGGTTAAAGGGGTTTTACCGTTCATTATTACTGATAAGTGACTGTTCGTTTATGCCGCACTGTATATTCGCAGATTGTACTTCACTTCACTATACAACGAGTATTTCCCTGTTACTTAGGAGGTTCACTAGATAAGTGCGCTGACTGGACCGGAGCGAGCGATTCGGCAGTTCGGCGCTGAAATGGACATCATGGTAACTGTGAAGATGACATGATATGGTGATGATAGGGGGTGAATGGACGAATACAAATACAACCATGCCCGAGGCGGAACTCGAATCCGCGATCCTTCGGTCCGAGATCTCTACGGCACCACTGCCTTATCGATCTGGGCCACCGAATCGGCTTTGAATCGTTGTCCAGGAGAAAATAGTACGATATCATTTTCTTCGGATTAACGCCCACAGTGTTGCTCGTCATCACAGGTAGTTTCAGTGGCCCTTGGAAAGACAAGGTTTCTATTACGAATTGTACATTTTGGATTATGGCTTGACAGATAGTAAGATAATGTTCTACTCAGGAGCTTGAATAATTTTTATATTCTAAAATTCAACACTACCCTTGCGTTTTCTAGTTGTCCTGTCCCTCCACTCAAGTATTGCATCAGCTTTAGGTACTTAATATATTATAGTGCTAGTTCACGATGGCATGTAAGAACAGGATATGACACGTATGTTTGGACATAATATCTTTTCTTTCAACGTTGTCTGTAATATCTATGGCAGGAGATAGTTTGGAATCAATGAAGGAATCATGTGAGAGTGACATCGTAGAGGAAAGCTCAATTAACGTGCTGATAGGCAACGCAAATTTGGTATGTGTCCGTTTGTAATTATGTTGAGAAATAATTCACCCGTAGTTATTTTGAAATTATTACGCGTCAGTGTTGTTGATACTAACTGCTTGCTCACATTATGAAGAGGTTAAAATTACTAAGAAATGCTGTTTGGTAATTTGGTACAGCACGTTCCCCGAAACCAAGGTTCATGGTCGCTCGCGCCAGTAATAAGGCGGAGTGCGGCACGAGGTCTAATTTACGCTAAGGCAGACCAGGGAAAGATCCGGAGTCCATTATATCACGAAATTCCGTCGTTAACCCATCGCGTTTCCATTTAAGTTACAGAAACTAGTGATACTAAAACAGCAAGTACATTCTCGCTCGTCTTCTCATGCAAAATTATGCGAAAAGAACTCGAACTCTCAAAAAATTGTACATGACCGTATTTCAAAATTTATCCTTAAGGAACAGACTTCATTAAAGTAAAAATCTCTATATTTAATATTTTAGTTTTGGGAAGACGCCGAAAGAATTTTTGAATTATTGCATATTTCAAAGAATCAGAGTTTTTAACGAATTTGAAACCTACACCATTCTCTTAAATTTCTTTCACCCTATCCAACAACAACAAGTAATCAAAAGAGATGGAGCCATTTGTTTGAAAATTTGAAAAATGTCCCAGGGACTTCATGTATCGCAAAATGAAATATCTGTTTCAAAAAAAAAAGGGTCGCGACATCAGCTAGATCGATTGAGAAATATAAATTTTGGAGAAAATCGTTTGTAGTGAACGGTTTAACCGGTAACGTTTTTTACAGACAGTCGTTTTGCGGTCATTCGATTTTTTGTATTAAAAATCCACAAAACATGGATTTTGGCTGCACTACGTGATCGAGTTTGTTTTTTCTAAATTTAGCAACTGGATTTATCCACTTTTATCCACAACAAGTGCACAGTAATACAATTTCTCTGCCGGAAATTCGCGTTTTTTTTCGCGCAGCATTACATAAATTTCTTTCTTCTATTCCGTTGCGAGAAAGTAAAATATCTTCGTTAAGAGTGAAATCTGCAACGATTTCAAAGCAAGAGTATAGTGGTCAAAAACTCTCTATGTATTATCAGGATCCGTTTACCACAGTAGTACAGTGGGTCGTGTATTATATCGCTTTTAATATGTTCTATTTCTCATATCGATTCTGACTTGCAAAGTCAGTGGAATGACTCAATTCAAAGAGAAATTTCAAAAGACACAACTCAACAAATATTGAACACTGCTCGCTTTGAGCTATGTCTGTTGGCTAAATAAGCGACGAATCCTGTGTATGAACATTTTCCACTCTCTTCTTGCAACCTGTCTTTTCCCATTGTTAGGAACAGCATGTTCTTGTCTATTTTTTGTTTATACATGAATTTCTTTATTAAAAGATAGTGTATAGGACTAGAATTTTTGTAATTTAAATTTCCATCTCCTCAATTTATACAAATGATCCAGACCATCCGTTTTGTCTCTTCTTCTGTTTGTCGAAACAAAATCACAACAAAAATGTAAGATTTTTTATGATTTTATTTCTTACTGCAATTTTATTGTGACGAATAGAATTCATTATTAGCTTGTCCAAATCATTCACGGAAATGTTTGTTACGGATTCTGTTTATGTTTTGTCAAGCGCCGTGTCAAAACGTTATTCATTCATCTTTAGTTTGCATTCCGTTAACGAATAAATATGAAGTCCTCGTTAACTCATTACCAATAAAACGGTTGTGATGTTCTACCTAAATACTAGTGTCATTAAAAACTGTGTAAAAAACGAAGTTCACTTAAGAAATAAAATTGTATGATAAAATAAACGTATACATTAGTATCAAAGTTATTTTGTAAATTAATTAAAAAAACCTCTAGCGCATAACAATAGTAATTATTACTTATCAATCTCCATGTGCTTAATTGTCGATTGTAACCATAGCTGTGGTATCGAAGTATTTACAAACATATCCATTATATTCTCATTGTCAAACATGACCTCTTCACGCGGCAATAAACTGACCAATCGATTCGTATGTGTCTAATTAGACGGAATTGAGTGAAACGGCTGAATATGAACCAACCAATATAAACAAGATGAATCACAATTCAGATAAATTATTGGTTTCGTGCACTGCTGGAATATTTTGGGAAATTCTCCATGTTGCATGTGCAAGTATGAGGCTTTTTGGTGGCATTTTTGCACTATTTCATGTTTGGTTCGTGATCGTCCTATCATTATAGATTCATTGTAAATGGACTCTATTTGTTTCTGGATAGTTAGAATTTACCTACTGGAGTTGCAGGTTTCTCTAGAAACTGGATCTCTTCATTTATCCGAAAGTGACGAAGCAATGTTACACATACGGGCAAAGTGAATTTGTTATGTATATATATATATATATATATATATATATATATATATATATATATATATATTATATATATATATATAATAACAGTCCAACAGTTCTTCACATCCCAAGAACATGAAGAATTGTTGTTTTACAACGCAACGCGTGTCCGGCGGCATCTTCCCAGAAGTCGTGAAGTCGCTTGATAACAGCTAGGTACTACCTCTACTAAGCAGTGACGTACTAGTATGAGAAATCAGTCGATACACTCTAAGGTTCGATAAGAGAATATGCGAAATAATGCAATCAAACATTTGATTGCACAAACTCAGAAGGCCGAATGTTGCTAGTTTTCTTTCAATTTCTGTGCGTAGTGGAAATTAGTAATGATTTATAAATGATAATGGAGCAATGCTAGAGTGGGGAACGGAAAAAAATTAGATAATCCTGAGGAAGCCTGACGCAAACCCACCTTGTCCGCTACAAATTACATTTGGATTGGCCGGAAGTTGATCCTAGGCATACATGTGGGGATCTAGAGTGCTCATTGCTACTCCGGCATTTACCCACAGGCATAAAATGCATTGAGCTTGGAGGGAGAGCTAAGGAACCGGAAGGAGTAGTAGAAAGACGGAATGGAACTGTGTTGAGCAGTATGATCAGAAGATGGATTGTCTCCCACTCTGTATCAAAGTTGGTGCATCTACGATGAAGCTGCGGGTAATCGGGATATGCCAGCGACTATGGTGGGAATGTCTCAGGATTAGGAATAAGCACAGTCGGAGAGAAACTTGCTCAAATGCAGGTGTGTCTGAGTGAAACTGTGGTGTTAAAGGCAAGGAAAGGTGAGTTATTGATTGCTTATTTCGTGTTACCGTACGCGTCAACTCGGAGGAGGAGGAAGAGGAAGAGAGGCCAAGAAAACGGGAGAACCCACTGTGCTTACCACAAACACTGATTAACAATCTCAACTCGTCAACATTTAAAAAGAAAAAAGGATTATTGTTAAAAAATGCATGTAATAACTTCATTTGGAATAAAAAGATGAGGAAGAAGGCATAGAACTCGTTTCTGCCTGACTGTTGAAATTACTTAAAAACGATGGCTGAAAAAATAAAATGAAGAGAATACAATGAAGATGTACTCGTATAATCGTTAGTTCCATTAGTATCGTGAATGTTTATGTCACGTGAGGTGGCGGTGTTCTTTCCTAACTGAATGGTGAGATCCAGCGCCGAACTTCACGTCGGCTAGCGAGGTTTCCGCCGTGGAGTTATATCCCGCCAGCGGTCAGCGCCCCACGTGGGATAAGCTGTAAGCTCCTAGTAGCGTAGCGTGGTAGAGTAGTGCTTGTAAGTTTAATTGTGTGTGTATAATAAGGAAAGTGTGAGGAAAGGGCAAGGAAGACGAAGGAAAGTCCGCGCGCAGCCCGCGATTGTTTGTCAGGGCACTGCGCCGGCATTGGCTTGCTATTCACGTGAGAAACCACGGAAAAGTACCGATCAGAGCAGCCGGCAGCAAGAATTCTCCTCCAGACACCGGCTGAATTCGACCTCGTATGTAGCTAGTGTCGAAAATCCTGTCGTTGTCCGGACTCGAACCGTAGGACCTCCCGGTCAGAGGCTCAGCAGTGACATCGGTTCGTGCCCTGGGTCACGTCAGCCGGTAGAAGAGTAGGCGAGGTGGAATTGGTGGTGGCAGTTGGACGGCGTGCGTGGGCGTGCATGGGGCGACGTGCACAGCGGGCGAGTGGGTGCGAGCGCGGACGCGGGCGCCGGAGCGGAGTCGCCATCAGCCGCTGCGCTGCCATCGATCGACCCTGAGCGCCGCCGACTGCGATATGGGAGGCCGGGAGCACGCCGGGAATACGCCGGGGTCCTTGCTCCACGCTCGCGCCGCCGGCATCGCCGCAGGTGCGAAGCGGTACCCGACACTCCCCTGTCCCGCGCCTCGCTTTCGCCCAACCCACCCTAACCTACCCCCATCGATCCCCATGGTTACTAGCCGACTTGCGGCCCCTTGACCGACTACGGGCGGCTGACACCGACTACGTGGTTCTGTTTTCCACCATTCTTATTCTTATAATTAATATTCCTATTATTATTATTATTATTATTACTAATATTATTATTATCATCATTATCATTAAAAATTAAAATCAAGCCCGGATCTACCGATATATGTCCAGTTGTATTCACATCACACAAAAAACACTGAATCAATGTTTTTATATATTTTTTATGTTAATGTTTAGAAAAGTAACAAGTGCAATCACGAGATAAAAAGGTAGGAGGAGGCAAAAAATATAATTTACTTGATGTCTGTTTTGTTTGAAAAAGGGTTTAAATGAAGTTATCGAAATATTGTGTAGCCAATAACTAAAATAGTACATCAGCTGTATTTAGTAACACTACTTGCAAAGTAAAATAAAAGTGCACACGAGCAGATCTATTGTTCAGTATGTTGTACCACGACCGGTGGACAGGCGAGTGTGCATGTTCTAACGAAACTAGAAGGGAAAGCGAAATTGAGGAGGATGAAGGTGCTTATAAGGGATTGCGAAATCAGGTACGAGAGAGGAAAGGAAAGAGGAAGACGAGGAGACTTTAAAGTCTACGTAAGATGTAAAGGAATCAATCTACTTTGTTGAGGTTTCAATCAAGTTATCTTTATTAATTTTGTATAATAAATTTATAATTTAATAAATAAATATTTAAATATTTATTAAGTATATGATTCTGTTGTGGAATATGATGCTCAAATGCAAGCGTTACACATGATTATCTCGTGTCCAATGTAAACGTCAAACTCTGAATCTGTTGATTCGTTCGATTCAGACGGCCCCGGCACACTTTAAACCATATTGTCATTGTTAACATTATTCATAAAAAAATGTTAATTCCTCGGGAAGTGCGCAGGTCTAGAAGACATAGAACTGCACCACCCATGTAATGAATCATGCTTTTGCTGCCAATTATGGTGGTGATGGTGGATTTTATTATCAATAAATATAGCATGATAAACATTACTGTGGTTATGGTGGAATACCGGACACAATGTCCAAATGATGAGAAACGTATATTTTTTCTGTAATACATTTTGCGTCCTAGTAAAATATCTCTGGAAATTTTATGTGAAGTTAAGATTTCTGGCACCAATCGTATTCTTCACATGATAGTTCATAACCCTTGAATTTTAGTTCCGAGTAATCTCATATTTTCCTTAAAATAAGGCAAACATCCTTATTGTGTTTGCCTTTCAACATCCGTTTCTGTGAGCCACTTAGCTTAGTTACCCTTCTCTGCTTTATTTCATAGATACTCTCCTGAAATTATCTAATGATCTTCCTCGATTTTAAAGTTTATCATTGTTCTAAAACACGAGAACATACGCACGGTATCTTGTAAGGAACCGATACGGTATTTCACAACCAGGTTGTAAGGGCAATTTCCAATTTTGGGTTGGGTCCTGTGTTGGAAAAGAGATTGTCATGTATAAATAGACGTGTTTTTTATTTTAATCTTAATTTTAAATGTTTACAACGCTTTTAAAAATAATCAACGTCACTTTGTTGTTTTGTACGAATGACTCTAACACATCCTCCGTGGAAATCACATGGACTACAAAAGAAGGCTGTGTTCTCCTCTGAGTCGAGAGTTCACCTACATTTTAAGCGTGTGCGTAACAATTTTCCCCAAGGCAGAGTTTCGCTTTGATCTCGCGAGAGACGAGTCTTCGAAGTCGTCGCGGCTTCAGAAAAGAAGTTTCCCGTGCGGCCTCTTGGTAGCGTCTCACGGTGCGCAGTCCCTGTCGCAGTCGGCCACCAGAGTCACGTGTTTCAGGTGCACAAGCGCGACTGAAGATACGCAGGGGCGGAGAACTCTCGGTTCGTAGGCCCTGTAACATACCTTCCGAACACCCCGGCGACCCCCCTTTCGCCCGTCCTCCCGCCTCTTCTCCCATCAGCTTCATTCTCTCCCCTCGCACCATTTCTACCCTCTTCTAAGCCTGTCCTCTTCTAAGCCCGTCCTTACGTTCAGTCTCACAACCGCCCTCACGACCACCCTCACGCTCGTCCTCACGTTCGTCCTAATGTCCGTCCTCAGGCCCGTTCTTACGTTCCATCCTCATGCCGGCTCTCACGCTGGCCCTCACGCTTCCTTTCACGCTCCGCCTCATGCTTCTCACGCTCCCCCTCACGCTCCTCATGCCCCTCCTCACACTCCCCCTCTCGCTCGCCCTCACACACGTCCTCACACCCACCCTCACGCTCGCCCTCTCGCAAGCGCAAAACGACTCGGGCTCCCAACTCGATTCGGAAGCGCAGTCTCCTGCCGCGCCCATCGCAACCGACTCATGTTCGCGTCTCCGTTGGCGACCCACCTTGCAGGGAATGGAACTTCCGCGCCGGCGGGCGTGAAAATAGACCGAGACGACTGCAGTTAAAAATGGTCGGAACTAACCGCGCTGAGGAAACATTTTGTTTTTCCTTTGTTTTACTGAAGTTTAAACGTAAATTAATTCAGTACAGGAAAAACTACACATTACTAGATTAGACAAATGATTTTAATAGTTATGTACGTAACTTGTAGAGTAAGGAAGCCTTTAGCGTACGAATTAAATGTACCATGTTGATTCATGTCACCCAAGTGTTTTCTTTATTTGGGAGTACACAGTTGTTATGTATGCCCATGACGTCCTTTGCGGTATGTGTACGGCAAAATCTATTTTGCCCTACGCGTACCGCACGTACATCTTACCAATCAAAAAGCAGTGAAGATATGGAGTCGTTTCCGTGCTGAATGCTGAAAAATCCATTTCAGTGATTGTTTCTTTACACGCACCAAGTAGGCAGACTGACGAACTGACTCAGAAGCTGAGTAACGCAGAACTAATTCAACAAATGCAGGATAGAAGTTGCCTATTACTAGTTTTCTACCTGATATACAGATCTGTTACAGTTTCACACTTACGACAGACCAGATAAAGTTCAGGACAACTTGAGATCTTAGAAATAAACGTAACGAACTGAAACGTTTATCTTCAAAATTTCGCAATGGACATTTTTTTATTTGTTAAAATCCCTCGTGGAATTTTGAGGGTAAGGAGACTTTGAATAATGAAATTAGTTTTTATAAAAATAGGTGAAAATCAGAAGGGTATAAGTGTCATTTAATAAATTTTGAGAAAACTGTTTGTTTAATTCATCATTACTGTAAAGGCGTGTTTCATCATTAAAATCAGAGCATTTCAATGGTTCATTAAAACCACGAAATTACATTGCAAGTGAAATATACCCTAAAATAAACAGGTTTTTCTCAGCATTTATAAAATGTAACTGATAACGTCCTGGTTTTCACCCATTCATATTTGCTTAGTAATGAATCATATAGAGAGGAGGAAGGAGGTTTGACGGTAATCCTGGAAAAAGAAAAACAAATAATTGAAGAGGCGAAACGGTAAAAAAGCGATGACGTAAGCAGGGTCCAGCAGCAGACTGCCGACAGACGCCATCTGCCCCTGCCACTCGCGGTCGCCCAGCCACCACGCCACCCCCTCTGCTGCGCCGCGTCCGAACGTTAATTGCCTCGGAGGAGGAGGGGGATAGGGTGGAGGCGAATATGCGGGCAGCGTGGGGGAAGCGGGGGCGGGGGAGGCCGCGGCAGCGTGCGTTAATGCGGGGATCAAAGGCGTGTGGTCCGATTTCGCGAATCACCGCGCAAGTGGGTCGGTCGGAGTAGGGTTGGGGGTGGGGGTGGGGGCCGGACTCTTCTCTAAATGCTTCCATCCCGCAATTCCCCGCCGGCGTCCTCTAACATCTCTCCCTCGAAAAGAACGTTAGAGACGGTATCTTGCCTGTCACGGTTGCGGGAAACGTTACGTCTCACTCGCTGTTCATGTTGGGGCCGGTACAATTTGATCTCCTGTCGTGGCTTCTGAAGGAGTCTTCACCAGTACTTCAAGCACAATATCCTTCACTACCTTTACCTTTAGTACCTAAAATCGGCTGTGATTAGCTCAGAACCAATATTACCGCTGCCTCTACAGCGACTCTGACGGGGACGTCCTAGGGATTGAGTCGCGACCGTGGGTGAATTTCGACACTAGCTGTCCAGCTGAGTCGAATTCAGCTGCTGTGTGGAGGAGAATTCTAGCGCTCGGCTGCTTTGATCGGTTTTCGAGGTTTCTGCGATCAATACCAGGCGACTGCCGGAGCAATACCCTACCAAATGCGCCATAGACTGCGCGCTGTCTTTCCCTCCTCTTTCATGTCCTATTCTCCTCTTACACTTACGCGCACTACATACTTCGCATGTAAGGAACTTGTTGCTTGTCCCGGGTGGAGTGGTGCCCTTCTAGGAGAGGTACCCGCAACCCAGCGTGTATGGCGGCGCCGTATCTCACCAACCACCGTGGAAAGAAGTACCGCTCAAAGAAAAATGAAAATGTAATCTAGGGCTTGAAGAAAAATTACGATCCAAATAATATTATGATAAATAGTTCTTGTGTGAGATATCATATGTAATGAAGGGTTTGCAGCTGTATATTTGTAAACAAAGACATGCCAGATTCGAGTCCCGACAATGTCGAATTTTCAACACCAACTAAGTACCAGGTGCGAGGTCGGCGGCCGTTTGCATGAGAATGCTAGTGGCTGGCTGCTTTAATCCCTCTTTTTTGTATTTTCCTCGGATTGATTACAACCAGATAGCGGATAAGTATCTAAAATAACAGCCCACGTTCCTCAACTGTCACAATATCTTTCCTCATACTGTTCTTAATCACACTGCTCTCCCTCATTCCGTCCTTCATCACACTATACTTCCTCTCTCAATCCTCCCTCACACTGTCCTTTACACTATCCTTTCTCAAACTCTCCTCACATTGCCCTTCGCCACGCCACGCCACACTATCCTTCCTCACACCACCCTTTCTTCCCCATTCTGCACTCACTCTCATTCTCTCATGAGTGATATTCTCATTGTTCATCTCCATGTGATTCCCCATTTTCATATGATGTTAGAAAGTCTTAGCCATACTGTAAGTATAGGAATATCACGTCAGTTTTCGGCCTATGATGTAGAATGGAAAGAATAGAGTCATTAAATTAATAGTTGACACTTTTGTTAATAAAGATATTTTATAATTTTATCCAGGTTTCTTCGCTTTGCCATAATCATAAGTAAAGGTGTTCAAATTGGTTGGGGAACATTAATATTTAAATTTAGTTTCGAAACCTGATAGAGATTTTAAGAAAACATGAAAATCATGAAAATTAACCATGATAATGATAACTGTGTTTTACACTCGAAACGTGAAAGAGCTACTGTAATTGAATTAATGTAGAATTATTAGATGGCCAAAAAAGAAAATGTGTAATATCTTTTCAAAGTATTGAAAAGGTTCAAAGTGTTGAATTACATCGCGTGCCATTTAAAAAAAACGAGTAATAACAACTGGGATTAGCGATAAAAATATAACAACTACACATTATCCTCAAATGTCACTTGAAACTAAGTTTCTCCATTGTGTACAGAATCTATTCCGTTTTTAGAGACAATTGATGCAGCTGTAATCACAAAAATGCTGCTGAGGCACCGACGCTGGGCGGTAGCCTTGAGACGCGAAAAAACGTTGCTTGCTGATGACCGTGGAAATGCATGGGCGTGGTCCTCGCATGAAGGTAATGCGAAAGGGCAAACCACCTCATCCATCATCAATTCATTGCAAACGTACCACATAATTTCATTCTGACGAGGAGAGAGTTCAGGAACTGGAAGTCCTTTGTATTCAGCGCTACCTTTGGAAAATAATAATAATAAATATTAAAAGAAATATTAGCCAAAATATGTCGAACATGTGTTATTGAACAGCTATTGAATCTGTTAATACAACATATCAATGATACGAGATTATCTGCTTTCTAATATAGCAAAATTCCTGAACTTCCGAAAGCTTGTTCGGCGGCATAGCAATCAACACACTCGCTTCTCGCCTCCGGATATAGGGATTTAAATGGGCATGAAATTAAGTTGCACAAAATGAGTGCACACGAGATTTTCTCAGTATTTTTTCATAGCACCAATGAGCCGTTGTCATTAATATTTTTAAACCTCGTGTCATATATCCATCGCACAATTGAATACATGTGACCATCCTGTTCAGAGCTGTTTTTGAAATTCCGGAATAAAGATTATAACTTCTTGTTTCGTTGTCGCATTGCCTCACGCTTTAGAAAGTTAACATTGAATTAAATATGTTGAAATTATGTAGGGAGGGGAGGGGGCCTAAAAATATGAGAATTATCGACTACGACTACGGCATCAACTGTGATCTCGACTTCGACTGCGACCTCGACTTCAACTGCGACCACAACTTGGACTGTGACGTTGGTTGCAACAGCCACTGCGTCTGCAACTACAACGGGGAGGGTGGCGATATCGGGGACGGCGGTGGCGGAGACGGGAGTCGATGCGAGAGCAGCGAGGCGAAGAGAGCTGGTGGGGGGGGGGGCGGTATTCGCACGCGGTGGGCTCCCGCTGGGCGACCACAGGCGGTGAAATTCGCGCCGGCGCAGGTTAAAATTTAATAATTTCCGATCCAGCCAAAGAGCAGTCTTTAGCGTCCCAATTGCGCCCTGTCACTCGGAGGCGTTTTGTGTACTCGCCGCTCAAAGGGCGGGCGCGCTTTGCTGCGCCGCTCTCAATTAGCAAAATGTCGCGCGCGGAGCGGAACGCGCTCGTGACCGCCCACCCGCCCGCTCGCCCGCTCGCTCGCTAGCCCGCCCGCCTCCGCCCGCCCGCCTCCGCCCGCCCGCCTCCGCCTCCGCCTCCGCCCGCCCGCTCGCCCGCCCGCCCGCCCGCCGGCCTCCGCCCACCCGCCCGCTTCCGCCAACCCGCCCGGCCGCCTCCGCCCACCCATTATAGTTAATATCATCGCCCACACAGTGCGCGATGATATTAACTATAATCCTTCGCACATTTTTTAAAATAATTTCTTATTCTAATAAAAGTGATATGCAACTAACGAAAGGTGGGTTGAGTGGTGAATGCGAGTGATGAAAGATAGCACAAAGTAGTGAAGAAGTCATGGAATTTAAGTTCACTTCAGCCTTTTGCTGAAAGCTGAGAAGATGCCTAAGACACTTCTTTTCTAACGGACGTAAGAATGAACAAACGACTCCACGTTTGAACTACTTTTTCATCTCCTGTCAACTTATCACATAATTCTATTTATTTTTTACTGTTACATTATTTATTGTTACTGCCTTCGATGCGGAACTCTATATATACTGCATAACTTACCTGGATCGAGAGGATTGTGCTTACGAGAGAAATAAGAAAACAGTTGAACGATGCTAAATATTACCTTATGGTGGAATTATGTGAGGGAAATATGAAAAGTCATGTCAAGTTAACAGCTAGTTAATTAGAAAAGAAGCAAATCTGAATCAATAAAAATATGTAAATAATAAGATCATGAATGTACCACAGGCGTTTACTGGCTCTAATGATCTCGGGCGACAAAACACCCTCGAACCAAAAGCCCTCGGGATTTTTGTTGCCGTTCGATCATTTCCCTTATAACTATTATTTTTTCCTCATTCCACCCTACTAATCGTATTCTATTTTCTTTTGTATGCGTTCATCATTGCGTGAATACGGGTGGAGTTCATCACGTTCCCTTCTCGCGTGCCCACCACACCGATGCGTTAGCTGTCCGCAGTCTTCACACTCGCAACCGCACCATATACGTACGCTGTCGCGCCCTGGGCGTTCCGAGCGTGCCCGGCGCCCCGCCCACAGGCCGCCTGCCACCCGCAGCCGCCACAACTCCGGCCGGCCGCGTCCGCAGGCGGTGGCGGCGGCGGCGGCGGCTGCGGACGGCGAGGACGTGAGGACGCGAGGACGGCCCAAGGAAACCGCACCGTCGTCCGTCGGGGGGGAGGGGAGGGGAGCGGGACGCCGCCTTGCCGACGCGCGCGGCCGCGCGAGCAACACGCGACCGCTCGCAAAAATGATATTCACGTCACGCCCGTTATTTCCCAGGAGGCCCGCAAACCCGCGCCGCGGCCCGCGCGGGGGGCACAGTCAATGCGCAGTCGGGCGTAATGGGCAGGGCCCTGGGGGGCACGCTAATATACGTCCGCTGCCGTGAAGCCCCCCACTTCCCCGTCCCCGCCTGCCGCCCGGCGCAGTGCCGCTGTCCCCGGCCGGTGCCCTCCGCTTCTGCTCGTCGCCTCTGGTCCTGCCTTCCTCCCCCGCCTTTCCCCCGCCTCTCTTCCCAACCTCCCATCCCCGCCTGTCTCCCCCACTTCCCTCCCTGCCTTCCTCTCCGCCTGTCTCTCCCTGGCTCTCCCATCTCCATCCCCTGCCTCTCTCTGCCTGCCCCACTACCCTTCCTCTCTCCCGCCTCTCTCTCCCTACCTCTCACCCTAGCCATGTCCGCCGCCCCTCTCTTTCTCTCTCGCCTTTCTTCCCCGCCCCTCTCTCCGCCTCTACCCCTCCCTAACCGCGTCTGCCCCCACCCTTGCCAAGACCCCACGACCTCCGCACCCTCAGTTTTCCCTCTTCTCCCTTCCATTTCCCTGCTTTGCCCAGTGCTGCTCTCCGCTCTGCGGATAATAGACGCATTTTCCTACGATTAAACTGCCCGGCAATGGCCGTAGTATTAATGTTGTTAACACCGGTACCCCGGTTCCTGATAAGGGTCGGTATAAATTTATACGGTATTATCGGGGAGTTGAGGGGGGAGGGCGAGAGCTGGAAATCGTTGCCCTGGGACATGAAGCTTGTTCACGCAGATGCTCCTGTGTTATTTTTGGTTCACTTCAAAGCGTGACGGAACTCCCGTGGTTCACGCACGGCAATCTCCCTTCATGGTGTTAGACACAAGCATTCGTTGCAGTACTTCGTTGGCCCCGCTCGTCGTTTGTGGAAGCAGATTGCGTCTGAACGAAATAAATGTCTTGCGACGTTTCGCTAAAGAAGTGCTTAAAGAACTTGAGTAGATATTGCTGAGTCTCCTCTTGCTTTTCAACTTGGTTCGTATCAAAATTTTTTTGTTGTTGTATATTAAACATTACTCTACAGTCATCTCTGTGTAGAGAAACGTACACAATTTCTTGTTCAATACTTCACAACATAAACATTTCTAGTGATCCCAAATATTTATGCTAAGATTTGTTGTTTTGCCTTTTGTCAGTAAAATACAGTTTTTTTCTTCTCCACAGTTAAATATTAGTTTTGTACGGAAATCTATTCTTTGACAAATTGAACAAAAGTGTGACCTATATCGACCATTGTTGTCATTTTACAATATTTTTCTGTACTTTTCTTTTTTCTATTTATCATTGCAATAGAAAACAATTGATTGTAACTATTCTTATATTTAGATTTTGAAAATGTTTCTCTAAAGCGATCATTTCTGAGCACTTCTTGTTCAAGAATTTCTAATGTGCTGAAAAATTATACAAGCTAGCAAGGAATTAAAACAATTAAAGCTAGCTTTCTCCTTCTTGTTAAAAATGTGGTCATGAATGTGTTTGTAAATGGGACTGATACCTTTCGTAATTACGAGGATCATTTCAAGCCACAAGTATACTCTTTTAAAGGCCACTTGTCAATGCTAGCCCCAAAATAGTACCTCAGGATAGGGGAGCTAACAGCAGGGGTCCATAAAAAAACTATATGGAAAATGAAATTATTATTTTATGCAGATGAACTCGAAAGTATATAACAAATGGGTAATACCATTCAAAGTACCTTGATGGTCATGTGTAACTTATTAATCATGCAGCCCTAAACCGCTGACTACACAATTGTATCTACAGTTTTGAGAATATTGCTGGGAAGAAACAACTGCTCGACTTAGTTGCAGTGACTTCAGAAATCCTGTCATTGGGAAGACGTGCTTAGTGAAGCGTACATTCTTGCTTCTCAGTTCATACGCCTATAATGTCTAAGGATCTATAGGCTTCTTGGATGCTACTGACAGAGCAGGCAGTTGACGCCAGTATCAGTTTTTAATTTTTTCATGTTTTAGGTTTCTTTATGGTAGCGTTTCTTTGGTATTTTATTTTAAATATATGTTTTAAGGTCGACAAAACACTAGATTCAACGATAAAGTGATATTGAAAAAATATCATACCTAATTCTTTTACGGATCACTTTTGATACTTGTAAATACTAGCAAACAAATAAAAATCTATCTTTGTAAAAATCGAACTTTCATTATGTAACATTTCGTTGTGTGATTGTCACCTTAGTCTGGCATTTAATTGGTATTTTAAAATATTTCTATCTCTCTCAAATACTGAATTCCCTTTGGATATCAATGTTTTTGGTATATCAACTCGTGTTTGTTTAAGTTATTAAATTTCTGCGAATGCTTTACATTCATACACACGCTACTAACCATCATTCGCCTCCAACTTCAAAAACGTGTTCATGTCCAAAAGTGCTTTAACCCCCTTTTTTCCTAGAACAATATCGTATTGAATATATGTCAGTCTCAAGTTTTTTATTTAAATATGTGTACATTCCGATCAACAGAAAGCATGTTCGTTCGCGGGACATGTTAGATTTTGTGTTAGAATTTGAAAACTCGTTAGTAACGTCGCTCGTTTTTAAAACATGTACTCATACAATAAAGCTTAACAGATTTGTCTCTCCTTCACTGCTTCCAATAAATTTGAAGTATGTGAATATTGTCTAGTACAGGACAGAGGAAGTGTTGTCTTCCACGCCGGATGTTGAACGCATCTTTTTAGATTTTAGATGTCTTCATCAATGTCGTCTGCGTTTCTTAATGGAACACGAGCTAAATGTCTACAGTTTATGATTTCACGTCCCGTCCAGTCTGTTTACTTTTTATACAGTTTTGGTTGCGTAGGACATTGCAGTGCCAAGGAGCTGTGATAGGAATTATAAAGCTATGGTACCAAGATTCATCGTACTTTAAATCTGTATTTTATCTCTATTAATTCCTTGCGAAATGAAGAAAACCAGGAGACCAGGAATTTTATTAACCTCTGACGCCAATACGTTGATTCTTCAGTAGATTATCTAGTAAGATTGTTGCGTTGGATACATTTAAGGTAACGGCAGAGTGGACGTGCTCCACGTTGACGTCACAGACGATAAAACATGACTTCAAAAAGTTGAAGAAAGATTCAAATATCAGCTCTGTTATAGTGTTTGGGTGGACAATAAACGGCAGAAATTATGACCGGGTAGATATCGTTAATATTATCGTCCGCAGATTGTAGACAATGGTGATTTTAATTTTGTAGTTCTTAATGTTTTACACTGTTACGGAAATAATAGAGATTTCTTTTACCACGGTAACGTTTAAGTGTTTTTCATTATATTTGTATGATCGTAGTTGAAGGGAACACATGTTAATCTTGTAATGATGGTTTGCCCTTCTTGCTATTTTAATATTCGTAGATGCTGGTTCTGTTACTGAAGTTTATAGTGAAGTTTCAGAATTATAACTTAATTCGATTTTTTATCCAGATTTTATTTTATACAGTTATACATATTGACATATTGAAATATGTACATATTGTACATACATATGTACATATTCAAAACCAAAAAAATAATTTTAAAAAATTGAAATTTTATGGGAATATTCTATTAATTTTTGACACATTCTTCATCTCACAATTTCGAGGAGCATTGTTCCTCTTCTTCAGGAGTCTAATTTGAATGTAAATAGAAATTATTATAAGCTAAATTAATTTTTTTCTAACTTTTAAGATTGTCGTAAAACAAATTAAAACATATAAGTAAAAATGTGTTCCAGATAGAAACGAACTCACAATAATAAATTTTGTCATTCTTTTTTTAAATCTATTTTTAATTTATGTAAGTTAACAACAACAACTTCCATGGTGTCAGATATCATACTAAGTAGAAGAATGGGGACGGAACAAATTGGTACCAGAAGAATGTTAGTTATTTAATTCCTTACGATACGTTAGATATTTGAATTTGAATAAGAAAGGAAAAACAGTTCTTAGATGGAAATTAATAAACATTATCCCAAAATTTCTATGTTTTATCTTTGATTTTGTGGAGCACATTGTCACAAATATGTGAAATTTCACTACTTTCAACTTTTTTATTCACTGTGTCATTTGAATTTATATGTAAATTATCTGAAATAATTCTGGAATAAATCCTACTTTCATGGCCTATAATACGGATATTTTCAAAATCAAATCTGTGATCAAGTTCAATTCTATGTTTAGTTAATGAATTTTGTTTGTTTGGAAGTTATTTAATATTGTATGCTCAGTAATTGCTCATTAATTTTTTATGCTCGTTATCTTTTTTGTACAAATTTTTCTTTGTCTGGCCTTTATACGTAAGTTGGTCTTTACAAAACATTTGATAAACAATATTAGTTTGATCCAAATAGTCCCCTTTGTCTTTGATATTTTTAGCAATTTGGTTTTGATTGGTTCATTTGTATCTCTTTTGAAATTTATATGAAATGATTTTGTTAATGTATTTTATAGCAAATCAGGATCATTTCTTTGTAATAATGTTTTTAAATCCTTATTTATTTATTTATTTTTATTTTAAACAATATTTAGACAGCCTGAAAATAAAGTACTTAAAGCGAGTCTGAAGATAGTGGAAGATTTAAATTCAAAATACCGAAATAATTATGTTTATAATGTTCTTATAAGGGAATAATGCATTTTTGTGTTTTTTTTTTGTAAATAAT
The DNA here is from genome assembly GCA_038098605.1 of Gryllus longicercus. NCBI lineage: Eukaryota > Metazoa > Arthropoda > Insecta > Orthoptera > Gryllidae > Gryllus > Gryllus longicercus. Next base: position 430,628 of record JAZDUA010000275.1, read on the forward strand.
TTAAAATGCCATAAATGTTGCAGTATTCTAGAAATGTATTGTATTTTTGATGTTTATTATATACTTTTCAATTACAAAGATTAAGATATGAGTACAGAGACATGTTCGTATAATGTTGATACCATCATTTAATTGAAAAATATAATATTCTAGATATTCCGAATTATTTAATTGTATGATAGTCTAATTTGAATGGGACTAAGTGTGTGCATGGAGATGGAGAAAATGGTAATGCGCGGATTGTTCATGTTTCAAGAGCTCATAGTGTTCGAATAACTATATAATCGTGTAGAAGTCCCAAGAGCTCTAATATAAAACTAGTAAACTAGTGCTGGGAAATCCAGTGATCAGATTGAAATCCTTATGTTACGTCAACAGCACTCTGTCTTTGATCTATTTCAATTCCTGATTCATTTACTCATTCAAAGCTTCGTGCTCCGCTAATGCACTGAATCAAAAATATCACTTTTGTTCCAGAAAGTGCCAGGAAATTCACTTGCTATAATGAAATGACCATCGTGACGTGCACCTAGAGCTGCAAGATTTCTCTGTACTAATAACGAATTCATCGCGATCCATATCAACATAGTGTGTGGGCGGTGGGCGCCTGCCTTTGTGTTTGAAAATACCGTCGCCAACAAAGGATTCGATTCAAAAGAGGCGCGTCGGGTGACCGGTGATGCGCTGCACTGCATTGCGCCCTTCCTCCACTCGCCCCCTCCCCCTCCCCCTCCCACTCCACCCGTTTCCCTGGACGCCGCATTGCCACGTACGAAAAAAAACAACAAAAACAGCAGCACAAGTTTCCAAAATGACAAACAAAATCATAATTACTCACAAACGCGAAATCAAATACTCACCGTGGGCATTTTCTGAAACAATCATATTGCTTGAACAAACATGAATTCAAAATTCGTTTTTGAAAGTACGTATCATATGTAACAAATAGAATTGGAAATCGTGGACAATGCCTCCCCTGTTAATTTGTACCCGAGGCGGCGGCGGTGGTGAGGGTGGCGACGGCTGCAAAAATAGCGAGGGCCGCGCGTAGGCGTTTCATGGAGGTTCCCTTCGCGTTACGCGGTTGGAGAGCGACTTGTATGAATCATTGACGAGCGCCCGGGTTCACTGGTGTCCCCCTAGGCCGCGTGTGGGACCGGCGGTCACCACTGTCCCCGTTGTCCCCGTGCCCGCTAATCCCGCCGCTCCCTCGCCCTGCGGTCATAACCGCCACCGCCACACCCTCTCCCCCCTGCCGCACGCCCCGTCGATGCCCAATAACCCCCCCCCACACACACACACAGTGGTCTGACAATGGATCCACTGATTGGGGAGACCTCCCCCGCCCTCTGACACATACGATCTTATATGCATATTTGCATTATGATTGCGGACGAACAGCCGTTACCACTGCGCCAGACTGAGTGGTACAATGCTTCACAACGCGTGGAATTCAAATTTTTCCTCATTGTAAAATTTCATTTAATTTGAATGGTTGTGTTAAATAACAAAAATTGATCACATGTAAATGGATGCTGGGGAGGGTGGTGTTCGCTAACAGTCATCCATGTACGAGATTTTAAAACAGGAGGTTAAAAGAAAATTTGGAAATCGTTGTGTCGTGTCGCGCTAACATTTCCGTTATTGTTGGGGTTCGTAAACGATTCACTCGATTATTCCAGACGCGTTCTCGAAATTGACAGGGTTACCCGCTCCCATGGCAGCGGTAATTCACAGGATTAACACTCAGTGTATCATATTACCTCCTCCGATTTAGTACAGATTTTTTAAAAAATGTGTACAATTTAAAATACCGGAAATATTTACTGTGGGTATCATAAGAAATATTTCGTTATCGAATTAATCGAAATAATCTGATTTTTGTATTTGCCACTTTCATTTTTTAATTTCAAGCAAACATTACAAGTGGAACGTGAACTCTTCGACCATGTTGACGTGCAATGGCAATATGTTTGACTCTTATTTTTCCATTTTTAAAGTGCATGCTATTGTAAAGAAACTGTATCTGGCAAATAAACTTTCGTATCAATTTTACCAGTGAGTACACCCAAGGAGGTGGAGTGTCATAGTGATTCACCCCCCCCCCCCCCCGTCGAAGACTAAGATTAATATTGAATAACGGTGCTTCAATTGCACATCCTTCCTCGCATTGTTTATAACTTTTGGTATTCTCGAAAATTCAATGTTCATTGACGGAGCGAGAAACGGACGGAAAGTGGGACTGTCGACGAATGGGAATGACGGACAGGCAGATGTTTTGCCGTCAATCAATTTTTCTCTATCAAGTTTGTTTCTGCATTTTGGCTACACAACTTGTAAGACGAAGAAATTTACTGCATGTAGAAAGCATATTTATTAATTTTTTCGTTACTAGGACCTCAAAATACGATTTTTTCTATTGAAACATCGCCAATTTCTACAGCAGCATTACTCTTTATTACGCAAGATCGTAGTAGTCGAGAATGTAAATACGCAACTTTTACTAATTTTGCTATAAGAAAAGTCACTTAATGTATCAGTTGTTAAAGTGATAAAAGTTAACTATAACTCAATAAATTAAAATACAATTTATTCAGTATAAGGAAAAAATTCTTCATAAATAAATATCTAGTTGGTTGGACAGCATACCAGTGGCCCCTCCGAGAGAAAATCTCTGCATGCGCCTGTGCATTTACTCCGACATTTTTGAAAATTAGTTCTCTCTATGCCGCAAACTCTCTATAACAATAAATGTTTCACTCTTATTGTATTCCTAATTTCTGTTGCCATTGAACGAAGTTTACGTTTCGCCAAGTATTCTGAACTTAACTACAGAAAAAAGTTCCGAGAACCTGTTCGTTTTTCTCATAAACGTTTAAGGTGACAAATTAATCCCAAGTCGGAAAATATCTGAGAGCAACTTTTATACACACGTACTAGATTATACGATTACGATACGCAAAATATTGTTTTTTTAAGTGCACTTGATATTAAGTTCCATAGAGAAGTGACCAGCATTCAAAAATGGTTGATTGATTTGGAATTGGAGCATGTTTGCATTTTACATTTCATTTCTGAATGCTGTTCAACATATTTGGGATAGGCCATCGCGATCTTCACAATTTTATCTACACTTCATTTGTGTTATTTTATTCATATATTTTTGTCAAAAGGTCAAAAGTGGTCGCCGTTTGAACGCTGCGAACTATATTTTTGTGGCAACCTCGTTTTTACAGCTCGGGGTACTGTATTTTTATTGTCACGTCAGAATATATAGGAATAATTTGTTAAGGATTGAGGGAAGCGCCTTATTGGGCTATTACGAGTACTTTGCCCACTTAATGATAAAGTCAACGAATAGAAGAAAAAAAATATTACATGTCCATAAGTTGTCTCCAAGCAAATTACATCCTCTTAACATTAATCCGGTTACATCCAGTCCCTCTACCTCTCCTACCTCATCCTACCTCTCTCGTTTCACCTTGCGTTCGTTTGTATTCATCTGATCACAAATAACTTTTTATACTTTCTTGTCATATTTCTATCTTGATATTTGAATAAGAGATTTTTTAAATACTGTATTCAAATATCTTTTATCGAAATACTTGGAATGACAACAATATATCACCAATAAACCAATGCCCTTATCGGACTGGGAGTGTTCGATGAATGTATTTGATAGGCTCCAGAATTGTGGTGCTACGTTCACTGTTGTCTATCCGCACACAATGTCGGTTAGTAAATTACTTGAAACAAATATAATAATAAATAAAAATTGAAGACAATCTAATTATGGACGCTAGAACAGGTTTCATGGACGCGCGCCTTGTAGAAAGCATATTTTTCCAAATTTAGATACACATTCTTGATGTTCTTTCAGAGCACGTTCTCTGAAAATTTCTAATCTTAAATTAGTTTAGATTTTTTAACTTTACCATTTAACTAACAAATACATCGGGTAATCTGGGCTGTCCGTGTGACGCCGCGTGGAAGGCTGAGTTGCCGACGTTTCGACCATCTTGTCGTGGTCTTCCTCAGGGCTGGAGTGCGCCGTGATGGTCAGCGCTCGTGTGTAAATTCAAGTCTAGGCCGAGTACTAGTACTAGTACTCGGCCTAGACTTGAATATACACATCTGAGAAACCACAGAAAACTACCGATCAAGCAGTCGTCCACTAAACCTCTTCTACGGATAATGTCTGAATTCGATTTAATGATGCGTACTACGATTTAAATGTAGTGACACTTTAGGGTCACGAGCTGGAAGGAGAGGAGCGACATTATCACGCAATCGGGAGCTCCAGTGCCCAAAATTTAAGCCGTAAAGAAGCTCCAGATTGGACGACAGTGCCTCTCTTCAGCCAGCTCCTGACCTTGAAGTGCCAGTGTGTTTAAATCGGAGTATCGTGGCGAAAATCTGCCATCACTACGACCTCCCAGTCAGAGACGCTGCAGTGGCGACAGTTGTTCCCCTGAGCCGTCTCGGCCGGTGCCCCTCCCGCCGTTCCCGACACCGTCGTTGTCGTCCGGATTGCGCGGCGCGCGGGTCCTTAATGCTTACGGCTTCGCTCAAGCAGCGGCGAGACCCGCGTCGCACGGCCCGGGGGATGAGGCGGGGAGGGGCAGGGGGCGACGTTGCACCTGGCGGTTCTCGCGGCCTCTCGGCACCAAGGTGCTTCACCCCGGCTCCAACCCAGCGCGGCGGGCGCTCCTCGCCTCGTGACGTCACGCGGGGTGCACAGGCGGCCCGAGGCGCGGCGGCCTGAGGGCCTGAGGACCCGAGGACTTGACGGGCCTTGGCGCGCGCGGGGCTTCCCCCGTTGTCTGACAGCTCCCTTCAGTGCCGCGCGCCTGGAGTAATCAATCAGGAGGTGTGCTGCAGTAGGGAACCGTGACGAAGCCAAGGGTAGTTTCGGAGGGTAACGATTGGTCATCGCGTCGCGTAATGTTTAATACTGTTCACTAACACGAAAATAGGATGATCATTGGGAATTAAATATTTTCGTTATCTCGTAAAAACATGTAGGGTATTCTTTCATTCATGATTTCATTCTTTTTCGTCTCAAACAAGTCTCTGAATTTTGGTAGCGATTCGGCGTAACTACTATAATCTGATTTATCCATAATTAAACTTCACAAATATTTATTTCAATATCTTTTAACAATTAGTTGGCCTAAAATACTTCAATGATTTTGGTTGAAAATAACACATAAAAAATATCCCTTGTATTTTATTTTATATTAAGGATAAATGAAATACTGCCCTATTTTTCCTTTACTATTGCACAAAACTGAAGTAGAAACATTTATCTATCTATAGGAAACGTACTGGTACAAAATGTAATTGCCGTTTTGTAGTTTTGCGGCCATTTCGGTGAAGCAGGAAGAGATGGAGGCTGTTCTTGCTATCGTATTGTATGCCAGTCATTATAAAATATCTATTATCCAACAGCGGTCAATTAACATGTTTTCACTCAATAATTTTATACAGAACTGTAATTTGAAGTTCAAATTTTGAACTATTTTATTTTTAGCCTCTGTATGCTACATCATAATTTGAATATCACCTCATATGTTGAACATTTAGTGACCTCAAGCTACTCCCCACTGCAGGATAATGTATGAATAATTATATTAAATTAGAGAGTATCGCTATGCGTTTCGACTGATCATAATAGTGGTTAAACGTACTAAAATCTACGTATATAAAATATACGCGCACATCCTACTACGAGTATAACGATTGTATCTATTCTAAATCAACTTGCTGAGCTGTACATTACGGGAACGGTACTTCAAACACGTCAGACCCGTTACTAATATATATGCTTTATCAATTCCAGGTTTTGCAAGACCAAAATCACAAACCCAGCAAAGGGTGCAAGAGAACATAGTCATAATAATCACAACGTTAAACTTTCGGGAGAGAAAACTCGGAGACCAACCACTCCAAACTGTACGGCGCGCTGGGCGAAGAGGAGGAGGCGAGGAAACGAAGGTTTCGCGGCGACTGCCTGGGAAGGCACTGCGGCTTCGGGAACTTCCCGGCGCCTATGGCGAAAACGACGGAGCACGGGCGGCGGCAGGCAAGCTTGCTTCTATGCGCGGGGGACGAGGACCGGGCACGGAGGGGGGGACCGGGAGCGGTGGGCGGACAGCGGGGGCGGAGGAGGGAGCGTTAGAAGTTGGACGGATGGAAGGGAGCGGCGAGGACGGCTGGTGCGGAGCGCGGAAGGAGGGATGAGGGCGGGCAGGGGGGACGGGGAGGGTGAGAGCGATGTGCGCTTGACGTGAGGACGGCTCGGGATAGGCAGTGAAGCTTCCGCGTGTTGAGTGTCGGTGGGGGATGAGGTGTTGTACGTAGCAAGCGGCAGCCGCCGCAGCGGCAACTCGAAAGATCGCTTCGACGCTAGGAAGGGAGGCGAAATGCAAGGGAGCGCGAAGGACGGGTTTCAATCGTGTAACCGAATTGTGCTCGAGCAATTAGTCTTCAAAGCGTATTGACAGATTGCTGAATGACGTTTACCACGGTCCAGTGGATGTTGCCTCACACGCTCACTCGGGTGTTGAGCATTTGAGTGTTTGTAGCGGAGGGACTTGTATGTAGTCTGATTCTGGTATCCCTTCGAAGTGACATATGATACACGTCTTTCATATGTCAGCATCAGGAAAGGAATAAACATTATCATCATTCTAGGTTTATTATAAATAGAACATACATACATGAATTGCAGCGATAAATATATGTGTAAAACATATATCTTGTATACACACAAAAATGTGTTTAATACATATAAAATGTAGTACTGTTTACATTAAAGCCAGTTTTGTCTGCTTTATTAAGGGATCTGTTTTAAGATCCATACATTAGCAT